>VZTD01006116.1:239705-258771 GCA_013397725.1 Rhagologus leucostigma | reverse complement strand
GGGAGGGGCGGGGGGCGGAGCCGGTGCGTGTGCGTGTGTGTGTGTGTGTGTATACGGGTGTGTATGTGTGCGTGTGTGTGCGCTCGCCCTGTCCCTCCCTCCCTTCAGCCACCCCACCCCCGGGAGGGGAGGGAAGGAGGAGATGAGAGGGGGGGGCTCCGACGGCTCGCCTCGCTCCGGCAGCCCCAGTCTCTCCGCCAACGTCAGGGAGGTCATTAATAANCGCCCCCATGATGGGCTCGGTGCTGCCCGCCGAGGCCCTGGTCCTCAAGCCCGGGCTGAAGCCGCAGGGGCTCTCGCTGGCCGAGGTGATCACCTCCGACATCCTGCACAGCTTCCTCTACGGCCGCTGGAGAAACGTCCTGGGCGAGCAGCTCTTCGAGGAGAAGAGCAGCCCCAAGACCGCCTTCACGGCCGAAGTCCTGGCTCAGTCCTTCTCCGGAGGTGAGTGACCCCCCCGGACCCTCCCCGATCCCCCCGGTTTCCCCCATCGGCCCCGGGCCGGCTCCCGGTGGCCGGCGGCGGGATGCGGTCCCGGCGCTCCGCTCTCCCCAGGCGTGGGACTGGGGAAAAAGGGCTTTAAATTCATTTGGTTAACTTGGGCTTGACCTGAGAAAGTTCCCACTTAAACCGCGGGCTGGGGGGGCCGGGGCCGTCCCGCATTCAGCCGCCCGGGACAATATCTTTTCTCTCGCCCCGGCATCGCCGGGGCGTCCCGGCTCCCTTTTCCCTCTCTCGGATTTCTGTTCCTCTCTTAATTTACCATGAAGGCTAATTCCATTTCCATTCACGATATGTCAACCATCTCATCTCCCCATTTTGTAAGAGGAATTCCTGGGCCCTTTTAAACAAGCCCTCGCGCCATTCAGGCACAATGTACCGCTACAGCATTCCTAAAGGACTAATGAATTTAGAATTAGCAATTTCTTTCTAGTTGAGTTTAATGAATGCAGATCACTTTAACAGCATGACAAATTGCTGGATGGGCCGAAATAGACACCATTTAACCTCCTTTCCCAGCCCCGCTCCCTCGCCCAGCCCGGGATGCTTTTCCCAGGTACCTCCTCAATGCCCCGGGGGAACCTTGTACCGCTTTGTGGGAGCCCGGTTGGGCGTTTAAAAGGCTCAGCCCCGGGGTCTGGGCTGGGGCCGGGGTTGGGAGGGGTCCCTGCAGCCCCCGGTCTCCCCCCNTCGGCATCTTCTCCAAGACCTGGATCAAGGCTGGCACCGAGATGGGGCCATTCACGGGCAGGGTCATCTCCCCCGAGCATGTGGACCTGTGCAAGAACAACAACCTCATGTGGGAGGTAACGACCCCCCCTGAACCCCGAGCCCGGACTGGTTTGGAGAGAAGCAGGGACGGGTGCTGGGGCTCTGTCCCGTGCTTGCACACCACCGGGCACCATCCTCGTGCCTCAGTTTCCCCATTCATGCAAATATCTGGGCAGGTGGGTTTATGAACCCCTTGCAGGAAAAGAATGAGGTTTCCTCAGCCCTCGGGTGCAGCCAGCCCACAGAGGAGCCCCGAAATGCTGTTGTTCGTGTCCCATGCAGCCGGATCACACCCTGCCCTGCCCATCCCTGTCCTGGTGGAACACCCGATTGGTTGCTGCCCGCACTGGCCACAGTGGGCAAAAACAGCTCTGCCCTGTCCCCTGCTCCCTGCTTTGGCCCAGCTCTGGTGAGGTTAACCCCAAGTGATACTGTGGGGTTTGGGGGGATCTGAGATACCAGGACATTGTGCTCTAAAGCACAGCCAATAGAGAGGGTTTTCCTAGTTTTTTGTTTGCTTGACTCAGACTTGCACTTCTTAATTATTGTTAATTATTACTATAATTTTATGCCTAACAGAAACTTGCCTCATCTTTCCTGCCACCCTGCAAAGCATCTTTCCAGGCTTGGCAGGCACCTTCCCCCTCCACCCAGGGATTCTTCTGCTCCCACGGCAGCTGCAGGATGCTGAACAGCCCCTTCCTCTGGGGATGAGCTGCTGGTGGGGCTCTGATGAGAGGGGAGATTAAGGAAGGGAGCTGGGTTATCCAGGGAGATAGGGGCTGGCAGGACCAGCCATGCCAGTGAGAGCAGGGCACATTTCTCAGCCCCGCTGCAGAAGCGCAGTCCAGCACCACAAGCAAGAAGGGTTCGGCATCTCCCGGTTGCTGTCTGGGTCTCAGCGCCGAGGCTGTGCTGGCTTTGAGCTTGTCCCTGTCCAGAGGCTTTATCCCAGGGGCAGGAGGTGGAGGGGCTCAGCCTGCTGTGGGCAGCATCACTACCAAGTGCTCTCTCCCCTCACAGGTGTTCAACGAGGACGGCACGGTGCGGTACTTCATTGACGCCAGCCAGGAGGATCACCGCAGCTGGATGACCTACATCAAATGTGCACGGAACGAGCAGGAGCAGAACCTCGAGGTGGTCCAGATCGGGAACAGCATCTTCTACAAGGCCATTGAGGTAAGTGGGGCTGAAGGGCAGCTGGGCATCTGCAATAGAGGAGCAGGGTGGTGGGATCCCCCACCCTACAGACTTTTCCTCCCTTGCTCTTTGGGCTGTTGGTGGGGTGTCTGCGGAAGGACACGGCAGTTTTTCCGTCCTTGGCACTCAGATCCACCAGGAGAGGTAGAAACTGCAGGGAAGGGCCGCTGCATAGGCTTCAGAGAGTAGTAAAGATCCCTTCTCCTCTCTGTCCCCTTTCCGTGGGCTCATGGAGTGATGTGTGTTGAACAGAGGGAGAGTAGATCTTTGTTTGGGGTGTAAAGCATAAAAAGAGCTGCAATTCTGGCCCAGATGGAGCTTTGGACAAGGACAGGGGTTAGATGCTCTACCGAAAAAGCAGGGTCTTGTGCAGAACCTGCTTCTTTATAGCAGGGTAAAGTTTGGGCGCTCAGACCCAGGTCCTGAGCGCAGGCTGAACCTGACTCTGCACTGCTTTGCCTGGGCATCACACTCCGGCTGCGCAGGGAGCAGGGAGCCATGGAGCGGGCAGGGAGTGGTGCTGGTGCAGTTGTGCCTTGGGCTTTACACTGTGGGGAAGGGACTCTTCCTGCCCCCCTCATCCGTGTGCTCCTGTATGAAGTGCTGGTTGGTGCTGGCGTGGCACAGGAGCAGGTGCAGGGTCCCAGGGATGGCAAGGCTGCCATGCAGTGGGGTGATGGCTGAAGGGCGCTCACAGCTCCCTACAGGAGACTCTGGGATGGAGGTGGGTATCTGGCTCCTCAGCATTATTGATGACACGTGCGTACAAATCAGACAGTGCCAGAGCAGGGTGATGGTGGGGACGAGCCCTGCTTGTGTGCAGTGTGCCCATTACCCAACGCTATTGCAGGTGGAGAAAGGTGGTGGCTTGGGGAGATGTCCCTGTGCAGCAGCTTTGGCTTAAAGAGTCACGAGAGAGGACATGTCCCAGTCCATTCCAGACCAGCACTATGGGATTGTCCCCCTCCAGTACTAGGTTCAGAGTCTCACCTGAGGAGCGTTTGCAGCTGGGAGAGAGTCTCAGCCGGGAAAAACCACGAGTGCCCGCTGGTTCCGTGGGCACGGGCAGCTCTCCGGATCTATCCGGGCTCCTGCACCAGCTTACAGAGGAGCACAAACTCAAATGCTCCATGGTACAGGACCACAGCCCAGTCCTGCGCTGATTGAGCAGCAGGGCTGGGTTAGGGATTGCTGCAGTGCGGTGGGAAAGGTGAATGGGTGGGTAGGAAGAGGATCAGATATTCTCTCCTGCTGCAGGAGAGTCTCGTGTGCCCCTTGGGCTCTGTCACCTTTCCCAAGAGCTCCATGCACTTCCCTGCTGTTTTCATGCTGGACACCCTTCCATAGGCTTCAGCTGTTTCCAGTTTTAAGACCTGATATTCCTGTGGGCAGCTGTGCCTGTTGTGACAGCACCTTAAGTGCTTTTTATTACTGTTCTTAAATTATGCAAGTAAGTAAAATAATTCCAGGCAGCTGTGGTGTGATTAGGAACACAGCTGCGGTTTTTACACCTTGTGCAGGCACAGACGCGGGGGTGAGTGAGCGAATATTTGGGTATAGTCATGATCCATCTGTGGGCTTGTTCCTGAGGCTGAAGCAGCGAGCAGCGGAGCAGGATGAGTTTAATTCCCTTGGCACAAGCAGTGAATTTGAGATGCTGAGAGTGCTGAACCCCAAGTGATGCATGGGAGGAGGTGGGCGTGAAGGGTGCTTGCTGTCACACTGCTCCCCAAGCTCAGCAGGGCACGCACACACCGACCTGAACTTAGCGCTGCCCTGCTCAGCACCACAGGTGTCGGTGTGTAGCCATTGTCACCCTCCATCCCCTACCAGCCCCGGTGGCTTCCCCACCTCATGTTCCCCTGTACAGCCTCCTGCCCACGCCCGCTGTGTCCCAGTCGCAGCGGGCACGGTGAGCTGCCTGGTTCCTTTTGCTCTGCACCCACCTCTGCTGCACCAGGGCTCCAGCTAAGCATCTCTTTGGATGCCTTTCTCACCTGCCTGCAAAAGAATCAGATTTATTTGGTGCTTTTTTCCCCTATTTTCCTTTAATATTTTAATGCATTTTGCCTGTTCCTGCCCTTATTTGCTGATTTGTTTTTCCCATCCTATTTCTCAGCAATACCAAGTTGCTGCTTCTGGAAAATAAACCGAGGGCAGAAAGTTTTGGCCTTTGATCTGAAGGCCACGAGATTTCTGGGGGGCAATTTGAATTTGCTTTGGGATGTATGCTGATGTGGCTGCAGCAGCTTCAGCAGAATAAAACACACACACATATGCACCCACGCAGAGTGTTTTATCCTTTCAGCAATATTTTATTTGCTTGTATTAAAAATGACTAATTTTCTGTTAAGAGCAAATAACACCAAGAAACAGCGTCATCAATTTGGGATGCAAAAGGGTATCGGCTTCCCCTGCCTCCCAAATTCCTCCTCTGCAGCCCCAGTGAGGTCTTTATGCAGATGGACAAAGATATGAAGTCAAATTCCTATTGATTTCAGATGCTTAAAATTCAACACATTTTCAGTGTTGAGGTGATTGAACTTAGGATCTGTGTTTCATGTGGATGTTGTTTTACTTGGATCTAACATGCTCAGTGTACGGAGAACAGTCCTCCAAAACGCAGGACGTTCCTATTTCTAAATTAGGTTCTTAACAGTAGGGACTGCTAGGGAAAATCTGTATTTTTTTATAAAGTGATGTTGTTATTAGTGTTGTTTGAACTGGTCTGAGAGGATCCATCTTCCCAGCCACAGCGTTTCCTGGCCGCTCGCCCCAGCCGTGCGGGAACATGACAGGAACAGCAGGGACAGGAGAAGTGCCATCGCTTCAGAGAAATGGGAGTGTGGATGATGTAAAACCCCTGCCCTGGTCCTGTAGTTGTCCTTGGGCTCTTGCAGGCACCGCAGTTTTGGTGTGGGACATAAGAAGCGTTTCACACCTGAGCCGTGGTCTCTCATAGGAGCCCCGAGCTCTCCTCTGCTCCGTGGGCTGATGAGCTTTTTGCTGGTGGATCTGCCTCTCCATTTTCTAAAATCAGCCCCAGCAGGGGTGGGTGGGAGATGCTACCTGTGCCCTGCAGCAGGAGGCTGCTGATGGCTCCGTCCTAAGACAAAATGCTCTGCTGGAGCCCTGAGCTGGGGCTCCGTGTCCCAGGTCCCTGCTTTGGTCTCTGTCACTCGTGCCGGTTGTGGCTCCACAAATGGTTTATTTCTCCATGTCTGTGTTCCACCCTGTCCTGGTCTCCTCGAGTTGCTGGGACCTCTGGTCCAGAGACCTCAGATCTGTCCCTGTGCTCTGTAGCTGCGTATTTGTCCATCACCCTGTTTGTGTCCCAGCTTGGGGGAGAGCCTGGAATGGGTTTGTGCTGGTGCTAGGTGGTGCTGAACTGTGCCATCACCTCCAGTGCGGCATCCTGGGCTGTTCTGTGCCTGCCTGGGGGTGTTGGGGACTTCTGGCAGGTCCCAGATGGCAGCAGGGTCTCACAGAAATGGGGCACAGCCAGGTTAGATCTGAATGGACCAGTGCAGGGATGGATGTTCATCGCCACCCAAAAACCCCATCTTTATCTCTCTTTCTAGATGATTCCTCCAGACCAAGAGCTGCTGGTCTGGTACGGGAACTCCCACAACACCTTCCTGGGCATCCCAGGTGTGCCGGGGCTGGAAGAGGAGCAGAAGAAGAACAAACATGGTAGGTAATATCAGAAAGAGCCAAAGGTGCAACATCCCTGCCTGTTCACCCTGTGCCCAGCTCCGAGGCCGTAGGGTGGGCATGAGGAAGGGACATCCCAGGGGTATCTCAGATGTCCCCATTCTCTGTGGACAAGCACAGGGACTATGAGATGATCCATACAGCTTGAGCAGGCCCTCAGTAATTTGGGGGGATGCCTCCAGGCCAGTTTGCCCACGGCTGTTGCTGGTGGGGTGTCGGGCAGTTGCTGCCTGACCCAGCCAAGCAGGGAGGAGCAGCGCAGGGTGTGAGTGCAAGGCAGCCCCAACACTCCATGAAACACCGAGTTAATGCAGCTTCTACATCCCCACTCTGCATTTAAGGGACCTTAATCACCAACACAGGAGGCTTTTCTCTCCTTGGGCTTTTGCTCTCTGCTTGTCTCAGTGGCTCCCCAAGGTGCTTCCCTGTGGCACAGCAGAGCTCAGGCTGTGTTTGGAGCCATTTCTGTGCTCCCTGACCCTACTTCCCACTCTGAGAGAGCCATGTCTGAGCCCAGCAGAGCAAGGGGAGAAGCTGGGACCAGCGCAGGGGCTGGACAGTGTGGCTGAGGGTTCCTGAGAGTGCCTGCACCCACCCCCTCCAGCTCTGCTGCAGCCCAGGCAGCAGAAAACTGGTTTTGTGTCCATTTATAAGGGATTCATTCAGCTCAGCTTGAATGTTGCCCTTACCTAAACCTGGGTGAGCCCATTCCCAGCACTGGCTGCATCCCAAAATTCTAAGAGCCAGCCAGGATGCCAGTCTGCCCAAGGTAGGTGACCTCAGCCGCAGGAAGCCAGTGAGAGGGGCACTGGGGACTTTCCAGGGCACCCAGCACCCCAGGGACTTGGCGTGGGGCGAGCTGCTGGGCTGGAGGGCAGCGCCTGACTGTCGCCTGTCGTCCCCAGAGGATTTCCACGCGGTGGAGACAGGGGCCAGCACGACGGGGCGCATGCGCTGCGTCATCTGCCACCGCGGCTTCAACTCCCGCAGCAACCTGCGCTCCCACATGCGCATCCACACCCTGGACAAGCCCTTCGTGTGCCGCTTCTGCAACCGCCGCTTCAGCCAGTCCTCCACCCTCCGCAACCACGTCCGATTGCACACGGGCGAGCGGCCCTACAAGTGCCAGGTTTGCCAAAGTGCCTATTCCCAGCTCGCAGGGCTGCGGGCGCACCAGAAAAGCGCCCGCCACCGGCCCCCCAACGCCTCCCTGCAGGCCCACTCGCCTGCCCTGCCCGTGCCCCATCCCGCCTCCCTGGCCCATCACATCCCCACCATGGTGCTGTGAAGCCCTGGTATGGCAGCAGGATTTGGGACAGCAAAGACTGATGCTGAGACATGCAATGAACTGGAGAGGTGGCCCTTGGCTGAGCTGGGGGGCAGAGACAGAGCTGCTTTGTGTCTCGGAGGGGTGTTGGGCTGTTTTTGGGCATCACTGACTGTGGGGGTTCAGCAGGAGGGGAACCCCCAGCTCTGCAGCTGAGTTGTGCTGGATCATCTCCAGGGAGAAGCGGCACAGGGTGGGCTGGTGGCCCCTGGGGTTGGCAAGGGAGAAGGGACGCAGCGGGATGTCCTGTGTGGGTTTGCCAGGGCACTGGGGAAGGACTGGGGCAGCTGAAAAGCTGGGCCTAGGTGAGTCACGCCTGGGTTTTACAGATAAATTGGTGGAAAGAAAAATTGCTGGAAAGAAAAATTGCTCTTATCCCTCCTCCCCTGCTCTAGCAGACACATGCCCCATTGAAAGGTTGGCACAGACCTGATGCAGCCACCCCTGTCACGCCTGTTCGCCCCAGGAGTGGCTTTGGCCCCAGCGGCTCCTTCCAAGGGACACCTTTCCCTCCTTGGGAGCCCCGAGGTAGTGAGCGTTTGCATTTTCCCCCACCGGAGCCCCCTCTGCCTGCCGCGCTCCAGCCCAAGCCCTGCACTGGGGTCTGTCACCGCTCCAAGCGATGCCGTGGGCAGAGGGGACAGGCCACGTGCCACGGGGACACCGTGCCAGGTGGGAATGCCCATCCACAGGCAGGTTTTGCGGAGATCCTGAGCTCTGCCGGGCTGTGCCTGTTCCAGCCCCGGCAGCACTTCTCCCCATCCCTTTCCCAGAGGCGAAGGAACATTTTGGTTGGAACCGCTACTGCCCTCTGGGGACAGAGAAAACCTGTCCCCGGGCCAGCTCTGTCCCCAAGGACAACTCTAAGCGCCCTCTGGAGTCCCCACACTCCGGAGGAGGGCTGTGTATCATAAATCTTAAAAGAAGGTATTCTAATATTAATTATAAGATGTATAAAGTTCTCACAAACCGTGTTTCACTTCCAGAAGAAAATAAACAAAAACAAAAGAAAAGAAAAAAACCCCAAACAACTGTCACTTTAACTTTGTAAATATTTATGTAAACATTATTTACAAGACTTTGATATTATATATTATTTGATTGTATATGTACACAGTGTAAATACATTTGTACTTCTCTTGTATTCTAAATAAAAATTACTTGGAACATTTATCATTTAGAAGAGGGATAGCATGGAAAGCTTTATATTATATGCCAGGGGAAGGATGTGGGGATTGGGATGAGTGAAGGTTTTAATTAACACAGTAATCTGTGAGTGAGATGTGGTGTCATCTGTTGGACCAAGAAGTGCGTCCGGGAGGGCGAAAAAACCCAGGTTTTGGCTAAAGAAGCCCTTTTCCAGGTCTGGAAGCTGGGGTAAGTGCTAGCTCACTCCGGAGCGGGTGTTACCTACTGATTCCACCCTGCCAGTCCCTATTCTTGTGAACTTGTACAGTCCCTCTTTGTAGCCACAGCTATTGATACCCTTAGATACATTCCACGAATTAGTGCCCGTATTTTGGCTGTGATGGGATACAGGTGCAAGCCCTGCTGGAAGGAAGCGACACATTTGCTGACGGTCATCGCTGGCTGCTTTTCTCGTGATGTTTCCTCCGCAGCTCTGAGAGCCGAACAGGTGCTTGAATTAAATGGATAAAACTTTTCCGCGGACATATCAGCTCCTGCTGCCACAACTCCGCCGAGGCGAAGGGGTCAGTCCCGAGTCCCGCGGGGATGTTTAAGCCAAGCGTAAGAACCGGCCAGATGGGGAGGGCATCAGACGATTGTCCTTAGGGGGACACCTTGTGTGAGGGGCACCCCAAACTGGGGGTGCTGCTCCCCGCCTTGACCCACAGCGCTACAGCCCGGCGCGGGCTGTGGGGCCCGGTGAGCCCCGAGGGAGGCCCGTGGGGTCACCCTGGTTTGCCGAGCGGGTTCTGGGGGAGCGGGTCACTGCCGGGGGCTGCCCGAAGAGCGCCGCACCCTGCCCACACTA
This sequence comes from Rhagologus leucostigma, assembly GCA_013397725.1. NCBI lineage: Eukaryota > Metazoa > Chordata > Aves > Passeriformes > Rhagologus > Rhagologus leucostigma. The sequence goes on along the minus strand of VZTD01006116.1, from coordinate 249,262 downwards.
AAGATGGCCGCGGCCCCCCTTGGGCCTCAACGGGGCGAAGCCCACGAGTCCCTTCCCTGCCAGGAACAAACATGGCTGCCCAGTCACCGCCCCCGCTGCCCTCACTCAAGATGGCGGCGCCCGAGCCCTCAGGCGCGCTCTCGCCAGCAGCCAACATGGTGGGCGGAAGGCGCGTGCGGCGGGGCCAAGATGGCGGCGGTCACCATGAGGCTGCCGGCCGTCCGCGCGCCCCTGGACTCCAGCGCACTCCGGGGTGGCGAGAAGCACCTGGTGGCACCGGGGGACACGATCACCACGGACACGGGATATATGAGGTGCGGGCACCGGCGGAGGGGAGGCGGCGGCGGCGGCGGCGTGGTGCGGCTTCGGGCTGTCTTTAGGTAACCGCTCTCTCTCCCCAGGGGCCACGGTACTTATGTGGAGGACGACAAGCTGATCGCCTCGGTGGCCGGCGTGGTGGAGAGGGTGAACAAGCTGGTGTGTGTCAGGGCGCTGAAGGCCAGGTGAGCTCGGCCGTGGCGGGTGCGGGCCGGCGGCGGGGCCTGGCTCGGCAGGGTGAGGTGTGTGACCGCCGCTCTTTCTCCCAGGTACAACGGCGAGATCGGCGACATCGTGGTCGGGAGGATTACGGAGGTAAAGACCCGTGTTTGCAGCGGTGCCGAGGAAGAGGAGGAGGGTGGCCGTGGCTCAGTCCGACCCAAGGCGTTTCCCGGGCTCCTAAAACACTGATACACATCAGTGTCCCTGTTCAGCATACTGGGAGCACGTCGATTTTAACCGGGATGAGGCTGGAAGAAGCCAGCAGAGCTGTCTCCTCCTGCAGCTTGGTGAGCTGCAGCTCCCATTCAATTTTTGAGTGTGTACCAATAGGTTTTGGGGTTTTTTCTTCCCCTTAGGTTCAGCAGAAGCGATGGAAAGTGGAAACGAATTCCAGGCTGGATTCAGTCCTGTTGCTGTCGTCTATAAATTTACCTGGTGGGGAGCTGGTGAGTGTAGCCGGTTGTGTTTTACATGGCATCCTAAGGTCCCCCACAATGAGCTGCTGATGGGTGTTTTCTCATTCGGGGCTACATGTAAGTTTTCTTGTGGTGTTTCAGAGAAGGAAATCAGCAGAAGACGAGCTTGCAATGAGGGACTACCTGCAGGAAGGGGATCTCATCAGTGTATCCTTCTGCTGCTCCCATTGACGGAACAGCCAAGGGCATGGGAAGAACAGGCAGAGCTCGGCTGGCCTGGCTGGGAGTGAGAACTGTGCCGAGGTGGCACTAGGCAGCCTTAGGGACCCTGTTTCCTTAAGTGGCACCAACAGGCAGAAGTCCAGTCTATATTTTCTGATGGGGCTGTATCACTGCACACCCGGAGCCTGAAATACGGGAAGGTGAGTTGTTCCAAAGCCCTTGATCTTGGGGTAATTCTGCACCAGCTGACTTGTATAAGGCCTTTTGGAGGCTTTTTTATGAAAAGAACTCTGGAGTAGTGCAGGATGTTGTTATAACCCATTCCTGCAGGACAGGAAGACTCTCAGCTCCTACATGGGAGCACCAAGCGGAGTTTCCCCAAAGCAGAGGAGGTGTCCTTGAGTTGCCCTTTGAGCCACTGCTCTCCCTGTCCGCAGTTCCAGCCTGCTAGTCTTGTTTCCCCCACTAGCCACTTGGGAATTAAATCCTGGGGAGAAATCTCCTCACTCCTCTTCTGCTGGCCGTTGCCCCTGTGACTTGTTTCTCTCCCCAGGGCTCTATTTTAGGCTTTACGCAGTTGGCATTTATCTCTGGTTTTGTGCATTGAAATAAGCCAAGGGGCCATTGGAGCGTAGGCTGCAGTTTGGGATTACCAGACCAAGGGTATTAGCACTTAAAAGATGAAAGGGAAGTGTGCTTATTGCACAAAAGGTGAAGGACAGTGATTGGATTACGAGGGAAGGTGTTTTGCTAAATTGGGCCTCTGACTCCTCATTTTTCTGCAGGGATGGTTGATGTGTAGTTACAATCAAGATATTATTAACATTTGTGCTAAGCACTTAGAGTATTCTTCATCTTCAAAGGGCTGCACAGGCATTAGCTAATCCTCCCAGCGCTCCCAGAGGCAGGCAGGTTTTATATTCACTGTTTCACAGGAAAAGGTGTTAAAATAGAGTGGTTCCTAGGCTAGGAATGGAGTGAGTGTGTGTCAGTGACACGGTGTGATCTGTGGTGGCTCACGATGTCTCTCACGCTGAGCCTCGTGGTCTCCTCTCCAGCTTGCCCAGGGTGTGCTGGTTCAGGTCTCTCCCTCCCTTGTGAAACGCCAGAAGACTCATTTCCATGACCTGCCCTGTGGTGCATCTGTGATCCTCGGCAACAATGGCTTCATCTGGATCTACCCAACTCCGGAGCAGAAGGATGACGAGGCTGGAGGCTACGCCACCAACTTGGAGGTGCGTGTTCAGGGAAGGTGAGCCTTCTCTTACCAGTGATGGTTTTTAGTCTGACATAGTCAGAGGCACCTGAATAACCTGAGACTTTCAGGATCTTGTGTTAGGTTCACAGCCAGGCTTTTTTACTTGCGTTATTTCCCTGTACATTCATCCCTTTTCCTCTGTCCTTCCTCAGCCAGTTCCCTTGTCTGACCGGGAGGTGATCTCACGGCTCCGAAACTGCATTGTGGCTCTGGTCACTCACAAGATGATGCTCTTTGACACTAGCATCCTGTACTGCTATGAAGCATCCCTTCCTCATCAGGTACAGGAACCAGTGGTGTTTATTCCACGCTGAGGGGAGGGAACAGAAAGGCTGCATCAGTTGCTGCTGAAGTCAGAGTTTCTTTTTGACTTTCCAAAGCATCCTGTAGTAAGTGACAGTACGAACTCTCCCCTTCTGCATAACATAAGTTGCCTTGCACAATTTCAGGGATTGTTTGAAGGCTTCTGGCAGAGTCTAACTATTCCTATAGAGAGATCAGTCCCTTTTTCGATAGATGTTGTGTATCCCTTGCTGGGATTATGGACCCTTTAATTCCTGTAAAAACAGTGTTAAATTTGGCATTGTGTCAGGGTACAGTGCATTTTATGAAGCAATGAAAAAGTAAATGTCATGTATTGTACAGAGAGCAGTCTCATGTCTGTATCCACATCCTGCACTGCTGGAAGGCTGCCTCCATTTGACCTCTTGCTGTACAGCTTTTCACTGTGATTCCTGCCATCACAATCACAGGGAATTCTCTTCCCATAAATAAATGAGATCTGAGTTGTCTTCTGCTTTCATTCCCAATTAGGTGTTCTTTTGGAGTATAATTGTGTTTAAGTCATCTCTGCCCTTCCCAAATACAGTGTGTGTCCTTCAGGGAAGATGAGGAGGGTTAGTAGCCGCTCCTTTGATTTTCTCTGGTCTCTCTAAGAATTCCCGACTGGCAAAGTTGATTTTGCCTTGGACCCTGTGCCATAGGTCTTTTTTCACCACAACCCTCTAAACTCCCTTGCTGGTCACTGCCATATATCAGGGACCTTTGTCTCCCCACAGTGTGTGCAAAAGTAGCAGTTGCTTCCTGGTGCTAATATTGCTCTTCTTTCCACTGCAGATCAAGGACATTCTCAAACCAGAGGTGACAGAGGAGATTGTTCTGGAAGCTCGACAGAGGTTGCTGGATTTGGAGGGATAAGGCACATGGCCAGAAGCAGTCATTTGAAATCCCAGCATGGCAGCTTTGATTCTCAGTATTACATGTTTTTTTCAGTGTTCTAGTCCCCAACATTCATTCCACACTTCAGAAACCACCAAAATTCCTCACTCGTAGGATATCTCCTGTGTCCTTTTAGTACAAAGTAGTACTTAAGTACCATAGCCTTTTAGTGCAATGGCCTGAAAAATTGGTATCTGACCTTTATAAAGATGGAGATGCAACTGGGGCATGTCTCCTAGCACCTGTTGCTGTGTCTAGTGCCCCGGAACTTTGTGCAGAATGACAGAGAGGAAGGGATACATTTTGTGATGTTTCTCTTTCCCCAAAAGATGATTTGGATTTTAATTTACTTGGGATACAGATCTGTCAGTCTGTCCCGTGACTGAGAGCCCTTGTTTTTAAGAATGTAGATCCAGGCACAGATGTTTAGAGAACAGGAGTATCAACACCCTTGCTGACCAAGTTTGGGTCTGGCTGTTCATGGCTTGAATGTCTCAGGGGTATGAGATGGGATGTGGCTGTCGCTGTCCATATGAGCCAGGAGCTGTGGACAAGCAGTTTCCTGGTTTGTGTGTATCCTGCTGGTCTTTATTTTAAGCCTGACGTGGTGACCTCCTCTTCTGAGGAGGCACCAAGTATTGTTTTGTATTAAGTATTTTACATTTCAATAAATTTTTTGAAACAAATCAGTCCTTCAGCAGTGTGTGCATCGGCTTGCTTTTGGTCTAGCTTGAGAGCTATGGTTGGCTCAAGTTTCCTTGTGCTAGGACACTTGGAGTGGTTACACTGTCCTATCTCCCCTTCAGCTGCTGCCCTTAGTTACAGCAGGACTTGACCTTCCTCTTCAGTGCTTACAGGGTTCCTCTGTAAGCCTGGTGGTTTTCACAGTGGCTTTCCAAACATTGCCCCTCTGCAGGATCCCTGAGAGAGGTGAGTCAAGCAGAGGTGACTGGGGGATGACAGGAAGCCCAGTATGACACTGGTGAAGATCTTCAGGCCAGTGTTAGAGGTGGACATATTGAGCCAGGTGTTGGCAGGCAGTCAGTCACATTCTCTGTGCTTTCCCTGAAGCATCCTCTCAGCTCCAGGTGCTATATTAGAGCTGTTGTATTAAATATATATTGTATCTATTTGTATTGCAAGTATTGGAATCCTTGCACCACAGCACTGTAATTCTTGAAAAAAAAGATAAAACTTCTGCCCCAATTGTCCCTGAAAACAATTGCACGTTGCAAATTCGCACTCTTGCTTCAGGCACAAGGGAAAATCCTTTGCTCCGTGTTTTCCTGGGAACTAGAAATTCCCTTAGTTGCTGTCCCTCCAGCTCGGGCTGCTTTCCCTGTGGTCCCGAGCAGGCACTAGATGGCACCTTTGGATCGAGTTTGTGGCACTTCCCTTCGCCAGCAGCTCTGCCTCGCTGCCCTGCCAAACAGCAGGGCCTGGACGGTTGCCACCAGCGCTGCTGCCCAAATCCTAAAGCATAATGGGGCTAAGGACAAGCAAGGACATGGCTAATCCGTTCTGCTGCTGCACAACTGCCCGTGCTGCCTCTGAAAATAGTACTGAACTTGTTGGGGGTATTGCTGGAATGCTCCACACAAGACCCGGGAATTGTTATTTTTGAGTTTTAAGAGGATTCCCTAATAAGTGTTGGAACAATCACATCCTCAGGATGACTTGGGAAATTTGAAAACCAAAGCTTGATGGTGACTTTCAGGTCTCCGTGAGGCTGCTGGTAGCCACATAACCCATGCCTGCATGGACAAGACTGGTTCAAAAAGGCTAAAAAAGCTTTAGCAGTCTGCATCTTTTGCTTAGAATAGTACTTCCCCCCCCCGCTTCCGCCCTTACCCAATTGCTTTAGTTTAGCAGCTGTTTATCTTATTACCACATGGGGAGGTTCAGGGATTTCTGCTGAAAAACAACTCAAGATCTGGACTGCTTCAGTTCTGAGCTTTCTGATTCCTCCTGCTTGCTGCAGCATTCCCGATATTTTGGCATTAATGATGTGTTAAAAGGGGGAGGTATGTGACTCATCCAGTTCCCTTATTCCTGAATACCTGGCATTTTTGTTTTTAAACTCAAGAAGAACACCAGCTGGTGAGGTTCGGTTATGGATCTTTCCTGATGGAGGGGAACCAAAGGCCTCAGTATTTTCCCCCATGATCACGAGGGGAAATTTATCAGTAATTACTGATCTTTCCACATTCAGCCATTGCTGTGCCAAGACCTAAATTCTGTAACAAGGCTTCAGCAAGGTAATTGCTGGCAGTTCCTGCAACGCCATCCAGCACAGCTCTGCAAACCAGCAGGTAACAACAAGCCAGCAACAGCAGTGTCCCTTTGAATTCTTGAAATAGTCTATGGGATTTTGCTGGGCATCTTCTAAGCAGGAAGGGTGAAAAGGAAGAAACTATGAATTCTCTGGTTTAAGAAAAAAAAAAAAGTAGTTTAAAGCAGGGTGGGAAAAACCTAGTAAGTGTTCATTTTTATATGGGGAACTAAAAGGCCCATGCGGGCATTAAAACAGCTCAGACCAACTTGATTTCTTTGTTCACCAGTGTCTGACACTGTAGAGCAGCTGTAGCACCTCCTGTGCTGTTTACTCCAGGGTTAACACATGGTGCAGATGTGCTCAGAAGTTGAGTTAGGAACTAGTTCCCTTGATGGTGAGTGTTGCCTGTAGGAATGAGAACACAACATCTCTCATCCGCAAAAATAATTTTCTTGTTTCTTGGTGCCAGTGTTCATGTACTAATAGGAAGAATTCCTTTACTCCTAGGAATAACCACTGGGATTTTAAATTTGTGCTAATGGGTTATTAATCCAATTACTGCTGCTTATTGCATTACTTCTGTATTATCTGTGCACAGTTTTGCTGTTCAGCTGAGAATGGTACAAATAAAAAGCTTTGAGCAGACCTGAGAAGAGACTGAAATCCCACTGAGATTAGAGACATCTTGAAACGGTTGTCTCAGGTTCCTGAGGACTGTTAATTAACATGCTAAGTTTTATTATTTGGTGAAGAGGTTGAAGCTTTTAAGATATTGTTATGGAGAAAACGTCACTGCAGCTGTTGGGTGAAGTATACCACACTTAATGAGAGGTAAACAGAAAAAGTACTGAAGTGTCTCTTAGGAAAAAAATAAATCATAGGTTGTACACAGGCTTGATTGAAAACCACTCTGTACCTTTTTTTAAATTTACTCTGGATTCACACAACTTTTCTGTCTCTGTCTTCTCTAACAATTTCTGAATCTACTGGGCAACTTCCAAGTTTAACATGATACAACCATGTTCACAAAAACTGGCAGCAGGGTTGGGGGCAGAAAATGTAATATCCTTCAGGAAGGGGAAGAAGGCAGGTATTTTGCTATGACATTTGGGAGTGACCAGCTGACTCATCTGCCTGTGTATTGTCCCACATTAACTACAGCAGTGCTCTGGGAAACAGGAAATGCTTTTGGAGAAACTGCTGAGTGGAAAGAGGCTGGGAACTGCTGGCAAAGAACCTGCCCCACTTTGCTGCTTATGCTTGCACAGCATCAGAAGGAATAACTGCCTGCTGGCCTGAATGGTAAACTCACCTGGTCTATTAAATAAAAAGTAACTGCATTCATCCGCACAGATCTCAGGCGAGCCAGGGAAGAGCATATTTACAGCCTGTGCCGTCCACAGCACATCCCTGGAAGTGTTCAAGGACAAGTTGGATGGGGCTTGGAGCAACCTGATCCAGTGGAAGATGTCCCTGCCTGTGGCAGGGGGGTGGAACATGATGGTCTTCAGGGTCCCTTCCAACCCAAACAGTTCTGTGATTCTATGAAGTCCTGCATATTTGCAATTACTTTTGCTTAATTTGGTGAAGGTTTTCTGAGTATCGTGGACCCATGGTTGTCTTCTGGAGTTTACTCTGCTTCAGCCCTGCCGTGGTAGGAGAGATTATCCAGTCAGACCCGGAAGAGATTAACTTTTTCAGTGAAGAATGTTTGGTACTGGGTTTTGTAACAAATTTCTCTTGGGCTGCTTGGCCTATGCTGACAGACAGCTTCATTTCCTCACTTTCCTTCAATCCATGGGAGCCAACAGGGGGGTTAGATCACCTCGGTGAGAGGCTGATCTCCATTACTGAGATAAACCTGGAGAAATTCTGCAGAGTTCAAGAGATGTGACCCTGGATTTGTCTCAGCACGATGTACCAGAATTTCTGTCCCCTGTGTGTGTGTGCAGCACAAACAGCCTCAGTACCTGCAAATTGAGACACTGATGGAGAAATCCAGTAGAAATGGTTTGAGCTCAGTCTCCTGACTAAGAATTAGTGATGTAGGAGCAGCCTGGCACAGCAGAGGTGGAGGATCCTGCAGGGCTGTATGAAGTGCTACATTTTGGATGCTATTGTTAGAAGATGAAAAATACAGGTCTGCCAGAGACCTTGAATATGGCGTAGGAGACATGGAGTGTGTTTGGATTTGTCACAAGGGAGGAGTCAGTATAAACAAGCTGCTCTGTGTCCAGATGGTTGCCCTGAGCAGGAGGCTACAGCACAGAATTGCAATTGTGTTCTCCTGTCGTCGTGTGGGAGCAACCACAGACCTTTGACCAAAACACCCTGACCTCAAGCTGTTGCCTCGACCCTCTTCTATCCCCAAGGTGAACTGGAGAACGTATGAAAAACTAAATATCTTCAGCACCACCGTCTGCTCTTCAGCTCAGGGAACTCTCAGTGCATGCTGAAGAATTCAGGAGTTTACCTCCATCTTACTACCAAATGGTGCACAAAAATAGGTCAGTAAAATATTTTTTTTAATTGTCACATTCACTGGCCTCTTTGGCTGGTTTTGGTATTGAGTTCTGTGTATGCTGACAGCATTAATAAGGAACTGAAGTCCTTGTGCAAGCAGGGTGACAGATTCCTGGCTGTGGAAAAGCTGATGGCTGTGCACAGCTGATCCAGTAGGGATCTCTTCTTCCCTGTCCATCTCTGCAAGCATCCAGGGTCCAGAGCTGGCCAGAGACTGTGAGACCTCTGCAGAGTCAGATCTGTTGGAAAACAACTTGGGTGGCCCTTGAAAAGAGGTTGGGGATTTCACATGAGCTTTTTGGGGCCTTGTCTGGCTTCACTTTTCCTTACCTTCCCCGTCATGCTCTTTCCATCCACCTCTCCTTCCCCTTAGACCCCTTCATGGCACCCTCATGACTTCACTTTGGAGATTCTTTCATGGCCCCCAGCCCCATTCCCTCATCTTGCCCCTCGCTGCCTCCTCATGGCTCATTTTACCCTCCTCTTCACCCCCCACTTCTCAGACACCCAACCCCTGCTCAGTCCCTCACTCTCCTCAGAGGTTTTTTTCACAGAATCACAGATTAATTGAGGTTGGAAGGGACCTCTGGAGATCAAGGCAGGGTCACCTGGAGCAGGTGACACAGGAACGCGCCCAGGTGGGTTTGGAATGTCTCCAGAGAGGGAGACTCCACGCCCTCCCCGGGCACCTGTTCCAGAGCTCTGCCACCCTCAACCTAAAGAAGTTCTTCCTCATGGTAAGGGGAAACTTCTCGTGTTTTAGTTTGTGGCCATTGCTCCTCATCCTGTCACCAGGCACCACTGAAGAGAGTCTGGCACCATCCTCGGACACGCCGTGGAGATATTTACACGGATTGATGAGATCCCCTCTCAGCCTCCTCTTCTCCAGACTAATCCGGCCCAGCTCCTGCAGTGTCTCCTTATGAGACAGAAGCTCCAGCCCCCAAATCCCCTCTGAGCCCTCCGCAGGACCCCCTCCAGCAGCTCCTTGTCCCCCTGAGGGAGCTCCCCCTCAGCGCCGCCCCCGCTGTGCCGGCGGGGCCCTGCAGGGGGCGCTGTGCGGCGGGGCCGGGCCGCCAGCGGGGGGAGGAGGAGGAGGAGGAGG
>VZTD01006116.1:146618-239671 GCA_013397725.1 Rhagologus leucostigma | reverse complement strand
CCCGCCTGCCCTGGCCCGGCTGCTGGGCAGGAACCGGCCTCCCGGAGCTCCCCGGCCTCGCAGCCCCGCGCCCGGCTCCGCTTGAGGCAGCGGGCACGGGGCGCCGGCCCGGCCGCCCCAGCGCTGCTCCGACGCTGCCATGGCCCCGCCGGGCCCCCCGGCCCCGAGGTAGCGGCGGTGGAAGGAGCCGAAGCCCGGTGACCGAGGAGCCCCCGTCCCATCCCCGCACCCCAGGGAGCGTGCGGAGCCCACCCGGAGCTGCTGCTGCTTCGCCTGGAGAGCTGACATGGTTCCAGCGCACCTGACCCTGCGGGGCTTCAGCGATACTTGAAGCCAAATCCGTGGCTCTTTGGCCTTTGCTAACTCAATGCTATGCAAAAGAAAAGGAGGAAAAAAAAAGAAACCTTGACACTGGTTGTGGTGGGAATGGCTGTTTCCTGCCCTGGGTGAGCCTATGTGTGGTTTCTTGCTTGTGAGATGAACTAATTCTCCTTTACCCGGTGGAAGACGCTACAGATGGCAACCTGAAACTTTGGTAATGCTTGGTCATTGCTGAGCGGTTGGAACTTTTACTCGGTTTTTTTTTGCATAAAGTCACCTAAGGAGCCTTGTTGCTGTCTTCAGGAGCATTGAAGGAATTTGTCTGTCTTAATTCTTCACCTCAAGTGACTTTATCCCACCGTGAGTGCGGCCAGTGCACCCACCTAAATACCTTCTCCTTCAAAACTCCTTCCCAGCCTGGAAGATCAGGGATCACAGACTTCTTCAAAAACTTCTCGTCCTGGGAAAGGCTGCCCATAGTTACTTTATGGGGCAGCAGCCTGGAAAAGTTCTTGGGGACCAAAGGAGGCCAAGTCTGCCTGCCCTGCACTTCATCAAAGGAGCAGGGAAGAAGGAGTCATCGAGGCATGCGGGCCCACACTGCAACGTCTTCGTGGAACATGGTGAGAAGTTTCTATTGGTATTTGGTTTAATTTTGGTTTGCTGAGCTAGGTACAGTACGGATTTATTCAAGACCACGGAGCAGATACAGACATGTACTTTATGGAAGTCTTGTTTTCTTTCCCTGCCTGCTTAATGCAAATCTTCTGTGATTATTAAGAAAATACTTGGGTCAGATTGCTTGAAACCTGAGGAGAGGTTATTGTACAGCTAAAAGTGAAATGCAAGGAAGTAACGTTTTAACAATGTACAAGTATCTCATTTCTGCCGTGGTTACGTTCTGGTTTGTAGTCAGGGAAAGTGTTTGATCCTTTTTGAATTGCCTGTGTCATAGCAGAGACCAGTCTCAGCCAGTGGTGATGCTGTGGTCAGTGACAGGTGTTCTTTAATTATCTTTACCGAAGAGACTTTGCTACTTGGAAGGGAAAAAAACTCCTTATTTTGGAAAGTTTGTGAACTTACTGCTGTTGTGAAAAGAGTTCCTTGGTGCGTTTGGAGCACCTTTGCTTAGTGGTTTCTCATAGCTGATTAAACCTTCATCCTGTGCTGTGATGGACTGAAGTGCTAGAGGCCAAAAATTTGGGGTAGAGCAACCCTGTCACTTGCTGCAAAGTATGAGGGGAGTTCAGAATCGTAGAAAAGAAGCCAGATGAAAAACTCAGTGGGACTCAGAGGTAGATTTGGTGACTGCATCAAATGTTTTCTTCCTTAAACAAAAAAAAACCCAACTCCCCCTCCAATAACAGAAAACAAACAAAAAACCACCCTGAAAACAAAGAAATTGTGAACTGAAGGCATCTCTACAGAAGTGAGGTGCAGAAATGCATTGTTTTGCTGAAACTCTTTGGAGTAATCCTTGCGTTTACACAACACTTTTTTAATTCTAATGTTCTTCGAGATGACATGCTGCTGGCTGCTGTCTTTGGCTGGAGAATGTGATTTTGGCAAAGCTTCTCCAACAGTTTTGTCCTGCAGAGGAAGTTTATCTGTGAACAAAACAAAACTGCATCTGTAATCTTCATATAACTAAAAATTGAAATATTTGCTGTGTCTGAGAGCAGAATCTAGTTACAGGAAAAGTTTTGATTTGTTCTTACTTTTAAGGGCTTTGCTTTCAAACTTTTTCTCATTCTGTGTTTCTAGAAGGGCCCAAGAAATTCTCTGCAGTGTTCAACAAACACACAGAGATCCCATGTTTGTACTGCTCTGTTGAAATACTGTTTTGAGTTACTTCAGTGTTTTATTTTCCCTTACAATCTTTGTGCACTGAGGAACTTGAGGTAATTAAGTGAAGGTGAGAGAATACAAGGGCTGACTTGGCCCTCTGGTATTAAACCTGCTGCTGGATTTTTCCTAGCTTTCAGTCCTGTGATATACCCACTCCACCACCCCCAGTTTGGTTCCTGCTTTTCCTACTTTGGATAGTTTCAAGGTCAGATGAGATACAGTCAGAGCACTAGCTGCAAGCAATACAATATTCTTAATCCCTTTGGTGTTTTGCTGTAGCAGAAGAGCCAGAAACGCTCCTTTTTGATCATCTAACAGCAATAGGCAGATGGTAACTTCTTGCCAGTGTGACCTGAGGTCAGCAGATCCCAGCACACTCACGAGGAAAAATGGCATCTCTAATGTCCGTGTGCCATATGCCCACGAGAGACCTTGGTGTCTTGATTTAGAAACGAATAAACTTGAAAGAGGATATCAGGGCTAGGACATCTGTTAAGAGAACTGCAAAAGATCAGCCTCGCTTATACACATGAGGAAAAATTTCTTCCTTTGAGTGGATGAAAAGGTTCTTCCAAGTCCTGGCAGTAGAAGGCAGTACCACCGTTGTTTATTCAGCTCTCTTTTGAGTTTGGGCTTCTCCTGTCCTGAAAAATGCTATATTAAAATGTCTGGACAAATTAAGAGGGGAACAAAGTTCATTTTAGAAAGTTTTTCCTTTACCTCTCAGTAATTTGTCTTTGAAATACATAGACTGACATACTTTATAATTAATGAACAGATCAGTATTTAATGCCTTCAGGCCTATTCAGATATTGTGCCGTGGGCTGTAGTTCATAAAAATAAGATTGGTGTTTTTTCAGGGCTTAAATGTTTGCATGTTTGCCTTTCAGTACTGTCATTACACAGTTTCTTCTAAACACCAGACACTGTATCTGGTTTCTCTGTCACACTGTGGGAACTAGTTTGTCCCAGAAAAATCATGTTTCTGGCTTTTCATAACTAAGAAATGCTTAAGGAGAAATTCCATGGTGGGCCACTTAACTCCTTAGAGACAGGTGAATTCTTAAATGTACTTGTCTGAAGTTCTTGTATATTAAAACCCATGATAAAACAAACAAAAGAAGTGGAACTTTTGGTAGCAGGGCTCTCCTTTTAGGGTTGTGTTTTTGTAAAGGTATTCGTGATCCTGTTTTGGTGAGACCACTACCTGCAAAGTTCTACTGAGGCTCATTCAGCAGGCACTTAGTAGAAGATCTGGATTGCTTCAGATTTTAGCTGAGAGGGTTAGCGAATATTATCAGATACTAACTGTGTAAGGCAAAATAACTTTCAGGAAAGTAATTCTGTTTCTCGGTCGTCGCACTCTCCGTAGCACCCAAAGCAACACATCGAGAGGCTTCTGAAAAGCTAAGGAGGCAACTGGCCAGAAATCAGCTCTGCTGGTGCTCAAATGTTCTGTGAGAATAATGCAGAAAGGCTCTAAATTTTATCATGAGCTGACAATTGAGGAGTGCCTTAAGGGGGAAAAAGTAATCTATGGGCAAGTTTTGGGCTTCTCTCTTTGTGCTGTTACTTTCCCCACGGAGGGTGTTTTACAAGCTGGAGTTCATGCTCGTGTCGTTACCCTGGGCAGCAGAGTAGCCCTTGCTGGGATTTTACAAATTTCACCCTGCAGATTACTCCAGCTCACAGTTTGCTTGCAAGCTTGAACTTGAGAAGAATTATAAAGGCAAAGTTTGCTTCTTTCTCTCTGCTTTTCTTGGTGAGAAATGAGTCTATAGTCACTGCTTTTTGGGGATATCCAGCTGAGAAAAAAGTGTGGTCAGTAGACAGTTAATGGGAAAGACTTTGTCAGTGCATCTTGATATTTGCACATTAGTGTATCTTGTGCCTTTCCAGAACATTAATTTCGGCAAAACTCAAACTTCTGAAAAGAAAAGTGTGTTCCCACAGGGCTCAGCTCTGATCCTGGAGTAGGCAGGAGTTGACTGGAGCGACTGGCAAACACCACACCTTCTCTGACTGACTTGTGGAGGTGTTGCTGTGCTGAATGATGAGCAGATTCCCTGAAGCAGCTTGGTAGAACAGTATCTCCGAGCAAAAGCAGCACTTGGAGGCTTAAAAAATGAACTCTAATCATTACATATGTGATACTGAGGTGAGGAAGAGACTGATAAAGCACTCAGACAAAAATGGCCTTTTCATAGTCTTTCATAGTGATAAAATGTGGTCTTAGAGTTTCTCTTCCAGCAGGTGAGTGATAGGGAAGCTTAAATGAGCTGTTTACCTCATTGTAAAGAGAGATAAACTGCAAAACTGGATCCATTTTTCTTATACCTTTAGTGCTGAATATAGCTGAAGTCAGCCAACTACAGTTTCTGTCATACTAGATCTGAACTCTTTTTCTTACAAGGGTGCTGAAAGTTTTACTGCTTTAATTAGGAAGCAGTTGTGCAAAATGGATCCATAGCACCAGCTTGCCACAGCTGCCAGTTGGAGATGTGCCCTATACAGTTCACTGTGAGGAAAAATCCCAACAATTAAAAGTACCATTTCCTACATTATTGATTAAAAATAAATTTTAAAGGTCTTCATATGTAATAATCTATCTTGTTTTATGCTGTTAAATTTCATGTTTCAAGTGTTTGAATTGTGAAAATGAATAAATTTCATTATAATCAGTTCCAACCATATCCCAGGCTCATCCCACAGTGTGGGCAGCAGGGCAAGGAGGGAGATTCTTCCCCCTCTGCTCTGCTGTGCTGATACCCCACCTGCAGTGCTGTCTCCAGCTCTGGGGTTTCCAGCATGGGAAGGACATGGACGTGTTGGAAAGAGTCCAGAGAAGGCCATGGAGATGCTGCAGGGGCTGGAGTCCCTCTGCTCTGGAGCCAGCTGGGAGAGCTGGAGGTGTTCAGAGGCTCAAAGAAGGCTCCAGGGAGACCTTACAGCCCCTTCCAGTGCCTAAACATGCTCCAAGAGAACTGGAGAGGGACTTTGGACAAGGGCCTGGAGTGACAGGACAAGGGGAAATGGCTTCAAACTGACAGAGGGTAGATTAGACATACAGACGAAATTCTGACCTGTGAGGGTGGGGAGGCCCTGTCACAGGGTGCCCAGAGAAGCTGTGGCTGCCCCATCCCTGGAAGTGTCCAAGGCCAGGATGGATGGGGCTCTGAGCAGTCTGGGGTAGTGGAAGGCGTCCCTGCCCATGGCAAGGTTTTGGAACAAGATGATCTTCAAGGTCTGATTTTGTACTCATTATCCTTTATCCTACAGGTGAGCTCAATATGTCTTCCTTATATGCAATATACATTTATTAGCTAGTCAATTGCCCATACATGGAAATGATTTAAATGAGATTCCTTCCATACTAGAGCTGTTTCTTCAAACCCATGTACTTAAACCCCCTGCATTTATCTCTTTCCATTGTACCTCAGGGCATTTTTATACTCTGTCTCTACTTCACCAACTGCAAAACCTGAGACTTCAAAGAAACTGCTTTACTACTCCAGACTCCACTTTAGACTGTTCACCTGAAATTGGATTGTTACCACTGGCCTAATTTGAAGCCGTTTTTTAGAGTCTGCCTTCAGTATTTCAGGTCTTCATTCTGAACTGTCAAAACTTTCTTCGTTGTTAGGCTGGAGATTTGGCAGCTCCCAAATTTCAATTTCCATATCTATTAGGAGAGACTTATCCCCAGCTTTTGGGATCATTGCTTCTGTATCCCACTTCACTGTGCCTCAGTATTAGCCTGGTTAATGCTGACATCTGCTGCATGCCAAATGCAGATTTGTTTACTGCCTCTGACTATATCCCTTTTCATAGTAAAAATCACTTGCTGTATTTTTTCCTGCTCCAATTATCAAATACCACTAGGTTTTGCTAAGAAGCTCCTCCACAAAACTTGATCTATGGTTGGAATATGTTTGGAAAGAGGCCTAGGACTTTCTAAACTGCTTTTCCACAGACCGAGGTGGATGATGATGATGATGGGGAAAGGCTAATCCCTTTCCTGGGCAAAAGCAGTTCTGTTTTGTGCACTGACTAATCTTTGATAACTTGCCATATTTAAGCAGTTGATCTCCTTCATGACAAATAGGTAGCAGTTGCTCGTATGCCAGGCTTTCATTAACAGATTATGCTAGTTCTGCTTTCTTATTTACAATTTTTAATAGGAAGGCTGTGGTAGGAAATCAGGACAGAGAAGCAAGAGAAAGCTGCAGGGTGTTAGAATAGAAATCTTTCCTTGTAGGCGATCATCTCTTTCAGCACACTTCAACATTTACCGTCAAACTCACAGTATCTTACATTGGAAAGTTTAAATCTTAAGCTTGAAAGTGAGGAGTTGACACAGTCCTGTTGCTGAGAGTTGAGAAGCCTGAGTTTCATCCCTGCTGCTCTCAGTGTCAGGCTCTGTGGCATATGGCAAATTGTGAGGGTGCAGAAAGGTGAAAATGGCCTTGGAAAGTCTTGTGCTGTTGACTGTCACTTTAGGGTGGGGATGCTGTTGGGTTGTGCTTTGGAACAACAGGGATGTGTTTCCAGCTGTGCTTGTAGGAACTGTGGTAAAGCAGACAAGAAATAATTGGGTGAGTGTTTTGATAGCCATGGTGTGGATGGGACTGTAACCAGTGCCTTGGCAGGTGCCAGCTGAGGAGTGCTCTTAGCTGACACCAGGCAGTGGGGATGCAGGGCTGCAGGAGTTAGTCCAGCTCTTAACACCCAGCTGATACCAGTGTTGTGTTCAGTTAAGGTTCATAGCACCCTGCCTTGAGTTTCGGGCCCTGTTTGGAGTATTTTAGCATCCCCAGGATATTCCTGCAGCTGCATCAGTGTACTTGATCCGCCCCGTAAAGTTTAAAACCTGGATGACTGTGGTACTGTGTGGGTGGACACTGGGTGTGTTGCAGGTGCCATCTCTTTCAGCTGTATAAAACACTCTGATTTACATTCACATGGACCGAAGGAAGTGTTTGAAACACTAGTGACCTTCTGGAGTTATTGTTGCAGTTGGACTTTGCTTTCCTTTTTCTTTGTCAGGGAGAAGGGGCTGCCTTCTTTCTGCCGTGTCTGTTGAGAGCTGTGTGAGGAGCACCAGTGTCTGCACCCAGCAGCGTTCAGTTTAGCCATGCTGTGCCATTCTTGTGAGAAGTAGTTAGTCTCCTTATAAAAGGTCAGTTGTGAATCCCAGAAGTCCATTGCTGTAGGAATATCCAGAGCAGTTCAGCAGAAGCGAGAGGAACTCTTGCTTCTTTGCTTCCGTGACTCTCTTATCAGTCAGCTCTTACTCTGCTCTATGTTGATTGAAGATCGATTTAAACAATCTGTAGAGGTTATTAATCTGCTTGCCAGAGTGTCTGTTTAATTGGTTTAAGGAGAATTCTTGGGCGAAAAGGTAATGAACATTCAATTTTAGTGAGTAAAGCTGCCTAAGGCAATGTCTTTCCTTAGTTCTTAACTAAATTAGTTCTTACTTAAATCTTAGTTCTTTGGTCTTTCTTTAAGCGTCTGTGTTTAATGCTAGTGTTGCACTTAGATATTAAGCATAGATTTTTGTGAAATGGCTGGAAGTTTCATCACGCTAGTGGCAAAATTTGATATAATTCTGCTAAAATGGTGTGTTGTACTCTGGGAGGAGTCCCTTTCCACACATCTTCTTGTAATGCTGGGGCAAGCGTGTCCTGAATACCAGCTTGCTTTAGTTTTTACTTAAGTACTTTCTGAAATTAGTGTTTAAATTAGATTTAGGGTTTTTTTTGTGTGTGTTGTTTTTCTTTTTTCCCAGCATTTTTTCTTGGCTGTTACCAGCTGGGTTGTGAAAAGCAGGAGCTTGCTTTTATGCAGAGTGATTGCTGCTAATTTACATGGACGTGAGCGAGCTCATCATTCTTTCATGAGTGAGGAGACTGCCTGATTTATGTTGTGTCATCTCTGAGCACTGTTTTTACCTAATGAATAGAGTTTCACAACAGATTATTAATCATTAAGACTTTGGTTTCATTGTGCGTATTAAAGAATCAATATTGCTACACGTTGCCTGCCTTGAGAAGCTACTTATCCATTAGTGCTGCTTTTCTAAGGCATTCTGGTGCATTTATCATTTCGGCTGACTTCAGTTCTTACCTTATTCCAGCCACATCTTCCCAGGGCCTGAGCTGTGTCCAGTCTGCCTCTCTGTAGATTCCTCCTTTGAAGTGCTGTCTGAGCAGTAGCAAATGTTGTTTGGTCCAGTCCCTCCTTAGAGCTCATGAAATAGTAAAAGGCTCAGCCTTCCTCTGCTGTGGTTTGCGCTCCACATTTGCATCCAAGAGGGAGTGATGTCCTCAGAAACTGGGAATAATGTATGATGGAGACTATATTGAATTACATACTCTGCTGCCTGTTAAATGCCTGGGTTTTGGATGGCAAGGCTTGCCGGAGGACAGGATTCCCCCGTTTGCTGACCCGCTGTTTGTTCTCTGTCCAATGTCCATCTCTGTTGGAAGTACAGAGTGACCTGGGCATGTTCCCTGTGTTTCCCGTCATGCTGACGCTGTAGAGGAGGAAATTTCACTTGCTCTGTGCATCCAGAATCTACCAAAACACACACACGTGAGCTCTGTCAGGTTTTGTAGTGACCCCAGTGAGCTGATCTCCTGCCAGTCCACACCTGGGGGAACTGATGGCTATTTCTCGGCTTTTTTTTTGTGTGTGTATGTTCCCAGAATAAACAGGGTTGTTTTTCCAGAGGCTGAATGTGTGAACAGTAGTGGGATAAGGACATGGAAACTTAAATAGGAAATTCTTTGGGCTTTCAGGAAATGTTTGCTCTGTCATTCGTGAGGGTGTTGCCCAAATTCAAAGGCCGCTTGTTAGGTTCTGCCTCATTTAACATACCTGGTGAAGGGCTGTTCCCAAGTTCTCAGTTCCTGGCCTGACCACAGAGGGTTATCACAGGGCTGTTATGCAGTAAACACAGCTGTTTTCACTTGGATTTGTGAATAAAATTATTTCATTAATTTAAAGTGTTTAAAATTATTTACTTAATTAAAATTTAAGGTTTATTACAAAGGTGTAAAGCAAATGAAATTGTCATTTGAGGCACTGGCCACCAGATGTCTTCTGTGACTCTTCACTAACTTGCTCTGATGAGAACAATCCCTGCAGTGAGAAGCATCTTGGAAATAAGCAAAAGTTTAATGGTGAGAACTAGGGTCAGAAGTGACAACCGTGGATTTCAGAAATAGTGGCTGTCAAGTCTTTTTAGATACTATTAGACCCTGTAATCTTTGTGTGCTTGCTTGCTGATAAAAAAAAAAGGTTGGTAGGTGATGTTTGCTTTCACTGTTAATGGGAAAATCTTGCTCCCTCATCTCCTCAAGCTCCATTTCAGCCCGTTCTTCGTTTCAAAAGAAAAAAAAAAGGAATAGTTTTCAGTTCTGCATTCCTTTTCACTTATTGATATCTTCTGCATTTGATCTAATTCCCCTACTTCTTTTGTGATGCTGCACTGACTTTTAAAAAGTACAAATACTTTCCTAATATTAATATTAAATATTAGATTCCTCTCGGTTTAAAAATTGATTTGGTAAATCCTCTTGTAGCATTGAGTTCAGCATTTGTGAATGTGAGCTTTTTCTGGCAAGGATGCTCAGGGAATATCTAGAAACAAATTCAGCCTGTGACAGTTATTTACACAATTGGTGTTGTCTGAATGTCAAAATTGCTCTCACAGAGCTAATTGTGGAGTTAAATTGTTATGAAGTCATAACAATGCTTACAAAAGCAAAGCTATAATCTAGTAATACTCTATTTTACTCAAATCTCTTTTGGGTGGGAGAATTTTAGAATAATGAAGATTATTTAGTGTATCTAGCAAAATAGTTTAAGCTATAAATATGTATGTGTGAATGGGGTTTTATTTTTATTATTTTTATTGGCTCTAAGTTCTTTTCATTCCTTATATAAGTCTGACAACACATAATGTTCATTTAAAAACTATGTCCCATTTTAGCCTGAATAACTGGAACAGCTATTAGAGCTATTGTTGTCTGGCTACACCTCATGTTTGCAAATAACTTAGGAAAGCTCAAATGAAAAATTTTGAATGAATGCCAAGCTGTTATTTCTTCTTTAATATATTTAGCTGGATGGGTAAGAAGCTGCATTTAAAAGTCTCTGCAATCAAACCTTTACTTCTTACGAGACTTATTGATGGATTGCACTAAATGTGTTTGCTACATACATTAATTTTTTTTTCTCAACGTGCAGCTATTTAATAGAAAATAGATGTCCTTTACAGGAAATGAACTGGAGGGAAGACAAAGCTCTTCCCATCATTTGATACTGTTGATATTCATATAGAAGCTGCAATTTCCCTGGGCTCTGCAGATTGTCTGTTGTGTCTAAATAGTGCCTCCCACGCTGAGGTTTGGATGTCGAGGTGCTATCATGTTTCAGGTATTAAGTAGTAATTATTGTTATGAGGTGATCACATAAGACAGTGTAAGTGTTGCTCAACCTTTCAAATTCCATGTCATTAGAAAAAAAATGTGTTGGGGAAACTTCAGTCTAATTTAGCCCTCACTGTGAGAACTGCTGGTGAGTTTTACCTTGCTCTTGCTGAAAAGTGGGGATAGAAAAGGCTTTTTATGACCACAGGTACACCACCAGGTGAGGTGCGGGTAGTTGTGCTTGCTAAATACAACTTGGAGACATAACCTGGGAGTTAATTCTGGACTTGCTGCATCAGTGGGTCTGGAGAGGGACAAATTCTGAAGGCTGTGACTCGTTGGCAAAACACACTCAACTACCTCTTAAGCAGGTAATATTTTGAGCCAAGCAAAAGGATGAATTAGAATAATAAAGGTTGGATTTTTGGAGGCAAATGCTAGCTTAAAATGCTAATATAATCATCTTGGTGACTGCAGTTTTGCCTCTGCAAAGGAAAGGCAGTGCATGACATTTCATTGAAAACCTGCCACAACGTTGATAAGCCGACCTCTCCTGAGAGGAATCATGAACTTCACTGAGCAGCAGTGTGGCTTTGTAATTGTGGTTAAAAACACAGGATTTGAAAAACATTAAATGAAAATAGATCAGTGCTGCATTTATTATCAGGTAAGGATTCAAAGAACCGTGAAATGTTAACTTGAAATATTTGCATTCCACTCATAGGGATAAGTAGCACAAATCCAGTAAGCTGTTTTTGTTCTAATTTGTTAATTTGGGTTACTTTTCCCCAGAAAAGTGAGTACTGCATCATGTTGGCCATGTCCACATCATTTAGTCCTGCATAACTACAGAGGCATTAAAAACACCGAGGTGAAAGACACAGACACCAACAGAGCGGTTGCTTTCCAGCTCAGACATCTCTGTCATCTGCGGTGTTCCCAAATTAGGAAGTGGTGGGCTTCAGCAGGACTCCGGAGCGGGATGATGTGGAGCCCCTGGAATGAGCCACATTTTCATGGCCGTGGACAGTCCTGAATCAGCCGGTGCTGAGGGTGCCTCGTCACCCCGGTGCCCGTGAGTCACGGCGGCGGCGGCGGAACTTTGTCTGCCGGGAGATAAAGGGTGGATGTTGTGGCTGAAATGGGGAGATGGCCGGTGAGCCACTTCTGAAATAACTACACGGTGTGGTAGCTGAAGTGCTTGGTTGGGCTGAAATATTTTGGTCATTCTGCCTTTAAATTGCTCCGTGGATGTCACAGTTTTTTAAATTCCAGATGTAGAAGGACGGCGGCTCTTCTGTGGTTATGAGGCTTTCATCTGCTGAAGTTGTGTTTCAGAAAGTTGATGTGCTGCTTGTGAAATGCTCCCCTAAGGCAAACAAGCCCTTTGGGGAGGGGGACTGAGGGCTGGAGTGAATCAGACAGGCATTTTACATTTCAATTATTAATATAGTACTTTTTATGATTCTCAAATTGGAATTGCTAGCAGCTGAATTTTAAAAATGTACTAACTTCTAAAATTTTTAGGAGTAAAACTAACCCTGTGCAAGTAAAGGTGCTGTCTTCTACTCCAAGACCTCTTTACTACAGTCTTACGCAATCACACTTGGATTTGAATTCTCTTTATCTTGCTGCAGTGTGTTCTGTTTGTATCCGTGGTCAGCCATGTGGAGGCATCCATTTGTGCAGGTTCCGTAAGGGATGAGTCCAGGGGAGCTCTGCAGCCTCCTCTGGAGAGTAAGGTCTTACCTGAGAGGACTCACACTCAAAAGGTAATTGCAGGATGCATTCCTGACTTGTAACCAAATTCTGATTTATTTAAAATGGATCCAAATAAGCAGTGCTATTAAAAATTATTATCACAAGGATGCTGAACGCAAAGCTGAACAAATGGGTTTCTTTAGACTACAACAAATTGGATTAGAGTATGTTGGACACTTCACCTTGTGCCTCTCTCCCCATCAAAAAAAGTGTTTAAAAAAACCAATCTGAGTGCAATACTTTAGGCAAAAAAAGGGTGGAGGAGGAGGTCTGTGGGAGAGCTTTTGCTAAGAAGTTCTATCAGTGCACCTACACCTTGACTCCGTGTTGTGGTGGGGCTGAGCTGTATGAATGCAGCTCCTGCCCAAACAAAGCCCCGCTGGAGCCAGGGATGTTGGAATTCACCTCCTCGTGCCATGCAGCACTTCTGACTCCTCTGGAGTACAAATCACTCGTCCTGACTCTTGATTTCAGAGGCTGACATGTCAATCTGAGCGTCCAAGGTTTGCGGCTGTGGTGAGGGAATTGCATTTAGCCTGGGATCATACCTGGGATGTTTTATGAAGCTTTGGCTTGAGGAGCTGGCCTTGCCAGGGGTTGGCCTGGGGGTGTTTTATGAGATGCACAAGTAAAAGCAGATAACAGGGCTGAGGGAGGAAAGCCATGGAAATGTTCACAGCTTCTGCGGGGCTCTTCTGCTGCTTCCTGCTGCGGGGGCGGCTGCGAGCCAGCCTGGGTGACAGAGCTCCTGTTACTGTGAGACCACAGACAAACTGCGACAGGGACCTTGGATCCTGCTTTCCCTTGTGCCACCTCCACTCTTCCTCCCACATCTGGCTCTTGCACACAGCAGTGATCTGCTACCAAAAGCAGACCAAATAATACAGAAAGAAAACCAGCTTTTTCTCTGCTCCTGACGTCAGTGTTATGTTGCAAAGAATAACTGAGATTTTTTTCAGTAATTTCTCCTCAGTGCTGGGGTTGTCCTTGGATACGTAAAATGTATATTTTCAGGCTGGGTAATTGAGGTTTGTGTAGGGAGTGATTCCAGGGATGCACCGGTGCTGAGAGAGATGAAATGCTGTTATTCCTTGCAGCAGGGAACAGCATCGCAGGTAGTTAACAAGTACTTGCTTGGATTGTTCCTAAGTCAAAACCAGATCCTTTATCTTTATGTTCTTTATCATCATAAAGCTGCAACTTCTTGCTCTATAACCCATATAAATCGGTAATAAGATTTCTTCATAGGAGGGGAAGAGGGTTAAAAGTGTGGAAGTGCTTGAAGGTCCTCAGAGATGGAATAGTTTGTGTTTGCTGGTTTAAATTGGAAGCTCTGCCTTTTGTACAGGTATTGATGCCAAAATGGAACGCTGTGCACGTTTATTTGGCTTTGATTTATTCACTGGAGTGGAGGAAGATTAAACTCTTCCTGGATAACGCTCTCCAGTAGATGCCAATCCTATAGGCACCCAAATTTGATCCTTTTTGATCCTTCAAAATCTGTGTTGTATATCCCCTGATATTTCACTCATCTTGTAACTGTTCACCTTTTCTCTTCCAGTGTGCTAAAGATGATTATTTTTATTTGTTTTGATTATTTTGGGGTTGTTTATTGTTGGTTTTCTTTGTCTCTATCAAATTGTTGCTTTTTCTCCTGGAGAAACAACTGTCCATTTTCAAATTGGATGCTCTTGCAGGTTGAGTGATTGCTTTGTATTGTGTAAGACTATGGAAATCCTGCTGTTGAGCTGAAGCAACTGAAATCCTTGTTTAGAAAAGAAAGTAATAATTTCTTACTGCCTGCTAGAAAAGCTGTTGGCCTGCTCCTGCAGGTGACCTGCCAAGGATTTAAGAAAGAAAAATTGGATTTTATCCTTTTTTCCCCTGGTTTTAAGATGGTTAAAGCTGGCATGAAAAATGGTGGTTTTCTGAGAGGCGCTTTGTCTGCCCAAAGCAGCAAAACAGAGCAAACCTAATCTTGTTTTTCTTCTCAGGTCAGCTTTTAAGTTCTTGGATATATTAGCTTGCTGTTGAAAATAGTATTTCTTTCTTTCTGCCCCTTTAAGTAAAGGGAGATGGCTGCTTTGCCCACTCAAATTGATATTTTGGCATCTTTCTATACTTGTTCCTTCTTGCTGCATTTTGGGAAGATGGCCCTTAGAGATTGGCAGTGTCCTTTTTGGGACAGCTGGACTTGAAAGGCCGGTGACACTCGGATAAGGTGACATCCAGACATCCCTGACATCCCTGCTCTCCTCTCCCACAGCCCTTGAGCTATTGATCACTGCTTCTGTAATTAAACATGCAAGTTGGTGTAACTCCTGAACAGCCTGATGGTAGAAAACACTCTTGCAGTCTCTAAGGTGCTAAATACCGCCTCCAACAGCTCAGTGGAACCAGAAAATCAGACTTGTTCTTGGGAAACTTTTAGCTTTCTTGAAGAGACGGATCAAAGTTTGTAGCCAAACTCATCTTCATGACTGGATCCCTCTGTCTGAACAAAGCCTGAAGGATTATGTGCACAGGAGGCTGTTGAGAGTTATAACAAGAAGCTTTGTTTTGAAAACCGGTGTTTTTCTCCTACATTGCAATTACAGGGGATGGGGCTTAGATTTCCACTTTGTTCTCGCCAGTTGTTGAGGCCTGACCTGCAGCTTGCCAGGAGGCTGGCGTTGTGATTGCAGCACTTTGGAGCAGGACAGACACTCGGGACTTCCAGTTCAGACACTTTTTCTCATCCAGCCTGCAGATTTTTATCTCTTTTAACAAACAGTTGCAGAAATTGAAGAAACAATGCACAGGTTCACGTCTTGGCAATTTCTCTTCTTCCATGAACCCTGACCAGCACAGCGATGGGAAAGAAGAAACATAATTGTAGCAAAGTGTTATGTGTGTCTCCTTCATTCTGCAAAGCCTGTATTTTAAGGAAAATTGTATTGCTGGACTCAATAGTCCAGAAATATTGTCCTTCCATTTCCTCTACATTGTCTCTTTCCTACAAATATTATTTTCATAAGATGCAGTCTGAATTAATGCCTTTTTTTTATGTGTCTTTTTTGTGTCATAAAATAACCAATGCCAGCTGAGATCGAGTTCATCCTTCAGCATCCATATTCAAAGGAAAAGTCTTAAGGATTATCAAAAAGCTAAAGCTGGAGGAGGCCATCTTGCCTTCATGATCCTTCGGGCTTTGAGATTTTGGTTCGGAGCACTTGGTATTTTTTTTACCTCATGTCTGGGGACATTTTATCATCCTCCTCTTTCCTGTTCCAAGCAATTACCATTTATTTTATCTTCAAGCAGCAGCCTGTGGCAATAAATTTTAGGAAATTCCTTCCCGCCCTTTATTAAGCCCTACATAATAGCTTCCACTACTCACTCATACATTCATTAGGAAGAATTAAACGAGTGCTGGCGCCCATTAGCAGAGCATTTAATAACCTCTCCAAGGGAAGGTGCAGCAGATTGGAATAAATGAACAGGAGCAAAAACAAATGAAATAACTTCATAGAATATGCTCAACTAATTCGTTCTTAAAAAAACTACTTATTTACATGAACGTAGCACTTCAAAAGTGTCAGTTTGAAACCCCTGGCAGAAGAGTCCCCAAAGATCTACAGGCAGTGACAGTGAGAGCGTGGCTGTGGCGCCTGGGGGAAGGGTTTTGGCCATTTTAGGGAGAGAAAGGGCATTTTAGTGTGTCCTGCCCAATTCCCCAGCTGCTGATGCTGTCAGCAAGGCTGATGGCTGTGCTTATGGACTGCAGGGAGGACATCTGCCTTGTAGGAACTGGGCCATAACTAATAGCTCATCTCATCTGGTAGCAGCCACACCACAGTCCTTGGATGTCTGTGATGGCTGATCCCTGCCAGGATGGGCAATGGGAAAAACGCAGACCTCGTACCAGTAAGGAAATTATCCCTCCTCCACTGGTGCTTAACTATTGTTTTAAAGAAGATTCACGCTCAGCTAACAGTTGGCATAGGAGGGATCAGAGTCTGGATACCCCTAAGTGGCTTTTCCAGAATAAAGATAATATTGGAGGAATTGCTGTAGGGAATTTCCTTAGGAAATCTCAACTTGTAGAGCACCAGGACTACAGATAGGCCTGGAGTTGCACATTACAGGAAGAGTTTTGCCACTAGTTCTAGTACTTTCCATTATTTGACAGTATTTTAATTTTTATGTGTATGGTCTGATCCATGCAGATGAAGGAAAGTTGCTGGGACTTGTGTGCATCCAGGTGTTCTTTTGCTGGATATGCACTTCCTCTTGTCTTGGTGGAAAAGAAATGCTTTAAGATCTACTCCTGGGTGTAACTCTTGATAGCTCCGTACCCTGGTGTAAAACAAACACGGTACCCACGGTGGACTTACAGTGTCACAGTAAGTTGTCTCTCAGCCGTGCTCAGCAGCCTTTCCTCCTCCAGGATCTGATACTGACACCTTGTTTTCACACACTTCAAAGCCCCAGACTGATTTTCTCTTGAAAAAAAAGAAAAATTCTAGTAAATAAACCAAATGAAAACTCTACAGTAGCTGTTTTTATGGCTAACATTTCATAACAGCAATGCTGACAACCTTAATTTCATTTTGCTGTTACCTGTTTTGGAGACAAAAATGTCATTGTTCAAATGTAATTCAGGTCTTGTAGATGACAGATTTTTTTTTTAGATTTTCTGTTGTTGAACTATTTCCGTAGTCATTTCTGATCTCATTTGAGGAGCTCAACGAGTTGAGAACGGTGACACAGTAATTGCTGTTATTGAACCAGAGATGCAGTTTAAGACTTTTACCTGGATCACTACATTTGATTGATATTTTAATTTGTTTTTCTGGCAGATGAAAGATAATGAGAATCAGTTTGCAGTTGGAAATATTTGCACTGGAGAATTCCTAATTTTTTTTTAATTATTGCTTTTTCTCTGCTTATAGTACACGTGCAAGTTTCCTGTCTGAGAATCTTCATTATATTTCAAGCATCAGCAGTATCTGAATGGAAGGAATCTGCACAAATCATTTCAATATGCTGCTAATACACTCAGAATATCTTTTTCTAGTCTCTGTACTGGATAATAGCTCGGATAACAGCTTTCAGACACGTAAATAACATTGCAGAGAGATGGTGCAGACTCTTTAATGGATAAACGTATTTATGAACCTGGCTATTTGCATTGCTTTTTAAATGGGCTGATTACCCTTCATCTGAGGGAAGAAGTAACTCAGGTAGATTTTGAGCAGATTGGTTTTGGCTCTATTTCCTGCTGTGATAGGTGGACAATGAAGTGTTATTCAGAGCAGGACTGAGCCTGCAGAAGAGCAGGGTGAAATGCTGCTGATGAGCTGATTTATTCCTGTGGGTCACTCCCCTGCTAGTAAATAGCAGCGTTGGTAATTCTTGCTATTTTCTTGCAAGTTAGCAGTATTTCCTAGTTGAGCCCTGGCTGCTGGATAGAGGCAGGAAAAGCACTGATCACAACCATCCAGCAGCGCTCCCTCCATCTCCAGCTTTTCCTTCTCCCCCACTGCTTTCCTTGTGGTGCCAGTTGGTGGTACTGGAGGAGATCGCTTTCCATTTTAATTACTCTGGAAGCTTTTGTCCCGGATTTGAGAAACTCCTTTAAAGGCACAACGTAGATTGCAAATAGTTGCCCTCATGCTAATATAAGCTAAAAATTGTAATAATATCTTTATCGCCTTGGAACAATTCCCTGATGCTTCCGTCTTCTCGAGCAACAGAAGCCATTCAGCGCTGTGACATTTGATCAGGCGTTCAGGCGGAGCAGCAGCTTGCTAATGGATTTCTGATTGTTCTCCTGGTCCATTCTCCTGATGAATGGTGCTCTGGCAGTCTCGGGAGCTGATAGAAACGCTCTGCCATCATGTCATTACCTGGGACGGGACAAGAGCAGGTTTCCTCTCCTGTCTCCATGGCTTGCTCTCCTGCTCAATTAGAGAGATAGAGAGGAGCCGGCTCTCTCTTCGAAGCGGAAATCAGTTTTACAGCTTATATTAGATCTTTCCTGGGCGGCTGGTGGAATCCCTGTTTGCTCTGGGGAGGCTCGAGCAGGCTTTCCTATGGCTGTTTCACTCTGTGAATGCCTTAAAGCACTGCTGTTGCAGAGCTGCCTGATTTGGGAGGTGCTTTTTGGGTGGGGGCGTTTCTCTGCCTCCTGGACAAAACACCTTTTTATGCCAGACCTCTCCATTACAGGCCAGGGAAGCCACATCTGCCTGGGGTCAGCGTGCAGGGTCCCCCTGTAGAACTGACTTCAATAGTGCTTTTATGCAAGGAGTTCTTCAATGTGCTGTGACTGTTGGTTTAGTAACTCAGGGTATATGGGTTTGAAATGTCTGCTTGAGGGCTTGTGGGTGTTAGTGGGAAAATTCAGGGTGCTCTCTTTATTTCAGTTGTTACAGGACAGCAAACATCTTGAAAATAAAATAACATTGTAGAAATAAAAATTTATTCTTAAGAATGATTGATTAAAATGTTTTTATTGACTTAAAATCAGCATTTGTGGCCCCTTTACCATCCCCAAGAACTTAAACCAGCTCATTCCTTTCCCTTGAAGGATTGATTCCCTTCCAACAACTCCCAGAGAGCCATGAAAGTGAATTTTGGGCTTTGTAATTAAGATATCTTGAGTTATTTCTGATTTGTCAACATGACTGATGAAAGGGGTTATGCATTTCTTTTCCTTTCACTGATATACTCTTACACGTGGAGGCATTTTGGGGGTTCTGTGGGTGTCAGTCTGCGGAGTGCCAGCCTGCAGACTTCACTGCTGGAGCAGTGGCACAGCTCTGCCTGGGGAGATCCCCTTCAGGCTGTGCACCCACATGTTTTGTTTTCTGGAAAACTCCAGGCTAATTCTGGCTGGGGTGTTGAGCCTGTTGAAGATAGCTGGTGATAAACGGTGCTGTAACAGACCTACGTAACAAACATTAAGAATGCCTTGTAGGATGTTTTATTCCCATGAATCTGAGAAATACCTGCTGAGTGATCTAGCTCATATTTCAGTAGCTATTCCTCCCCCTCCCAGTTTTAGAAAAAGTAATTAATGAATTGTTGGCTTAGCTCAGTTTTGTGGCTTAGAAGTTCAGGCTGTGCATTTCTTTCCGTCACAATCTCATTATATCCCACAGCTGCCTCTGGCCTAGTTCAGATGAACAGTATTAACTTGTATTTATCCCCAAACTGTGTGCATAGGCTGTGCTGCCTTTCCCTTGCACAGGTGAGTTGTACCAAGGTAAATCCTTTCCCTGCAGGCAGCTGTCCCTAGGGAGAGCTAATGGGCAGTACAGGAGTGACCACTGATCCGTGGGTTTTCAGCAATTTTGATTGGACTCATCTTCCTGTGAGAAGAACATCATTTTCTCAGGACATGCTGTCTTTTGGTAGGATTTTGAAACGGTGCTCCCATAGTTCTAAGAAGCTTTTAAGCAAGATCTTCCTGCTTCTCTAGGAAGGAGAAGGCCAGTTTATCTTCCTCTCTTTCTATTACTCACTTGTTTTGACTGGTATTACCGCTCTTCCTGACTTTTTTTCCTGTTTCCATGATCTTTCTGCCTCTTTGATTTCCTGTAAACCTAGTAGAGCTCATGGATCAGTTCAAAGCCATCAAAATATGGACCTCCTGGGCTCCTCATAGGAGCACCAATGTTCAGGCCACAATACCTGACGGTGTCACATTGCCCAGTCCTGTCCCTGCTGAGATGTGCAGCTGGAGCTCCCCTCTCTGCCCTTTTGTTTGGCTCCTCCATAAAAGCAAGTTGATTATTTCAACTTGTAGTAGTTATACCTGTGTCCTGTGGACAGGCTAATACTAGGTATCTGCACAGGCTTCCATTATCTCTTCATTCATAGTGCAGAAAATGTGAAGAAATGTGTGGGGTTTTTTTCCTGTCAATCTGTCGTGATTTGGTTTAGTAACTGGTTTGGGGCCTTGTTTGCTGTTTGAACTACTCCATTTGGGTTTTTAGCATTTTTTGAAAGCATGCCATCAGAACAGCATAGTCAAGTGTTTCCAAACTTTCCCAATTACGTAGAAAATAATCACTGTGCCAGAACCACCAGGAATCCTTCTTATCATACATGTTTTTTTTCCTTTGATTACAGTCTTGCTGAAAGACAGTGTTTAGGCAAACATTCCTCTTTGTGTTCCCTGGGATGGGCTGTCAGTTTGTTAGGCTTCCAGCAGTCCTGTTTATTCACGTGTGCCTTTGGAAGAGTTGCGACACAGCAGGCCCATTTTGTCTTTGTTCACTGCTAAACAATTAGAAAATAATTTATGGCTTTGCTTTTGCTTTTGAATCTCCTAAGAAAATGATGGCATCTTCTTACCCCAAGAGCTACAGTGCTGAGCCCTTTGCATGAGAGAGAAGCTGTTCCTCATCTGTGTTGGCACAGCATTGGGGCACTCTGCTGATGATTGGGCCATTTGGTTGTTACTTAGAATTAAATGAATAATGAATTTTCCCATTCATCCAGAACCGGGTAAGTGTTAGAAGTGATGTATGTGTTAGATCCTTGCCTGGGAGCAGCAGTGTGACTGAAGAATCGAATGCAGTTCAGGCAGGCTGCAGTATCCATGAATGTGTGGGATCATTAGTATTTTAGGGTCCATCTGCCCCCCAGTAGCAGGCAGTTGCTGTGTCTAACAAGCAATTGAAGTTTTATCCTAACCCAGTAAAAAATTTGTGCTGTGTGTATGGAATTAGCACCTAGGCTTATTGATCATCTAAAAGCATCGTCTTGGGCTGTTTAACCTGATGAAGGTTAATTAAAAAAAGGAATGGCCAGCATAGGGACCTGATTGTTAATCTGAGTATGACTGTGCAGAAGTTAGTTCTTTATGCACTGAAATTGGTTTATAAGCCTTTACTAGATTGCTTTCCCTCCACCCCCTGCTCTGTGCCTGGCATTCTTTTCCCAGCTTGACATAAATATTTGGCTAAGGCTAAAGGGATGAACAGAATTACGTATTATCAGCAGAATTAGAGGGGGAAAAAAGGTTATTCTGCCAATCACATCATGCACTGGGTAGAGCAAAGACTTGACTTAATGCGTCTTATTGTATTTGGCATATGCTAAGCAGGATGAGGATCCAGTGGGTGCAGGTCATCGCCCACTGCCAGTTTCCCAGGCTTTGGGAGAGCCCTCCATCCAGGAGTTGCAGCGAGCTGCAGGCTGGAACGAGCGGCATGTGTCGGTACCCGCTCTGCAATGTGACCTCTGCTGCATTCCCCAGGCTCATTCCTGGCATAACTTGGCTTCTCCATCCCCACCCCCTGTCCTGGCTGGTTCATGGTCAGGCTGGAGAACCGTGGTAACCCTAGAGCCAGACCTGAGGCCTGCTTAACTATGTGCCTGGAGCCTAGAGACCAGCTCAGGGTCTGAGCCCACCACGGCACAGCAGGAATGCTGTGTCAGGAGGGGATGGCACCTAGAAAAGACTCATCCTGTGACTGATGTGCAAAACCAGCCAGCCAGCACTGCTGTCCCAGCAACACAGCGTGCCAAGCTTTAGGCATGTGCAATCTTCACCATGCAAAGATACTTAACCTTGTTAAGGGTAGGGTAACCTCTTCTGAAGTAACTTAAACAGAAAAAGAAATCTGTAATGCTGGAGTAAGTGTAAATTACTGGGTTATGTGTCTGTACGTGTGAGCTTTGGATTATAGCGAAGTGTCTAACAGGCAAGACCTTTTGCCTTGGGTTTTCTTCTAGAGTGTGCTCATCAGCCTGAGAACAGCTGCTGGTACGAGATATAATTAAGGTTTAATTGGAGATGTCCATTAGGAGAATAGAGCGAGGAACACTGGGAGAAAATAAAGAGAATAAACTGTGAAGGTTGAAAAGAAGAAGAAAGTTTAAAGAATACTAAACTGAGAAATGGGAGCTGATGCAATATTGGTGCAATGGAGGAGCAAAAGAAAGGGCTGAGGAGCCACACTGGAGCCAGAGGGCATTAGAACAGCTGAGCTGGCAGAACAGGTCTCAGAAGTACAATTGCCTGAATTATTCTGGGATGGAAGAGAAGAGGAACTGAGGAACATCAGGGCATCAATTTGAAGAGCTTGTAAGTGAAAATCAGTGGGTTTTAGATGACAGAAGTGTAAATGTTGAAGGGCAGGAGGCCTGTTGGGGTCAAACGATGAAGTGGGAAGGTCTTTTGCTGGAGAGCCCTGCAGTTCTTGGAGAATGGATTGTAATGGTTCTGCCCCAATGGATGGGAGTGGGTGTTGAATTGCTAGTAAAATGCCTTTTCTCCAAAATATCATTGTTAGTCTCTCTTAGTGTCAGTGCTGTGTTCAAATAGGAGTTTACAGCCCTTGCTTTTGTCTTGTCAGTGCTTCAGGGGGGATTGTTTATGTCAAGCACATTTGCAGTGGCACGAGAGAGGTGAATTGCTCTTCCAGTGTTTGGTGTCCCTGGTGCTGCTCTGGGACAACACCACCAAACATCACAAATCAAAAGCTCTGCAGCCACTCCAATGCTCTCGAGTCCTGCTTAGCAGACCAGTTTATCCTGGTGGAATTGTAGGGGTGAGAAAACCTGAGGGAGCACTTCCTACCTTCCTTGTGGCTCTGCAGGAACAGAGGCATCGGGAAGTGCACTGGATTGTCCTTGGCTGTGCAGGGAGCCCAGACTGGGATGAATTGAAGGCTGATGGCCATTATAGATTGCCTGGGATGTTTTGCCCTATAAATTCTAGCCGAAATGAAAATAGTTCCTTTAAACAAAATATTCAGGCAGGCTCTATTTAAACATCCCCTGCAGTTTCCTTTCTTTTATATTGCTCGCCTAAGTAAGTTTGAAATTCTGCTGTTGAAAATGGAAAACTGCACATAGGCAGTTTCCACCGAATTTTCTAATTGTGAGCATGTGCACTCAGTGCCTTCAGATTTTCATCGTGCCCTTTAGCAGGGTTGCTTCAAACTCCTTATGGAGGGAAGTGCCTTTTCCTAAGAACCGGGGAATGTTTCAAATGTTGAGAACAGATTTAGTATCTTTTGATGAGAAGGTTAGCCTGGTGCTTAGAGCAAAGTCCTGGGAGCTGTAAAAGTGCAGGGCTATTACGCCAGCGGAGCCAACTGACTTTCCTCTCTGTATGACCTCCAGCAAGTCCTCAGACCTCTTTGCATATCATTCAACCCAGCTGGAAAACTTAAGTAAACAGCAGGAACCTTGCTGCAAGCCAGAAGCCTCGACTGACTGAGTTATTCTGGGGAAATGGAATAAGTCGTGAATTAGAATCAGGTAAACAACATGTAGATTGGATTGCTTTAAAGAGAAAATAATTTTGTAAATGTCCAAAAACGCTTTAATTTGGCTTAGTTTGAACGGGTGGAGTGATTCCTTTGTCCTACTTTACTGTAAAGGGAAAAAAAAAATCTACTTGCAGTTTCTGTTTTCCTCAGACTGTTTACAGAGTCTGTAGAAATCGAGTTAATCAATATTTCTATCAGACACATGCTTGGGCCCTATGCCACACGCACACATTTTTAAACCCTTCAATCTTGTATCATTTATGGAGATGGTATTGTCAGAAATAGTACTGTAAATAATTTATTCTGCTGCCAGTGCTTTTTTAAAGGTCTCTAGGCATGAGGCAAGATTTCCTCCAGGAGCTGTAAAGCTTCCAGATCAGTTTGCTATGGCAGGAGGATTTATTTTTTTGAGAGAGACAAGAAGGATGGTGGAAATGATGGGTTATTTCAGGGAGTGGCTGGCGGCTGTTTCTTCTGCATCATTTTTGGGATCTAGAGTAGAGCAATTAGTAAAGCGGAATCATTGCTTTGTGGGTTCTGTGGGACGAGTTGTGTTCCTTGGTGCTCCCAACCTCCTGAATCCGCAGATGTCCCTGTCTGTGTCACTGCCCTGGAGTGTGGGTCTGACGGATTCCCTATGGCTGTGGCAGCCAACTCCGGTGCTGGAAGCAGCCAAAGGGCAGCTAAATCAACCTGTTTTCAGCCCTGGCATGAGGGTGTGCTGTGCTGTAACAAATACCAGGCTTCATTCAGCCTGGCAGACTGTGTTTTTCACTTCATTGCGCAGCTACAGCAGAATTGCAGAGACTCCGGTTTGCAGATTTGATGTTTTCCTCTCTCAGGTGATGCTGTTTTTAACTACGCTGTCAGTTGCACAAGAAATGTGGCACCGTCTTCTCTTTGTACTGTTCAGAGCAATTCCTTTGTGGGCGGCTGGTGAATCCAGGCCCATTGCAGCTGGGCCTGCCAGCCTGGAACAGAAGATGGAAATCTGTCAAACTTCTGTAACTTCTGAGAGACGAGAAGCTTTGTTGATTGAAGAGAAAACCCGATAGCGGGCCTAAATAAACATCAGCTGTGTGCTGGGAGGCTTGCAAGAAAGTCACTACCTCCAATTTACTCTTGAAAATCTTCCCTGTTTTGGATTTCTGGGTAATGAATAGAGAGTGCAAAGAAAATTCCATGTTAACTCAGTTTATTCCCCAAATAAACCAGAAGGCAAGTTTCTAACAGGAAGGCAGGCACAGGTAGCCTAAATTATCTCCAAGCTTCAGGACTTGATGACCCTTATGGGTTCCTTCCAACTCAGAGTATTCTGTGATTCTGTGATTTGCTGCAAGTTTAGACCCAGAGAGCTGATGTAGCTTTAATGATGGTGCATCAAAGCTCTTTCTAAAGCACTGACAGCAGTTGTCAAGAGACTACCTGGGTATCACATGTGCCATCAGTGTGCTCTGATGGTCTCTGCTCTCTGGATATAGTCTGTATATAAGCAGTAACCCACGAAAATTGTTTGTTGTTGATGTAAATCTTGGTGGTTCCTGACAATGCCCTTCCCTGTCTTTACTCACCTTCAGTTACATGTAGAGAAATCACAGCTTCAAATGAATTAAGATTATAAGCAATTTAAAGAGAAACTGTGGTGTTTTGCTTGGAGGAGTAACAAAAAGCACAGCCTGGCTACTGCTGTAGTGCAGATGGCTACTTACAGGTATGGGATGAAACAAATCGATCCTCTACTTCCTGTATTGATCACAGTGTGCCTGATGCAGCTGAGGAGTCTCCCATCCCTGTAAGCACAATGGTAGTGCAGTTTGCTAACAGCTTCACCAGCCAGGCTCCAGCTTGATTAATAGATGAATCCTCAAACGCCTGCTTTGCGTAGATGTATGTACTCTTAAAAATTGCCTTTTTGTAGTGCTTTGGGAAAACACTAAGTATAATAGTTAAAAATAACTTGTATCACTTCATGTCGGTTATAAAACATTGCATTTTGACTCAAACTGCAGATTAAAGTGGGAGGCTGTGTCTTTCCTTCTTTTTGTTTTACAGCCCCCAGGGTGGCTGTTTCACATGAAACAGTGTCATCAGGCTTTGTTGTCAGTGATTTTGTGCTTCAAAGGAAAGGATCAGAAACTGAATCTACCAGTTTTTATACTGAACGAACAAACCTTGCAGTATTTGAAGTTTCCTTCCGAGATTTTCTTTTTTTCCATGGCTTATTTTGGTTTAGTTGCATGACCTATCCCGACATTTCCCTCAGTGTGCTGAGATGTCTTGGGACAGTGGATTTTTGGTTGTCTTGCTCCAGCTGATGGTGTGTTTGCAGCTCTGCTGACCTCATGCAGCCGTTCGGAGCTCTGCCACTTGGTGACAGTCTTTTAAAATAAAATCATCACCACTAAAGGGAAGGTTTGAGCTCAACTGACCAGTGTGTGTTTCTCCACAGCAAATCTCAGAGTAAAGGAGGATGCAGTTCAGGGATTTGTTTGCATTTGAAGTAGAGTGCAGGGATTCAGCTCCTCAGTGCCAGTTTGCTCTAAATACCATAAGTTCTCATTAAATCACTCCCTGGAATATCGTGTGCTGGTAGGACTTTTTTGTGGAGCAGTCAAATGCAGTAAATGGCAGGTCTCCATCACTGCAATGTGTCTCAGGTTGTCACCAGGGGTGACACATATCCACTCGTTCACACCTTGTGAGCAGCGTCTTAAAGGCTTTTTAGGCCATGCTGCTCATCTTTCCATGGAAAGGCACAATCCTGGTGCTGGTGAGGTTTTTGCTAATTTATTCTAGACAGTGAATCTGTTAGCTGGCCTTTTTTCAAGTGAAGAAAATACGTTTCAGGCAGGTTTCCTGGGTAGTGTCTGCATGGTAGCTGGTCCACACCTAATAACTTGCAGCCAAATTTAATCCAGGAATAGAGGGAGAAGCAGGGAAAGCTCATCTGTCAATCTTCCTGCACAGTAGAAGCTGGTCAGACCAGCATATATGTTGTACTGGACTAACCACAGAATATCTTCATTGAATCAT
This sequence comes from Rhagologus leucostigma, assembly GCA_013397725.1. Classification (NCBI taxonomy): domain Eukaryota; kingdom Metazoa; phylum Chordata; class Aves; order Passeriformes; genus Rhagologus; species Rhagologus leucostigma. Next base: position 212,994 of record VZTD01006116.1, on the reverse strand, counting down.
TCCACTTTTATCTTCTCTTTCCATTCAAATCTGGCAAAATTCTCCCAGAATGTCAGAGCAGTAGAATGAAATAAAAAATTAAGTTTGCTCTTTTTGTGCTGCTCTGTGGCACCACTTTGCCTGTTGAAACATTCATGAACCCATCTAGTATTAAGCTATTTGAGTGGATTTCATGCTGCTGGTGCCAGGAGAACCTTTCTAGCAGCTATAGTTCTGAGGCAAATCAGTAATCTCAAGAATTTGGGATCAATTTTCTTGGGTTCTGAAATCTGGTGTGCTGCAAAGTGAGATAATTTGTGTTGTGTTCAGTTCAGTGCAGAATTGTGGAGGTACCCAGTGAAGTCAAAGCACTAGTGCGTTTCACAGAATTATGGAATTGTTGAGGTTGGAAAAGCCCTCCAAAATCAAGTGCAGTCATTAACCCTGCACTGCCAAGGCCACAACTAAAGCATGTCCCTTTAGTGGTTCTTTTATTAATTTGCAGCTATATCCCAGGATTATAAAACAAACAGAAAGAAAACCTGGTAAAGGCTAGTTTCCTCTAGAATAAAATCAGCTTAATGGGATTGCTGAAGGCAACAGAGAGATTTTGACGTTGGGCCTGCTCCTCACCTAATGCAAACTTTGATTAAAACATTACAGTGTTTCAATTAAACATTACCGTGGAAGTTTCCTTGTTGTATTTTGCTTGTTCCTTAAATTCCATCGGTGGGACCATTGGTGTTATAGAAAATGATTTTCCATTTTCAGCATCATGGTACCTCAGAGCTGTTTCTGAGCTGTGTGACCGGGAAGTACAGGTACCTGCACAGCACTGGCTGGGTGAGCGAGATTTCCCTGAGCTGAGGGCTGGACGCAGGTGAGCAGGAGAAATCCGGCTTCTGGAACCACAACAGCAGTCCTCTTACGTTTCCATCTTGCTCAGTTCCAGATAAAAAGTCATTCCTGAGACAAACTCTGAGGGATACTTGTTTTTGTGCAACCTGAGCTGCAGCAGCCTGTCCTGGTGGTGTGGGTGTCTGCTGTCTGTCTCTGACACAGGAGGACAGCAGTCTCTCTAAGCCGTCTTTCTGTCTCCAGCAGCAGTAGATCCTCTGTCTGGGCAGAGGATCCTGTCTGCAGTGCTGCCTCAGCTGCTGCTTTCAGACAGCGTCAGCTCTTGCCTTCTGATTCTTAATGGTCTGGAGAGGATGGAAGGGGGAGGAGGGGGCAGAAATCTTCCATATTCCTGATTTTGACATGGCAACAGTGGTAGAGCTTGGTTTTCATGCTCTATGTTTAATGCAGGGTGTGGTTCCCTTCTGTAAATTCTCTGATGCAAAGAGAAACACTCAGAAATTTATTACTGCAGGTGTGGGATGCTTTAGGGTTACCTTGTCAAGCTCCAAGTTTCCAGCACAATACAGTGTATTTCTGAGAGCTGTGGATCAGCAGCACCAAGGCTCTGACCCTCTTTCAGTAGGCTGGTACCTAGTTTTGGATTGTGTAAGTAATTAGTTTGGGACAAAAGGCACAGAACCATAGCCAGAGGACAATATATTGGATTATTTAGGTAGCTTGATGTGCCAGGGAGATGAATGTTGACTCCATTCCTTTCAATCTTGCTCATACACTGGAGGAGCAGGGGAGCAGCTTCAGCAGCTCAAAGCTGGCTTGCTCCAGCTGCCGCAGAAGAGCTCTTGGTTGTGTCAACACTGGAGACTCAACTCTCTTGGAACCCAGGTCATGAAGGATAGCATGAGGCCGTTTTTTCTGAGTTCTTCCCTTTTTCTGCAATTCCTGAAATATTAATCAGCCTTTTTGAAATAACTGCCATCGTTTTCCAACTTCAGGGGTGTCCGTGAAGCAGCGCTCCGTCGCTGGCCACGATGACACTGCTTGGCGCGAGCGGCTGCCAGGTGAGTGAAAGTTGATCTGGAGCTGTGGAGCGAGTGGAAATAATGTGGCCAGGGACATGTGTATGCAATTTGTGCAGATGATTCAAGTGAGAGCCATGGCAACTGAGATAAACAGACGGAAAGATACTGGAAAACCAGCAGTGGCTTCATTTTAATAGCACAGCCTTGATTCCAGACAGCTCAGATGTTTACTAGAAGAGCTCCATCTTCCTGCGTCTCTTCCTTCCCCCCACCCCATTGCTCTGCATGCACTTAGTCATGAGATCAGATGGCCGCTTGGATGAAGCACTGCAGGCCGAATTCCACTGATCGTAATTGAGCAAAAAGCCATTGCCTGTCTTCAAATACGGGCTGCAGAATTTCTCTCCCTGTTTGCACACCCGTGATTCAAAGGACCCTCATAAAAACGCATCTTAGAGCTTCCCATGGAACAAAACGCGCTTTCTGAAAGCGTTGCGGATGATTTGGCCTAGAGCTGAGCTTGGGATGTGCTTTTGCTAGAGGTAAAACTGTTGGGCAAGCTCAAAGCCTGTGCTGTCTAAAGGTAATGTTTAGAATGGAAAGAGTGGAGTGGAGCACACCAGGATTAAAGCACACCAGGATTAAAGCACACCACTGCTGCTCTTCCCGTGTGAAGTCAGAGTGAAGTTGGCTGATCTGTGGCTGTTGAATAACAAACAGCTCTTGAGACGATCAAGTCCAGCTTCCATGCCAGGGCTCCATCGCGTGCTTGGCAGCGGGGCCGTGCTGGTGTGTGGGCTTTGGGCAAGAGAAACCTCAGGCTGCAAGTGGAAACAACCCAGCGAGAGCAGCAGGCGCCTTGTGTTGTTCCGCCGGGAGAGGATTGGGAACGAGGACCTGAGTTCTGTCTCCAAGTAAACGTGCTTGCTGCCCGGGGTTGTGTAATCTGGCATAGGGCTGCAGTTTGGGTATGCTTATCCCAAATCCACCCCCCAGGGGAGCTGCTGGTGATTCACCTCTCTGAATCATAATTCCTGACGCTTTTCTAATCGCTGTCCTTAGTGCGTCCTTGGTTCAGGGGCTGCCAATCCAGTCTGATTGGAAGAAAAGAGCTTTCAAGCAGTTTAAAAGTTTGCCAATTTCCTACACCAATGCATTAATCCCGCGTCAGGACTCTGTGGCTCATTTCTCTGTTGCTTTGAGTGAACCAGGAGACACAAAAAAATTTAGTGAGCTGTAGAAATGTGATAAATGACCAGTAATTTGATTGTGAGCAAAACCATTCCTTGTGTGCAGTTTTCAGTTCACAGTTTGTAAACACAGTGTGTTTGCCTGATAGAAAATCTGCTCTTTTTGTTAAGAACTGGCAGGATCCTCAATCCTCTGTCTTTCCAAGATAGTGCAAATACTAATTAAAAAAAATCTATGTCTAAATAAAGTTGTTTGCATATGCTAACACTAGATATCTTTTTCACATATGGTTCAACATAAAACTCCCAATGTCTGTACAGAGAATGTGATGCTCTGTGTGCTTTTTATTTGTATGAATGACTGAAAATAAGGATTAAAGCCAGTTTTGCAGGTACCCTCCAAGTCCTCATTTTGCAGTAGGAATGGAGCCAGGGCACTGGTTTCTGAACTCTTGGCCCATGTGAAACCATCCTACACTTCCTAGCATGTACGTGCTCCAGTCCTGCTGCCTGCTCTTCTCCTGGTGTCTCCAAGCTCCTCATCTGCTCCATGTTCTTAGTCTCAGATATGGCAGTGTTTGTGGTAACACGTGTTACTCTGCAGTGTGAGGAAATGAATGTTAGGTGCTCCCTGCAAGGCAGGAATCAGGAACCCTCTGCTAGGGAAGGGCTTTTCCTTTTCTACTCTAGAGAATGAAATGTGAACAGGTTTGTCTTAGACATTTATCTTCCTTAACTTGGCTTGAATGGAATGAGCAGGCTCTCCAGCAAGGAGGCCTTTTCACTAAGATGTGTGTTATTGATGTTAGTGGAGATGATAAAACACCCATCTTTCTCTCTGAATTTGTTCTCCACTTCATTATTCAGTTTTACATTTTTATGTCACTTCCAGTTCTCTTATCATGGTGAAATCTTTCAGAGTGGATAAAAGCTGAAGACTACAAGCAGAAACCAGAATTTTTCAGCTGCCTTTGCTATCAAGCTGCAAACATCAGTCAGAAGCCCAGTGTTTATTTTGCTTTTGTTACCATTCCTGTATTAAAAAAAATGTACATAAAAGGGCTGTTTGCTGACTTGCAGTGACTGGGAGAACACAAAGAGCTGAGTGAAGGGATTCAGAAGGAAGAGAAACAGAGTTTGGTCTTGAGTCATGGAAAATGCTTTTCCCAATCCAGTGTTTTTTGCATGCATCTCTCCCCATGGTGGTTTCAGGTCTCTTCACAGAGTCCACCCACAAGCATGTATGCTTAACCTGTTGGAGTGTTCCCTAAACATTCCCTCCTGGAATAGATTTTCTCTTCTTTTACCTGCCTGCCCTTGCTGGGAAGATAGAACTGAGAAACTGGGAATCAGCTTGGAAAATTTAAGTGTAATTTTGAATTTTCAGGGTGCTCTGAAAGGGTGCAGCTTGAGAGCAGAGGTTTGCACTCAATAATACAGCTGGAACCACAAGCCCATGGGGGTAGGGGCAGAGCTGGATGGGTCAGAGGAAGTAGAGGACCAGTGCTTGTAGGTGTTCTGTCAGGACCAAAATATTTTCCACAGGATTCACAGTGGAAACTTAATCTTTCCTAGAAGTATTCCCGGGGAGAAGTGCCAGTGATTAATCCATTTGCAATAAGGATAGGAACTGAAGTTTGCCCCCTGCTTCGTGGGGTGATGCCTGCTCAGGAAGAACACCTAATTTTCATGGTTCTTTGGTGGCCACTTTCTGCCTGGAAATGTTTGGAGCCTGTTTTGAAGCTGTGCAGAAGAGCATGCTTGCGTCATCCAGAAAATGCAGTGAGTCAGTGGAGTCCTGAGGGAGCTGTAACTGCTCAAACAGAAACTTGGAAAACGAAATGGGGATGGATTTAAAGATACAGCATTTGTGGCTGCTGCTCTGTTTAGAGGTGGTCTGCACTCGCCAAAGACATTGGTGAGGAAGGGGTTCAGGAAAGACTTTACTGCTGTAAAATACAAGTGGAGCTTTATGAGTGATCCACCCGGGACAGGGTGTGGAACTGGAAGAGGGTGTTAAGCAAGTTCTCCTTGCTATTATACTCAGTAATTTGGTATTCAGGGAATCTCCATGAATTCTTCATTGATATGTGTATTTTGGTATGTTAATGAATAACTTATGGGGAGGGACAGGAAGGAAGGTGGGGGCAGCCTCTTGGTTTGGCCCCCACTCATCCTTTTCCTTAACGTTTTCAACCGCCTTCAGATTTGGGATGGTTTCCACAGCATTACGAGCTGTGTGTTGCTGCAGTGCAGCTGTGTTGGGCTTGCTCTTGGCCCAGCTCATCCGGCCCAGGAGATGCCCCAGGTCCTGTCACAGAACCCTGTGTGGTTTGTAAGGATGTGCCCAGGTCCTCGCTGGGCTCTAAGTGTCACCACCATGGGGAGGTTTGCTGTCAGTGGATGCTGCTCTTTCTCTGTGTCCACCCACAGCTAGACAAAGTGGACATGAGATACCTCCTTCCTCCAAACCCAAGAGTGATCCACAGCAGGACATTTCAGGGATTAGGTGTACTCTCCTTAAAGTGCTTTCGGTTCCTGTCGTAGATGAAATAGCCAAGGTCTGTCATGATCCTGTTGGTGCGTTGTGATTCAGATCAAATGACCGTCTGGCAGCAGGACAAGGACCTTCCTGTGGGGAGCAATCCAGGGCCATGGATGGCCAGACCCCCACCCTGGACCCCTCACTGCTTGGGGAGAGGATGCTCTGTTGTTTTATTTGAAAGCTTTCAGGGGTGTGAACCACTATAGTGTTTAGGTGCCTCAAACCCACAGATGAATTAATCTTTATGGTCTATTTCTGGAGGGAAAAAGTACAAAGAAAAGAGGGAAAGTGGTCTAGCGGTGAAATCAAAGACGGTGTCATGTGCTTCATATATTTCCTATTGGTTCTGCTTCAGAATTGAGAGCCCGTTTTCCTCATTTACCAGGCCAGCAGAACAAGGCTGTTCATCCCAGCAGAGGTAGTAGAACACAGCAGAAAGTCCTGAAAAATCTCCCCTCTGGGTAGGCTCTTTCCCTGCTGGGACAGAGTAACTTCAGGTGCTGAACTTTGTTGGTTTATCTGAGCAGGGCAGGATAAGAAGCCTCAAAGCGAGCTGGCCCTTTACAGGCAAGATGAACCTCCAGAGTGACTGTTCTGTAAATAAAAGAACGAGTTTCTGGAGAGCCAAGGATGAAGAAAAATGATAAAACCTGGCTTTTCCCATTCATTTGGGGTTTTTTTGAGGAGGGGCAGCTCAGTCCCTGGGCTCCCTCAGAGCTATTCTGACACTTTATTATCAAGAACATAAAAACATTTTGTGACTGTGATGTGTATGCACCTCAGTGCTACAGTTTAGCTGTTTTGTTCAGACCAGGAAAACTTCATTAGTTCGTGTTGATTGAAGAGTGATATGGTCCCCAGCCATCCTAATGCAAATCGATGACTCATTTATATCTTTGGAGTTGAATTTAAATTTCTATAAAATTTTAGACTTAGGCAAGTAATTGCATTACAGTTTTGTGACTTCTGTGAAAAATCTATTTTTTTTACACCTAATTCCATATTTCAAACCTATGACCTCATTCCCATAAAGCAAAGCTATTTCATTACATCATAGCTGTGCAATTTGACTTCTGATAACTGGCATTTACATTTATGTTGGATCCATTAAATACTTGTCCACTTGAAGAGCTGGCAGGCATTAACATGTTAGCATGTAAATATTAATTTTAAAAAATTAGAAATTGGTATTCTTTTGGCCTTCTTGCTGGCAGTTTTGTTGAAAACAAATGAATCGTAGTTTTCCCTTCCATCATAATCCTTCTTGGTTTCCAGAAAAAATGATTAATGAGCTTTTGCCTTTGCAGCTGCAACATTTGATTGCAGTCTGACTTCACTAGTGATGAATACGGAAATATTTCTGTAGTTAATTTGATGTTATCAAATCCACAGCAGGTGACTAAGACCATACTCAGATGCAGTTGTTGCAATGAGCAGGATCTTTGAGGGCAGGTTTCCCTCCGTGGCACTTTCCCCTTTGTATAGTGATACCAGTTCACGCTTTATGTTAAATAAATACTTGAGGAGCTTAGCGTCCAAGATTTGCTCCGTTCCCTTTGCTTTGGAGGAGCTTAGTGCCCAAGATCTGCTCTGTTCCCTTTGCTTTGAGGCACTGATGTTCCCCTGCTGCTCTGATTAAAGTTAAATTTCAGATAAGTTGGATGGATTTAGGGTGGGAAAGGATCAACATGTATTTGAAACAGTACAGTGTGTCAGTCTCATACAAGACGCACATTTATAGGCTCCACATAAATGTCGAATATTTTAGCTTAGTATTTATCCTCAGCAATGGCCAACCATCTTTGAATCCCCCTGAGTTCCAGCACTAGTGCTTCCCACTGAAACGACTTAAAACACATCTTTGGTGGCTCTGCAGCTTTAAATTGCCTTTTTTTTTTCCTTCTCTGAGCCTCTTCTGTCACCTCTGTTTTGCCAGCAAGTCTTGTGAAAGCAGCATCCCTTGTGATTCAGATCAAATGACCGTCTGGCAGCAGGACAAGGACCTTCCTGTGGGGAGCAATCCAGGGCCATGGATGGCCAGACCCCCACCCTGGACCCCTCACTGTTCGGGGAGAGGATGCGCTGTAAGTGGGATTGAGCAAACCTTCCTCCCAGCACGTCAGAGAGAGTAGCACCAAGATTAACAGGAATATTTTCTTGGCACTGTCAGCTTGGGAGCTGCGGAGTTAAATTCCTTCCTCAAGCTTTGCCCCCTTGGTAACACCTCCAACACACTGATTATTCATGTTAAAAACAAAAACAACAAAGGGATAATTGCCCAAATTTTGTAAAATGGCTATTTCTGCACATTCAGCCTCAGATGGCGTTTGACCCTTAATACAGATGGTTTCACTTAATGTATTTTGTTTAAACAATCCCTGTTCCTGGAAGTGGTTTCAGACTAGGCTGTTCCTCATTGCTGTTCATGTTTGCTTTTTCTTATGATATTATAAGAAGCTTGAAGAGAGTGGATTCAGAAAAGGGCAGTAATCAGTGTTCACAGGCATTTGCGGCAGCCTTTGTATTTTCCAATTAATACGATGTTGACTCCTGAAGCTTTCAAGACTGAAGTGGTTTGGAGCACTTTTGTCCTCAGGCTGTCGAGCTCACTGTGCTTCTGTTATTCCTCTGTCTGTGCTAAGAGACCCCAGGGAGTCCCAGCACATTTATGTCATCTGGGATACCTGGTTTTCCTCCCAGGATAGGCTTCTTGGTGCTCCAACACATGAAAACCTCCTTTCTCTTGGATGCAAACAAAGCGTTTCTGTGCAAGGGGAGAAAAAATGATTTGTTGTGCTTGGAACTATCTCCTTTTCATGTCTGTTAGAATTTCTACGCATGCAGACATTTTGCAGGTGGTGCAGGGTGTGTTGGTGATACTGAGCACACCCTGGGTGAGCTGTGAAAAGCCTCCCTCAAGTTCAATGTCAGGAGTGTTAAAATCCTACCCTGTGCCACAGCCACGAGGCAGCCCCACTTGATGGAAAGAATGTGAGTGCCCTTGAAGTACACGAGAAGTGTGGTTTATAAGCTGGAAGTTGGTGTGTTGGGTGTGTTACTGAATGTTTCACATTCGTGTAGTACCTTCTAGCAGTGGCTCCCGAGGCTGGGACCTGATTTGTAGTTTGTACATTTGTAGTAGTTACATTTGGGAAAAAAAAGAGATGCAAGTCAGGTAATTGTTTATCCACAGTGATAGGAGAAATCTAAAGAAGAGTTGGAAATAAAATCATGGCATATCTATTAATATGACGAAGCAGAATAGTTAATTTTCCCTTATTTTATTTCTTTATTTTTCCTAAAACTATTTTTTTCTTAAAATCCAGGCCCTGCTTGAGGGGTTGACAGTGTAAGCAAAAGTGACCCAAGCTATTATCAGGTCTTTCCAGAACAATAACCTGCTAATCCTCCCAGTGACCTTGTGATGTCCTTTATGAACACTTCAGGTATAATTAAAAAAAGAGAGATCACATGGTCTCTGGGGTTCTTCCATTTTATAAATGGCATGTTACATGGCTTAAAATCCTTTTGTGTCACCCCCTCAATATCCTCTATTGTCCATGCAGTGCCCTTGCTTCATCCCCCTTGACTCCAGAGCTGCTGAAGATTTCTAGTCCTGATTCTTTCCATGAATGTTCCTCTGCTTTGAGATTAATTTTAAAATAGGTTCTCCTGGCACCCTGACTGCTGTGCATGTGGGAGGGAGGGATTAGGGGAACACAGCAGCTCTTTCACCATCTGAAAATCCTCTGGTCACGCTGGACTTGCAGAGACAGAGCTGAACCACGGAAGGGAGGAAATCAGGATGTGTGGCCTAACAAAAACCAGTTTGTTGACTTTTGCTCTGGGTATTCCCACCTGATGTCAGTTCAAGCCAGAGCCTTCCTTCTCCTATATGTTCCAGGCTGCTTTTGTTAGTTCACTAACTTTTAGTCTTTATTCTTGTAATAATGCAATGTAACATTCTAACTTGGCTGGGCATGCAGAGGAACTTGCATATCACTGGCCTGAGACCTCAGCATGGACTGGCAATCAATGAGAAATAGGAAAAGCCGTGAATTAAATTACAGAGTTTTGGTATCTTCTATCTAGAACTTCATGGAACAACCCCTGAATCAGGAGAGGCTTAGAGTGGAGCTGCAGAGGACACTTCTTACTCCAGAAGGTTTCTCACCAAGCTGTGTTTTCAAGGACTGTTGTCTGTATTGCAGCACTGCTGCATATCTGGGTATCTGTCAGCTCTCTAGGAATTTGAGGCATTGCATTCCCTAGATCCAGACTGGAGTGCAGCCAGTTACTTGAGGCTGGATGAAGTACTTCTGTTTCAGGTGGAAGCACGTCTCCCAGCACTGAATAACTGTGGTCTATTTGAGGGTCTCTGAATGATTGATGAAGTCCATCCATAGTTGGTCCAGTTCTATATTAACATTTATTTCTTTGAGATTTGTTTGTAGCTCTCTCAGTAGGAAAGGTTGGTAAGATTAAGCTGTTTATACAACTTGTCAATACAGATGGTTTACTCAGTATTTTGAATTAAGGAACAGCTTTGCTGGCCCCCTCATGATGCCAGCACTGTTATTTGTGTGAACATACACTGACAAGAGTCTTCACATTCTTGAACTGGGTCACCACATGGTTGTGTGAACACCAGCGCCAGCAAAAGGAAGAAGATGGGAAAGGTGAGACCAAGGCACTCTGTGTTTGGATGAGGTTAACTGGCTGAAGACCCTCACTCCAGGGTGTCAGCAGGATTTCTTCCCAACTCACCTCAGTGTTTGTCTGTAGCACTTTCCTGCTTCCTGCCCTGCTGCTCCATTGTGCAAGTTTTCAGAGCAGTCACAGGTATTTTAGTTTTGTGTTTGTTTGTTTAAATATTTGTGCACATCCTCAAGATCGTCTTCTTTCCTTGAACAGTGAAGTGACTCAGCTGAGCCTGACATGAAAGAAGTGTCTAGCTCACCCTTTGGAGCAGGGTGGGATGGCTTGGAGGGTGCCAGTGGTTGTTATTTCTTGATACTTGGCACTTCTTCCTATTTTCTGTCTGGTATGTGGGTAGACAGAATCAGCTGGAAACCTCAGATCACATGTAACATATCTACTCTGGGAATGGCTCTGATTAATGATGGGCAGGTAATGAAGGAGTGAATAGAAAGGAATTTTTGGGGTTACTGGAGGTCAGTAGCACTGATTTCTTTTTTACACCTTCCTTTATCTTTCTGCTTTTGCCTGAAGAGGCAGAAACATGCAGAGGTATTGCACAGTCTCATGCCATTTTCTAAATCTATATTCAGATATGACAAGCATGATTAAGCATACCAAAAAAACTCATCCTGAAAGGTCTTAGCTTAATAACTTTTGCCCCTTATGAATTCACCATTAGTCTTTTGCTTTGTCTTAATCGTGCGACCTAGGGAGAATGTTCCCTAGCTTTTCCAAAAAAATCCAAATTAAAATGCTTCTTTCAATGTGTTTTTATGTTTAGGAATTGGAAAGGGTTGTTCAACCTTTGTGAGAGTTTAGCACTTGAACTGCATCCATCTATGCTCAGCAGTGCGTGAGTAAATTAGAGACCTCTTCCTGCATCTCTGCTCCAGGTGTATATATACATTTTACTTTTGCCTTTCCTCATGGTGAAGTAGCTTATTTCTGTCTGAAGTTTCTTCCTGTCGGCCCCAGCATTCACAGGAAAAAATACTGGTCCTGCCTTTACGTCATAGTCCCAGCAGGACTCTTAAAACTTCTTATATTGTGTCCTGACAACAAAATAAAATGCTGAACTGTTTGGAGGGAACCATTGCTGCAGGCAGTTCTAATTAACTGGAAGCTTTTCTTTTCTGGGAGCATATATTTAATTTCTTACACTGGGAATAATAAGCAATTAGTGGTATGGTGCACCAGGCACTTACCTGCACATCTGAGGGAGGCTGAGAGTAGATCCTGAGGGTGGATAAATAGTGTAATTCAAATCAAGTGACTGTAGATGGCTTTATATAGCAGCTTTTATGCTTATATGGATGCTTTTTTATTTCTATAGTTACAAAGGGCTTCTACTACTTTCTCAAAATAATATTTATTCCCTGTGGATGAATTAGTGACGTCTGGAATTCCTGAGCAGAAGGCACTGGCATTTGGGGGTTTGGGTCGGGTTTTTGAGGGTTTTTTCCTTGTTGTTTTGGTTTTTTTTAAAATTTAATTCAAAAGAAGAGAAAAAAGCACACTCATTGCAGTGTCAAAATATCTGTATGTTGTAAATGTTTCTGCCCATTGCTATTGATAGTGTTCAAAGGCACTTACTGTCTAGGATTAGATCCCTAGAGAAAAATGGTCTCTGCAATCGAATTTATCCTATTCTCCTGTTGCTGTGTGTGTGTGTTACTTGAAATTGTCTGCATTTCAGTACACTATGATAATCTTTGCTGAATTCAGTGCTGAAGAAGCTTAGCTGAGTGAGGACAGAAATGATGTGTGGCTGGGAAGGGGATCTTCACCTGCCCTGAAATGGCTGTGAAAATGTTAATACTGCTGCGAGACCTCCTTTTTGTGATTAACTTCAAGGCAAAGGAGCTGAATTGCTACTAGGTTTGATGGATTATTTGTTTATTTGTGCATCGTTATTTGCTCTGCGTGGCTTTTATCCCTTTGCTTTTCAAGTACTTTGGTGATTCCCACACCTGTGGCAGTGGCAAGTGTGCAGGACACGTCCATAGGTCCGTGCCCCAGCCTAAACTCTCCAGCTGGGAGAGAAAATGCAGCACTATCACTTTGCCTGGGTAGGGAGAGCCAGCGAAGGAAGGATTTCCAGCTGGTCCCATCACTGGAATTCAACAGCTGATGCACAGAAGGTTTTCCACGTTGGCCGGTGCTCAGGGGCTCAGGACAGGTCAGTGTTCCCGCAGTGGGAATGGCGAGGTGTGGGCATGGATCGGGCGTGTGTTTACAGCCAGCCCTGGATAAACCTCTCCTCCTCCATGTTCCTCATAATCCCCGCTGGGTCTCATGCGGCAGCGGTTCAGTAATACTTGTTTTCTTTTCTTCTTCGCCCCTTCCACCCCCTCCTCATGTGTAATTTGATCTCCGAGGCCTGCTCTTCTGCTTTGGCAGATTTTTCAGTTCTTGAATGGAAGAAATTAACCACTTAGTTACTGCCAGGACTAACCCTTGTTCACTGGTCTGTTCACTGGTCCCTCTGGCTCTTCCTGCGGACGTGCTTGGACTTACACAAGAAAAGCCCACGAAGTCATCAGCTCTGAGCTCCCCGTTTTAACCTCTTCTTTTACATTTACTTTTTCATCTGCATTTCCTTGCCTTTTCATTTAAAAGAAATACGGAAATGCTCCCACTCAAGGTCTGAGTCAGTATTTGGCAAAGATATTTCTCTAAAATTTATTTGCTGATCCTTTCCAAGCATGTATGTTTTCTGGTTGTGTCCTGGCTGTTTGTGATCCCTCTCTTCCTTGGGCTGGCAGAAAATACTGAACTTCAGCAGGATCCTCAAACTGATGGAATTCTACCTATTGCACAGGAACTTCCAGTCCCTGCTCCCTCTTTTGCAGCGTTAATAAACTGCCTGGACAATGGCAGTTCAGTCTTATAGTCAGTAGGCATTTATGCAATTTTTGTGTCTTTAAGGTACACTGCTATTTTTTTCAGATCTGAAAAGTGCAAGAAGCTTCTTTTTTTTTCTTTGCCTGCAGATGTTTCAAAAACCGTTCAGTGGAAGAGGCCCAAAACTTTTTCAGTGATGTGTGATGAGCCCCTTTGGACTTGAATTTAACCTTGCAGGCTTCAAATGCTAATACTCCAAGCAATTCCCTGTGGAGCTCATGACCCGTCTTGTGTTTTTACATGAGTACAGTGACTACAGATCACCACTGCAGGAATTTAGTAGTTTGTGAAGACAGATCACCATTGAAGGAATTTAGTAGTACCTTCTGCCTTGTTACTACCTTAAAAAAATAAGGATTCTGCTCTATTGCTTGAAAGGAATTTCAAATAGTTGAACATCCCATCTCTGAAATCCCACCACTTCCCAGCCGCCTCCTTTGCTCATGAAAATTGCAAATAACAAACATCTGTTAAATCAAGGAGAAAAACCAACAAATGCACATGCTTTATTGCAAAATCCTTGGCTTTTCCATTGATGTGTACAGTGGACTTTTTGTAACCTGGCTTTTCTTGGATTTTTTGAAGTTTCTACTTATGAGAGTGGGACTTAGTAAGTCCAAGTACCAGAAGTGTTTAATATCTCCCTGTACATGCAGATACCTCTCTGTGCTCTTGCAGGGCTATTCTCGCTGTGCTGGATAGTGACTAAAGGAAGAAAAACACTCTTTGCCCTCAGGTGTTAACTTGCCTTTGTTCAAATCCATGTATGGGTTTTTTTAATTTTATTTACAATAATACCTATTGTAGAATGGTCAGAGTAGTAGCAAGAGGCTTTTGTTTTTAACATGCTGTTTTAACTAGCTATTGTAAACATGTCAGCTGGATCTGGGGAAGAGTTTAAACAGGAAGGTAGAACAGCGGTCTTTAAAAATGCTTGGTGTGTGAATTGGAAAGGAGAGACAGGTTTCTACATAAAAAGCTGTAAGAGAGATGCTGGCAGCACTGGTGGAGTGGTTCTGAGTTAGGGCAGTGGTGGAGAAAGGCTGGCATTTACACACATCTCTGGCACAAAGGTTCATCTGGGCAGAGTGGTTAAACCATGCCAGCCGTGTTTATTTGGGTGTGCATTCCTAATGCCAGTGGTATTATGGATTCCTCGAGCTCACCAAGTAAGTGGTAGTTGGAGATACCTCAGTATCATGGTCACTTGGGCTTTCTCCTGAGGTGTGTGTGAACACACTTGGAGAGTTTTACTGTGCTGATGTAGAGCACATTCTGTGTGAAAACACCAGTGAGGACTTTTCTCGCCCTCTGCTCATTACGTGGCAGATATTACAAATAAATCCCAAACGTCATTGCCTTCTTGTGTAGTGCTGTCATAGCCAGGTAAGTGAAGAACCTTGGAGTATCCTGGAAGACTTGTTTTCACTTGTCCTTTGGAGTAGCTGCAAGGTGTCTGAACAATCACTTGAGACTAAGAGGTGATTGACTCAGGAGACAGTTATTTAAACCTGAGGTGGCTTTTAAGTGGCTGGGTGTGGGATGTGCACTCACCTCTAACCCTGCCAGTCTTGGACTCACCTTCTGCCGTGCTTTCTTTGGCAGAAGGAATTTCTCTACCATAACAAAGCTCTCATGACTCAACGTGCTCGACTCACTGAAGTTGCTGCATTCACTGCAAACAGCTCTACAACACTCCACCAGAGTTGTTGAGCTGCACATGCCAAAAAGGTAGAGTTTAAGTAGCCAGGATTTTAAAGCTGCTAGTCCTCTTTATCTGATAGATAGCACTATCTTCCCAAGCGTTTGGCATTTTGTGTCTAAGAGTGGATGAAGTTGTTTAATGGTGGAGGATCTGAAAATCCAAAGGAAAACTGGAACCTGTCAGACAAAGCAGGACTAGCCCCCACGAGAACAGGCAATGCTGCATTTGCTGTCGGATCAAAGCCCAGCTTTGTTACAGCTGCATCTGGAGCACATGCTGTGGTCATTCATGGATTTCAACATAGGCTTCTTTGATCATTTGCATATACACATGCACACATTTTTTATCAGGTAATGGTGTTAGGATGTGCTATTCCACTACGTGAAAAATGCCATCAGAAGAGACCTGTGTAGCATGGGAGCGTTCTGTGGCATGGACCTATTTTTAATCCTAAAGACGGTGACCTACGAATGCTCCAAATCACATGTAATCTTACCACTTACTAAGAAAAATGCATCTCATAAATTATGTGATTCTACATTTTGTTGCTCCAGAGACAAAAAAACTGTTTTGCAGCTGGCACTCAGTTAGTCTTTATCACCTGTGGGGAAATTCTCAACTGTGTTTATAGAAGAGAAAGATAAGGCACAGGTAATTTAACTGTAAGCAAGGATTTGCTCTTTTTCTGGCACGCTCCTCTACTCCTTTGCTTTAACCACTAGTTTGTGATATTTCTATTTCAAGTGACTTTTTCCTTCCCAAATCAGCTGAATGTGCCCATCAAAAAATGCCCAGACTTTGGGACTTGAAACTCTGTTAACTTTCCATGTTTCAGAAGAGGATTTGAAAACAAAATTAAGCTCAGATTTTAAATGGGTGACGAACACTCAAGCTGTTTTTAATGGTATCGCAACAAAATTCACTCCAGCTGCTAACACGTGGGATCATGCCAAAACTCACTTTCTGTTCATGGAGTCCAGTCCTTTCGCTGCTGCTGTCGTGTGTGTGTGTGTGTGTGTGTGTGTGTGTGTGTGTGTGTGTGTGTGTGTGTGTGCATGTGATCATTCTCCTTTGGAAAAAAATCTGTCCTCAAATTCTGGGTAGCATTAAGAACGTAAAGAATAAATATCTGCCTGCTAGAAGCAGCTCAAACACAAAGGCCGTTGGCTAAATAGGTTTATGCTCTTCTAGGAGCATGAACAATAAAGGCTAATGGATACTCGATTGCATTCATGAGAGCAGAGCCAGCAGGTCGAGGGAAGTGATTATTTCCCTCTTTTTGGCTCTTGTGAAGCCACATCTGGAGCTCCTTCCCTGTAGCAGATGCCGAGACCCTGGAGGGAGCCTGGCGGGGGCTGGAGCCAGCAGTGCCCCCCGGGGCCGAGGGAGCTGCCTTGGCCTGGTCGGGAGAGAGGGGATGGAAGGGGTCCCAGTGCTTTCATAACCACCCAACTGGTGGCTGGAAAGATTCTTCTCAGAGGTGCACAGCAAGAGGAGGAGAAGCAACGCTTAAAACTTGCAACAAGGTAAAGCTGGGTAAGTGTGAGAGGATAAAAAGTGTTTAACTGCCCAGCAGACTCAGTTAAAGTTTAGCTGCACAGAGCCTGGAAAATCCTGATGTAGAGAGATAGCCTCCCTCTGAGCAGGAGCTGGAACTGGAGACTTTCTGAGCCTGCTCCCAACCAAATTGTTTTGCCACTCTGCAGCAGAGAGCCTGAGTTTAAGGTTGCATCAGTCGCTGTAGTCCAGAAATCTGCACACGTTTCATGACTGATCTTGTTCTAAGATGTGTATATGACAAACAAATGGGAGAGGGATTAATAGCTGACAGCAGTAAGAGTGGGAGAGGTTGTGTGACACTACCAATATGGCTTTTATTTCTGTATCACCAGTTAATTTCATGGCATTCAGGAAAGGCAGAGGGTGTTTGCTCAAAGTATTTACAGCTCAGTTTGCCGTGACACAAAAGAGGAAACGTTGAAGGATGATGTTTGTAACACAGGGACCACACAAGCGTGTCTGCCTGGAAGCATAAAGGGAATTAATTTGTTTATCTACAGAGGAAGTTATCCCGGATAGCTCTTTGTGTTTAGCTCCCCAAGTGGATGTGTTTCTCCTACAGTGAGGTTCTTCTGCAAGCGGGTTAATTTGATTTGAGATGAGGCATTCTTCTTCAGGAATAAGAACCCCAGGAGTTCATCACAAATGTAATCCGCATTAATTCTGCTGGCACTCATTGTATTAACCTTAATTGTAATGGCTTGGTGGTGTTCATGGGGAGCAGCCTTTGTACTGCCAGGGAATGCTTTGGGGATTCTGTGTTCCTAGAGCTGCGAGAGAAGTGGGATAGGGATGGGGATGCTCGTCACATGGAAGAGAAGTTGCATGCAGGATGCTTGGTCCACTCTTAAATCCTCATTTCATCCCAGTTCCCTAAACATGACAGTGGGCTGAAGCACCTGAGGACTGAGCTCCTCCAGTGATTATGTAACCTTTCTCTTACAAATCTGTGTTTAACTCCTCCTTTTTTTCTTTCTGTTTTTTTCTCTCCCCCAGTGCAGTTGCACACAAGTTCCCTGTTAGGCAGGCAAGGAACAAGTAGATAGGTGTTGGTTTCTTTTAAAACTCTGGTGCTTCCATAAAACAGAAATTCTCCAGAAATGGAGAGAGGATGGGAGAGGGTGGGGAGAACTGTATTGTTGTCTTCCCAATGTCCATGTAGGCTGCCAGCAGCGGGGATGGGATCTGGAGCCTCAGCTCTTTGCTGAACTGTCTGAATTGAGGAAATGTTGAAGTTCTCTACCTGCTTTCTGGTGTATTGAATGGGAATATCCATGTTCATGTTTTCTGAGAAAAGCGTGAAAGTGCTTTGAACATCATGCTGTCCTTACTGTTATTTCTTTGCTAGAAATGTGACTTGTGGTATTAAAAAAAAAAAGGCAAATGCTCTTTGGGTTGAGAGATCAAGGATTTTTTTTCCCAGCTGTCTTTCATGTTTTCACCCCATGGATCAGAAGACTGAGACAAAGTGATGCTGTAAAATAATGTTTAAAGAGTCTGAGCAATGTTTGCTGTTTCAGAGGCACAGACCTCAGATGCTGGAAGCATGCAGAGTTTCCCCTAAAGTATTCAATGTTTGAAAACGTTGGAGGGCAAAAGAGCACGAGCACTAGTCAGTAACCCTGCCAAAATAAACTGTCAGATGTGAAGGCAAGGTTTCAGGGACAAAAACGAAGATTTGCTGCTCTGTTGACTCTGTGTGTGACACACCAAGGGCTCCACACGTCGTGGTGTGGTTTGTGCTGGGATCAGCTTCCCAGGCCGTTTTCCCCAGGCTCTGTGTTTTGCACCCCTAATGAACTCTGCACCCTTGAGCACCTCTTGCACCAACCAGCAAAAGCACCCCAAGCTTTGGGAGGTGAAAAGGGGATTTTTGAGTGGAAATAATGCACTTGTATACATACCCAATATGCTATCTCCTTTAGAGAGAGAGAGAGAGAGATTATATATATAACAAAAACGATGGTTGTTTTAAGCGGGACACACACAATAATGCCAGGAAACAATCTATAAAAAATGCATAACCAGAGAGCATTAACTGGCATGTAGCCTTGAGAAACATGCAGAGGAAGGGCACAGTTTGTAGGGTTAAAAAAGAGGTAGGTAGTGGGAGAGTGAAAACTTTTGGGCCCGTGTGCCAGAGAAGCAGCGTCCTGCGTGTGTAACCGCATTAGCCGAAACCTGAATTCCTGTGCCTGTAATTAGCGCAGAGATGCTAAGACAGGATCCCTGCGAAGGAACTGCATCTCTCCCGCCTTTTTTGTGCCGGGTTACAAATGGGCATCGCTCTCGGCTTGCCTCTCCCCGCTCCGGGCGCGCTGTTTGAACAGCCCCTTAATGGGCTGTGAAATGACGCGCGTTGAAGACTTTGCCGAGCGCCCGCGGTTCCCTGGGCGGCACGGCCGCGCACAAAGCGCCAGCGCGGCAGCGTCGCGCCTCCATCCCACTTTTCCCCGCTTTCCCAAACCTGTTGGTTTCCCCCTCGGCCTCCGCGGCGCTGGGAGAGGCGCAGGCAGGAGGAGGTTAAGGAGCGAGGGCGTTGCTGGCTGCCTGATGTCATGGAGGCCGGCGGCGGCTGAGGGGCCCTTTGTTGGCAGCGGAGCCCCAGCAGCGCCCGGCGGCTGCCGCGCACGGCCGGCACCACTGACTCTGCCCAACTTGGTTGGCTTCGCTTTTTTTCTTCTTTCTGCTTTTATTGTCTTTTCTTTTATCTTTTTCCTCCTCCCTTCCTCTGTCTCCCGCCAAAAGAGTTGGGAAGGAGGGAAGATGGCTGGAGTTAACTCCCCGGGAGAGGAGGTGCGGGGCCCCTGGATTTTCCGCCTCTCGGGCTCGCCCTTGTAATGCTTTTCGGAGCGCTGGATTTCGTCGAATTTTCCTGGATATTTTGTTTTAGGCTGCTTTTGGATATGTTGTTTTAGACTTCTCCTGGACTTTTTTAGACTTTTACCGGATCTTTTTAGATTTTTTTTTTTAATTTAGACTTCTAACGGATAATTCCACACAGAAGAAGCTGAAGGAGGGGGGGAAGGGAAACCAGACAGCCGAAGCCAAACTCTAACAAATGAAAATGTTGGAGATTTGCTTGAAATTGGTGGGTTGCAAATCGAAGAAGGGGCTTTCCTCCTCCTCCAGCTGCTACCTGGAAGGTGAGTACCCAAAGGGGCCGGGGTTGGGACTGCTCCCGGGGGGCACAACCCGATCCCATCACCACCATCCCGGACACGAGTTTTATCCCTCGATTGCAAGTTGGGGCCAGGTTTGGGGGATGTTTGGAACTGGCCAGGTTCAGGCTGGGCTTTCCCATGCGGGGGTGAAGAACCAAGCGGTGTCGGCGGCGTGTGGACCCAGGTGCCTTTCATTAATGCAGTTACAGAGCGAGCGCGGCTCTACCATTTATGGTTGTAAAATGTCAAGTGATCTTACTGCCGAGCCCATAAACAAATCCCTATCTTCAGGCCTCAGCTTTATTTTTTTTTTCCGGGGAGGCGGGGAGGGGGGAATCTTCCTTATTTTGGACGTGAAAAAACCCACCTCCACACTCAAGAAGAAAATTTAGATGAGCCCATCGGTAAAATATTTTCAGCGCGCGTTAATACGTAATGCCTTGGTTCATTTTGGTTATCCCCCTTCTTAGTGTGCTTTCCACAGGCATTCGGTTAACTGAATTTTCTTGCATGTTTGCTTTTAAAAAGTGATTTTTGAGTCACACCCGTGGTTGCTTGTAGACACTGAGATGTTAAACATATGGACTCAACTGGTTTGGATGGAAAGCCTGGGCGACAGAGGCACAGTGCTGGGCGGGGGGACTTTGGGCTAAGGTCTTGCTTGGCGTCACCTCAAGCAAGATCTTCACCCTGACGTGGCTTCACACCCTGCCTGTGGAACAGCTTTGTGGTTCCTCCGTTCAGCCCCTTCGCTGCACTCCCAGGGTTGTGTCCATCCCCCTGGTCCGGGCTCCTTCGACTTCTTTTGTGTTGCTGGATGTTGTTTCAGTAAAAATAATCCTCCTGCCAGGAGGACCGTGCTAACTCATCAAATCAGAGGCACGAAAGGCAGCAGCTGATTTCCAGGGGCCTATCGCAAGTCGCTGTTGCTCAGCTCTCAAATATTCAGTGTAGAAACGGCCCTCGGAAATTCATAGGTTAGGAATCTCAAAATCTACAAATGGCTGCTCGTGGCAAACTCACTTGAAGAAGTTTTGGATCAAGAGTCTGTATTCATTGGATACGTTCAGTGACTGTAAGGAATTTTCTGTTCTCTAAAATCAAAGAACAGTTTCCAGAGGACTTTTTCTGCTTATTTAAAGTTTCAGAAACCAAATGGTGGGCAGATGCAAGAGTAATTTTGATGCTTTTATGTGACTGAATTCTTCTCTGATCTTTTAAGTGTACAAAACCTCTGTCTGTGTCCCCTGCTTCTGGTATTGCTCAGGCTGTGTATTGAGAAGGAGCTCCAAGCTGTGCTGGGCCTCCTGTCTGTGCCGCGGGATCTTTCAACAGAGCCCTGGGAGAACAGACAGAGCATCTGGGGCCTCATTTCCCTCTGCAGAAATGAATGCTAAAGGATGATGTTACAAGGGTGTTGCCCTGACTCTTTTCGCAAGTTTTCTCTTTTGTGTTCATTACAACCACTCCCCCTCTCCCCGATTTGCAATGCAGTTGCATAATAGGATTAGAGCATGGTTTGTCTTGGCCGTATAGGCAGTATGAGTTAAGAACTTTGGACATAATTAATATTGTAGTATTTCCACCTTCTGCTTCCCGAGACTGTGGTTGCGTA
The DNA here is from genome assembly GCA_013397725.1 of Rhagologus leucostigma. Lineage (NCBI taxonomy): Eukaryota > Metazoa > Chordata > Aves > Passeriformes > Rhagologus > Rhagologus leucostigma. Next base: position 191,751 of record VZTD01006116.1, on the reverse strand, counting down.
TTTATTTTTTATGATGGAATGGGAAATGCACGTTGAAACGACTTTTACGCGATCTCTCAAAGTAGCTCAGTCTCACTTCTCAGCTCAGCATGGGGCAAACCCAAAGGCAGTGTCAGAGTGGGTGTTAAAGGTGTGCAAATGTGGTAACTGCGACCTTAATGTGGCAGTCAGGACATAGACAGCCCAGAACCCCGTAATTGATTGGGGAACTCCTGGAGAGCAGGGTGAGATACCCACCTGAGGAAAAAAAAGTTTTAAAAAGCGGGATTTTTCTAAAGCTGAGTGTATTCCTTGGCAGCTTTCTTATAAACATTACTATGAGGTTGAAATCAATGTCGAGAACTCCTCCAAAAGAATGGTGATGGCTTGTCCCAAACTCCTGAGTTCCAAAAGCACAAGTGAAATCCATTTGCTTGTGTTGCCCTTAAGAATGTAACAAGTTTTTACATGTGGATTTGTTATTTTAAGCTTGGCAGATCATGAGAAGGGGACAAGGTTGTGTCACGGGTCAGAAACTCCGGATCGTTGCTCTTGGATCCCTGTGAACAGCCTGTGATGGCCAGTCCATTTCCATGCACATCCCTCAGCCTCTGTGAAGCTTCTGAAAGAAGTAACGAGACCATGGTGATATTGGAGGATTTAACTCTGCTGTTGTTACCTTAATTGTATGGAAAGCTGGAAGTTTCTTTACTATAATAGATTAGGAAACCTTAAACATAACTGTTTAAAGGCTGTGAAAGGTCCATTAGGTGCTTGGAAAACCATTTGCAGCCAGAGGGATAGATGAAATTTTACTTAATTCCTTATTTTTGTATTCATATGTTAACAGAATTCAGTTCTTGGTTGATGAATAGCAGGGGATGTAACAAAATCAAGTCTATTTGTTGTATTTTTAAACACACTTTTTGAGAATACTGTTCTGAGTCTGGATTTGGTGTAAGGCTGATTTGGTGTCAGGCACATGTGTAGGTGTACATGTCCTTTGACCAAGTAATCAGAAATGTGGTTTTTCTTTTCATGGTGGTCCCTTCTGAAAGGCTTTTATGCTCTGTTAGTTTGCAGGAACGAGGGTTGTTTGGAGATCCTCCGTGTGTGGTGTGGAGGGCTGGCAGGTGCTGTGGCCCATGGCCGTGTGCTGCTGTGCAAGGGCAGACTGTCCTGCTCCCTGAAAAAGCTGAAATCTTCTCTTAACTTGATCAAAAATAAGTTCAAACTGCTTCTTACAATGAGTAAGTTTTCATACTGATGTTTGAGCTGGGCATTTCTTTGCCCCCATTTCTATTCCCACTAGTAAATATTATTTTAAAATGTGGCAGATCTGAATTTCTCTCATCTGCCTTCTCCTTTCTGCCTTTGCCAAAGTGAATAATTCCTCACCCACTTCACACCAAGAAAGGGTAAAGAGTAGAAGGGAAGAGGCACAGCAAGCACTGCTGCCAATCTGATCAGGAAAACAGAACGTGTCCATGTCCCAAATAGGGGCTGAAATAGTCTTGCTGCCTTTTTGGGCTTGGCTCTACCACTCAAAGGCAAAAGCCTTGTTTAAAACCTGTCAGTGTTCTCTGTGAAGTTTAAAAAAACATTTTGGGGACACTAGTAAAGTCCTTTTGTTTTCTAACTGAAAAGACTCCTGTCCTGCCAGCTGTCAGACTGGCTTTTTTTTTTTAATTAATTTTTTTTAGCGTGTCTTGTTACAGCTGGAGTAGGCAAGCCTGGGGAGGAGCAGCAGGCTGTAGCCATTTCCCTGTTCCTGGAGAGGGATTTTTGTAGTGCGTTTGGGCACGTATTAAGCCAAACCTAAATCGGCAGCACAGCGACTCATCTGCCCCAGTGTCACTGGCATCAGCAGGCAGGGCTTTGGTCACCCTTTTAGGGAGAGAAAATACATTAACCTGGAGTTGCTGCCTCCCTTCTGTTTCCTCTCTTCCTTGGCTATTTTCTGCTCCTCACCTCATGGCCTCTCATCTACCACCACTCAGTAGAATTCTTGCTGTTATACACATTTCTAGCTTTGTAGTGGCTTCTTAGTTATCTGCTTGTTCCAGTGGTTCTTATTTGTCCCCTTGTTACTAAAAAATCTGGCTGATGGTGCTTGCTGCAGTTTCCCATGGGATGTGGTGAGGAAAGGATTATCATTTCACTGGAAAAGTTGTAGCTGTTTTCAGACCTAAAACAGATCATCCGGGGATATGTCAGTCCTTCCCTGAGCAGTCTGTGGGGCTGCTTAGTAAAGCAAGGGAGTATAGCAGTAAATCTTGATGGTTCTTGCTTGGTGCTTTCCCTGGCCAGGGCTCAGAATCGGTCACATTTCCCTACTTCTGCTGCTTTAGTAAGGAAACAAAACCAAAAGCTATAGAAGTGAAGTTGTCAGAAATACTGAAGTGTCATTGAGGTTCACGTGAATCTGGTTACTCTTCTCCCTTCCTCTCCCAGAGGTTATTGTCTAAGGTCAGGCAGAACTTAGTGGCAGATTTGGGAATAAAGTTTAAATTTCTGCCGTACCCACTGTTCCACTCCATCCATCTACAACTGTGGTTAGCTGGCTGGAGAAAGATGTTTGCCATGTCACTAAGGGGTTATAAATGGATTAAACTCAGTGAATGAGCTCAGCTAGAACTTACAGGTCTGTGTAAGAGTGAACTTGCAGAAAAACCCAACAAAACAACCCACAAACAAACCAACAAAACAAAAAATAGCAGTAAAAGCTCTGAGATGGTGGAATCATCATTTGGAGGAGTGGGAGATGCCACATCACAGCACCAGTGGTGCTCAGACAAGATTCAACACTGCAGTTGGCTGTGAGGGTGTGTTTGAGCCTGGACAGTTCAGCAGGAGCCATGGGTGCCCTTTTTCTCTCATGCTGGCATTCAGCAGAGTTGCTGTTCAGTATTTGGAGCACTGGAGATTCCTGGTGTCCATGTGGAGGGAGCACAGCCTGTCTGCAGGAGGAAGGTGCCTCACTTGCAGGAGGGGAAATAGGGCAGCACAGGTGGGGAGACTGGTCCAGCTCAGGGGAATGGGGCTGGTTGGGAGAGGCTGGATCAGTTTCTGCACTACTTAATCTCTGTATATAAATACTCAATGTTTAAAAAGTGGTATTTATCCTCACGCTGGCTCTGAGAAGGTGGACTTTCCAGGTATCAGCCAATAGCAGGAAAACCAGCAATTGCTGTTGTTGCAGAAGGGTCTGTGGCCTGGGCTGTGCAGTGGGTGACGGGAGAGGCTGAGCCTGATCTCACTAAAGGGATGAGTCTGAAATCACAAAACCTTCCTGCTTTTTGGAAAGATCTGGTTACCAGGTTCTTTAATTTTATTTTTGAATCCGTATTCCATTAGGCATTGGGAATCCGTGAGGGTCACTAAGGAAAAATACTGGAACAGAGAGGCAGCTGCTCCATCATATATGCTCAGAGTCAGGAACATTTGGAAGTATTAAATCTGTATTGCTATTCTGCCATTTATCATAATTTCTTCCAGGGGAAAAGAAGAGTAGAGGGAATGTAGAGGAAGGAGAAGGCTTAGGTGGCATGTGCTGTGCTTCCAAAGAGATTACTGGATATGTTCTGCACTCCCTTGCTCTACAAACCTTGTGGAAAAAATGCCAGCACAGTTTGTAAGCCCACAGGATGTTTGTTTTGTAGGGAGACAGGAGGTCTCCTCCTTCCCTCTGGACTGCCTCACAGTCAGCTGTGGAGGAGCTGAGTGTAATTCTGTGCTCCTGCCTGTTTTCCAACCGTTCCCTTATGTTGTGAAGGAAATTTGCTTGCGTTGATCTAGACCAGAATTGTTCATATCTGAGAACTTCTCACACAGCCCCTAACAATGATTAATGGCTTTGTATGAACAGTAATGAGCAGGAGATAGTTACGCTTATGAAACCTTTTAGTGTACAAGCATAAGTACCTTCTGGTAAAAACTTAATTTAGGGGGAAAATGATGACATTCTTATGGCTAATGCCTCAAAATACAAGCTGCTGTTGTTTTATTTCAAATTCTGCACTGCTTTCATTAAGAGTCATCGTTTAGTTGGTGTTAGTGGAGAACTGAATTACGGCGCTGCTTTAGGACTCCTATCAAGAACCCAGGTGTTATCCAGAGCACAGTGTGATCAGAGTAATAAACTGCAGCCTTGCTGGGATGCAGCACAAGACAAAGTGGATGTGTGGAAGGAATGACGGCGCAGCGATAACAGATTGAATTACGCTCGCTTCCTGCCCCATCGCCGTGCCAGGATGGCCTCCTGTAGGTACAGCAGCCAGGCTGATTTATTAGGAGGAATCTGGCCCACTGAAGATCTCAGCAGTGCTGTAAAATTGTAGTTAAAACCAGCAGTAGGAGGTGAAGAAGCTGTGTGCTGAAAAAGACCCTCAATATGTAGGAACAGCAATGTCTGAAGGACTGGAATGTCTGGGCAGATTTGCTGGAGAATCGCTCAGAGGGCTAAACGCTGCTGACAGCCGGCTGTACGTGGCTCCCAGATGGACATGTCCTGTCTGCTTCTCTCGCTTCGTGATTTTGTGTCCTCAGTCTGCTGACAGTCTCCTCTTGGGGCCCAGACCTTTAAAAGTGTGTTTTGTCACGGTCTATCAAGCTTCTGCTACACTCGGGTCACCACAATTCTGCTCTTTCTTTTACGCTCTTCTCTGTGTTGACTCAGGGCCTCATCCTCCCTTTCTGGACACTCTTCAAGCTTCGTCACCACCTTCCCCACCCCAGTTCTTAACTTGGGGTTCCTGCCTTCTGGAAAAACCAGCCCCACTCAGCCCAAGAGTTGTTTGGCATCTCCCCATCGTGCTCTCCTGCACGGCACATTCACACACAGTGTGCACCTCTCTTGGGGTGCCTGTGGCTGCACAGGGGTGTCAGACTGGGGAAAACAGAGGGTATGAGCATCCTCTGTATTCACTGGGAGACCGGTGTGGTTTTCCAGCTTAGCAAGTTGTGTGTGTATTTACCAGCCCTCACTCTTGCCAGTCCTTGGGTTTGCAGGCATTATCACTGAGTCAGTGTCCGTAGGCATGTCATCGAGCAAAACCAGCCTTCCCCGACTCCCGTACCGCAGCCCGTGGGTGTTGTTGGCGTCTGGCACGGTGTTGTCTCACAGCTGAATCGAAGCACATACCTTGGCATCCATGTGTAATGAGTCAATCCCAGCCTCACCGCGGCCTGGGCATGAGGGAGGGATTCTTGTGGAGCGCTTGGCTTTGCTCCCACATCCCCATCCCTGTCTGTGCCTGAGCCATCCTCCGCTGGGCTGCGATCGCGCTGGAGTTGGAGGGGAGCCTTCCTTGGATTTCCTGCCTTCCTGTCGAATCAGTGCCCTGTGTGGGAGGCATTTTCCTTTCTAACGGAGGTTATGGTCCATCCCACGGAGCAATGAGTGCTGGTTTGTCCCGTATTTGGGGGAGAGCAGCACAGCATTGCTGCTTGCTGGGGTTGTGTATCTGCCACTTGCAGCTCTCTGCTGTCTGTTCCAGGTGTTCACTGATGGTGTAACTCCTTGGAGTATCTCCAGTCACTGCAGTGCCCTGTGTTTGATAAGGGAGCTTCATGGGCTTGACAGGATCAAAGCGTTTTCATGGTAAAATGATTATAGCTTAATTTCTGAAAGTGGGTTTTCTGTTTCTTTTCTCATTGTCACTCTTGAGGGAGACCCAGGCTATTAAAATACATTCTCCTGCAGGACACAGGAGGAGGAAGACAGGATGTCAAGGTGCTTTAAAATAACCACCCAACACACTACGACTTCTTCTGACTGTGGAATCATTTAGAAAGTGGAATTATTTAACTGCCCTGATTCACTATGGAAATATATCTCCCTGCAGTTACAGTTTGGCTAGGAAAACAGGCCCAGCAATGTCTGTATTTGCTATTTTGCTCACATATATATGTTTTCCAAAGAATACAGTAGTACTCATGTACATAAATAACCACCCAGAGAGCCTTTACCAGTGGTCACCTGACCAACACATCAAGGATGCCAGATTGTCTTTGGGTAAATAGTGGCCACCACTACTATTCACACTTTCACTATCAAAGATAATAGATAATACTAGAAAATAATATATGTTGTTAGGATTTGTAGGGTTGAATTTTGGGGGGTTGGTGGGATTTTCTTTTAGCATTTCCCCATTGGGAACGTATTTTGGATATGTCCCAGTCCACTCTAAACTTCCATGCCTTTTCTGGTGTCAGTTGCATCAGTTCTTCACTGGTTTACTGGCACAGCTTATACTGGATTTCCAGGCCAAACAAACAGTAGTGTTGAAACCATATTTTGACTGGATTGCATCTGTATAGCAGCACAATGCCACTGGGTATTGCAGGTATAAAGAGTACTGTGCTCCCAGGTGACCTGACAGTCTGGGAAACACTTGGCATGGGATTTGTCTGTCCAGAGCCCTGTCTGTGCAGAGGAGAGATTCAGCAGACGGGGGGTGATGCTGTGTAATGAAGGGCAGTTTCGTGGCGCAAGGGGCTGATGTGACAGTGCCGTGTTTCCTGTCCCCAGAGCCGCGCTGACGCAATGGTTTGTGTGCAACACTGTGACCTTGCTCAACAGACTCATCCAGATGGAGAATGACCCTTCAAAATACAAGAGTTTCACAATTTACCGTCCTGGCTCTGTGCCAGCACAGTCAGGCAGGACGCTGCCAGCACATCTGGGGGTGTTAAAGAGTGAGGGGGCACAATTATCTGGAGCATTTCTGCTCCAAACTCAAGAATCATGCTCCAAAGGGAAGGACTTGCAGGAACAACTGCAATAAAATTCCCTGATGTATTTGGACTTGCCTGATACTTACTGAATATTACATGCCTAATGTGCTGCGGTGTACAAAAAAGTTTGGAGGTTGGTTTTTACTCACTTGTAAAGCTCAGTTTTCAGGAATCTCTGTCTTTGGAGGTGTCTCAGGGTTCTTAAAAATGTAGAAGTATGCTCAACACTGCTCTGGTTTGAGAGTGATGGGCAGGAGAGAGGGCAACAAAAAAGACACTGCCTTGTCCTCAAATAAGAAGAGAAATGATTAAAAATACTGTGATGAACAGAAGGACCTAACTCCTTCTTAAATACCACGTTTTACAAATCTCGCCCTGCTTGGCTCCATTTGCTGCACGTTCGGGCCGTTTCATTTATAGGATAATTAAGGGATTTACCTTTTAAAGGTCCTGGGTTTGTTTTCAAATCTAACCATTCCAGCAGTTAGGTGTGAGCCAAAGGATTTACAGGCAGCAAACAGCCTACGTGAGCTGCATTGACTGGAGGGATGGAGAGGGGCTTTCCCTCTCTTGCGTGTCCTGGAATGCTGGAGCTGGGGGCTCTAGGAAGGCTGAGGACAGCTCTGGAACAAGAGTGTCCTGCCTGTGTGGCAGGAGATCTGAATTAAGGCACTGTCCATATCTGTCCTCTGACGCACAAGGAGCACACGTGTCATGAAACAATGCAACTTAGAAAGTCAGAGTGCGTGGGTTGGCCAGATGGCTTTTATCAGCCAAAATGAACCTGCTTTTTCCTTTCTCTCCCTCTTTCTCCTCCAGAAGCCCTTCAGAGACCGGTAGTGTCAGACTTTGAGCCGCAGGGTCTGAGCGAAGCAGCTCGCTGGAACTCCAAGGAAAACCTTCTGTCCTGCCCTAGTGAAAATGACCCCCATCTCTTTGTTGCACTGTATGATTTTGTGGCGAGTGGGGACAACACTCTCAGCATAACTAAAGGTAAGGTCACTGGCCAGAATTCCACTGGGAGCGTGGGAGAAGGTGTTGGAAGGAAAGTCGCTGTGAAATAATTAAGTTTTACACCAAACCGTGTGGAATTTTTTTTACTGTGGGAAATAATCTTAAACAAATACAAATATTTCACAAAGTCATAACCTTTTTAAAGGTTATAACTGTCTTTTTTTATTGCATTGGGCAAGAAACTGTTTGTCAAAACTAAAGTCTCCATTTGGAGCAAGAATTTGAACTGAGAAGGTAAACTAAGCTGATTTTGGAGGCTGGCCTCTTATTTTCACAGTTCTCCAAAACACAATCCCTGTATGAAAAATTACTGTACAGATATAAGGACCAGAAGGATTGAGTAAGAAAACACTGTATGTACTCCAAGTCACATCTACTTACCTTCCTAATTGAAATTATTTTTTCATTGTTTATCCGCTCCAGTTCTTTCCTAGCTCCAAGAAGCCAACTCAATTCAAATAAAATTTGCTTGATTCATTTTTTGAACTTGAGCAGTATTGGAGCTGGTGCAGAACTGCAGGAGAGCCTAAAAATCTGAAGCATGTGACTTTATTTGGCTTGGAGAGGTCCACTCAAGCTTGAAGAGAAACACATGCTCCCTGCTGAGTCAGATACCTATTCTTATAGGAGATTATTTAGTCAGAAAGAACCTGTCTTTGTCCTCAGCTCCCGGGCTTGCCATGTCTAAACACATTTTCTTTTTCCCAAGGTGAAAAGCTCCGTGTGCTGGGCTACAATCACAATGGGGAGTGGTGCGAGGCGCAGACCAAGAACGGGCAGGGCTGGGTCCCCAGCAACTACATCACCCCGGTGAACAGCTTGGAGAAGCATTCCTGGTATCACGGACCGGTGTCACGGAACGCTGCCGAGTACCTCCTGAGCAGCGGCATCAACGGCAGCTTCCTGGTGCGGGAGAGCGAGAGCAGCCCCGGCCAGAGATCCATCTCCCTGCGCTACGAGGGAAGGGTCTACCACTACAGGATCAACACTGCCTCCGATGGCAAGGTAGGCGCCAGGCTGTGCAAACCTTGCTGAGATACTTGGTCTGCACGAGGTCAAACAGTAGCAATCGAACTGAGCAGTTCTGAACTCTGGTCACGGGGCTCATCATCTGCAGTTACAGTAGACTGTGAGATTCTGACATGGCTGGGACAAAACAGTTTTGTTCCTTTAGCGAACTATGTAATACAGATCAGTAGTGAAACACTTTAAGGGAGAAAATAGTAGAGTTAAATTAGAGCAGAATCTAATAGATCATTAATAAGAGATTCTGAGAATTCTTGTCCCTTATGTTCAAAAGATAATCTCTTTGACTGCCAAATCAGAAGAGTCAGCACTTGTTGCTAAAAATCCTGTAAATATTAGGGATAAAATGCTTGCTGAGCTATTCTACAGTATTTTTAACTACTGTTTTGATTTCTCTACAGTATTTCAGCGTGATCATTGGAGACGGGTAGGCACTTTCACTTTTATATGGGCTTTGTCCCCAGTTCCTTCATTTTTTCCCTAGATTGTTGTGTGCTGTAGCAGTGTTGCAGTGCTGTGCTTTGTGGATGCTGCAGAGAACTGTTAGCATAAAAGTGTAGTTTTCCACAGATTTTTGTTTTAATTTCATGGAAACATTTCTACTGGCATTGGATTTCGGAAAATGTTGTTTTTTAAAAAAATCTATTTTAAGCAGTGTCTCTTTAGATCCTGTGCAGAAGTTGACGTGTGGGTCTGGAGCATGGCTGCTGAGGCTCTTCTTGCCAGCATCTAATAGATGACAGATTCTGTGCCATTAAATTTCTTCACAAGGAAAAAATAAAAGTAATCAAGTATAGTAGCAGCCCACTGTGCCCAATTTTCCCTTGTCCTGTGAGAGCTTTACTCTTCTTACAGCAATGCTGACAGCAAAATCTTTAGTATGAAAATACAGGGAACCAGTACACCGTGTTTCCTATTTATCAGACTCAGCACTCTAAAACCTCCAATGAGATAACCAGATTTTATTCAGTGATGAAGTACTTTTTGTCTGCTTTAGCTAACGGGTTGTAACTGAGACAATTCTGACCATGTTATTTAAGGCACCGTATTTCCAACTTACGGTGCTTTGATTCTTCTTTTTCCCTCCCGTGTAGACACTCTCTGTGGTCAGCATCAGGTCTGTGAAGTGCTGACATGCAGCATACTTGAAGGACTGCATGGCAATCTGGAATATTATTCCTCCTCCTGCCTGTGTAGTGGATATTCCTTCTATTCCCATAGATACTGGCGGATGAGCAGTGCTCACATGTGAACGTTTTGAACCGAAAGCTCCTTGGGTTGGTGTAAATAAGCATGTGTCCGTGAGGAGATAGCACATGTTCTCCATTTGAGCTGTAATAGGGTTTGGCATATGAAGGCTTTCATCCCAGCAGAGATGTTTTTATCCCAGAAAAACAGTTCTGCAAAGCTCCAGTAATCCATTCAGGTCTGTGTTAGCCAGGTTAACTGTTCGTTTTCCACGAAGTTGCTTGGATTGGTGTTTTTGAGAAAACGTGCAGGTTGGAACAATTCACTAAAGCAGATCTGCAGCTCACGGTAGTTGGAAGTACAAAACTAAGCAGCAGCAGTGACCGAGACCTGTGGCTTTTGGGCGTTGCAGGATCAAGCAAAGAGGTAGCCACAGTCCTCCTGATGCCGTGCCAAGTGCCAGCATCCCTGCAGAAGGGGCAGTTTGCCATGTCCATGCATCATGTGCTGCAGTTCGCAGCCTGGCGTGTTAAACCTCATCGGTTTCAATTTGTGTTAAGGAGCCGGGCAGTGAATTGCGACATCTTAGCAGCAGATGTGCTGCTGGGCTGGGGACACCGTGCTCTTCAGCACCCTGTCCCTGGCTGTCAAAGCTGAGGAGCTGGGAAGAGAAACAGCCAATATCCCTGTTTGTCCCTCTGCGGAATGGAGGCTGCTGGAGCAGGTCCTGCTCTGAGCTGCTCGTGTTGCGCTCTATTTATTACCGGCTTCGCAGCAGATCATGGCCGTGCCGGAGGAGAGCTCTTACCTTCACTGCCCTGAGCACCTGGGGCCCTCCCAGCCTGCTGTATCGTTAGTCAGCCTGTCCAGGGAATTTAATATCTCCCAGTGCTGCAGTAGGGATGAATGGCTTTGGTGGGATCATATCCTGTGCCTGACAGAACACGCTTCGGGAGAAGGAGGTATTAGAGGAACATGTGGAGCAGCTGCTGCTCAGCACGATGGTGTGTCCTGCATTGCAAAGCCTTACCCTGGGGGAAAATTGAGGGGACTAGGAACAGATCAGAGGTTTGTGCATCTTCATTTTAGTACAAATGATACTGAATGCATTGGCGTTCAACAACTTTAAAAAAATTCCTCTGGGAATTTTTTCTTTATTTCCCACTTTAATGGGTCATATTTTTCTGGACCACCTCCTAACGTTTTGTTTTGTTGGTTGGGGTTTTTTTAAGGAAGGTATTAAAAGTGTCCTTTCTTGATTTGGCTGACACAGTGCAGCCAGTCATCTGGTAAACCACTTCTGTGGTACAGAGGACTTGGTTTTCCTGACCTGATAGTACTTGAGGCAAAGCCTCCTACTGAGTAACCCGACTGAATAAGCAGCCTTGTCCAGCCAGTTCTTCAAATCCTGCTGTCCTCACCATGAAGGAAGTAGGACTGGAGTCCTGCTTGAGTCTCTTGGATCCTTCAGTGGCTGAATTGCGGGCAGACTTGAACCTTCATTTTTTGGTGTGGATGTTCAGTTTTGTCTGCTGAGTGGGGAGAGGGGAGTGCCTTTGGATTCAGGATGTGCTGAGGTTAGCATGGGCCAGTTTAACCACCTGTATAAAATAGCCCAGCCAGGAAAAAGAGATGTGGTCTGGTGGCAGAAATGCAGCCAGATGAGCAGCCCATTTGTGCAAGCAGAGCCCCTCGGAACAGGACTGCCGTTCATGGTTTGTTCGATACGCAAAATTGGCCAAATAATGTCTCAACCGTGTAGCCAGGAAGCAAACTGTGAGTCCCTACAAAACTCAGGTACTGGGTCTGTCACCTCTGTGAGAGTACAAGTCAGCAGCACCACATGGTTTTCTGGATGGATGTCATCAGTGACGGGTTAGAAAAAAACCTGCCTACAGAATAAACACGTTTACTGGTGGAAGTTTTTCTTAATGTAAATGGAAAACTTCGTGAGTGTTAAGGCATAGAATGTTGCTCTTGTGGCCTGTTCTTGTGAGTCCTGTCCTCATCCTGCTACAGGTTTTCTCCGAAACCTTTAGCCATTTGTTTAGCTTCTTTCTCCTTCTGTAACAGGATCATACAATCTGTCACACTAAATACGGGTATCTCTAATTTTCATGAGATATAAGTTGTCATAAAACCACGGGGGGACTTCCTTCTCCGTGCCTCTCTAATACTTCCAAGTAATCCTGGAGTTCAGCTTTTTCTACATCCATATTTTTAGATTTTAATTCTCAGTGTAACATGGGAACTGCTCATACCACTGCAAGTATTTCAAGTTGTTCCCTAACGGGCATGACTTGTTTTAAATTGTGGTTGTACTGGCTAATGCTTGGTCACTCACACCAAGCAGCTGTAAAAGCCTCTTATGTTGTCACTTCTGTTCTCAGAACACCTGGTTTTAGGGTGATTTCACGTCTTTGACCGTGAAAAGAGTCGTAGGTTTTTGTAGGGATTTTTTTTCATTTGATGGATTTTTTTCAGCCATAGTGTTGAAACGAGATTTGGTCCAGTTACTTTACCAACAGAATATCTGACTCATTTTGGTAGAGAGTTGTGAAGGTGCTCCCCAGGAGGTTGCCATTATTTCCCAGAGTCTCTGGTACAAAGACTTTAATCAAGTTTGAGGGTGGTTTTGTCCCTTCCTGCAGACGTTTTTTCTCTTGCAAATGCAGCTCCCTTTTTTGTTGGACACACTCTCTTATTGCTGAAGCTGCACAGATACATTTTCTTTTTCCATCCAAAAATTCTGTCTAGGTGGAAGAAGCAGAATTTGACCTAAGTCTTGGGATTTTTGGATGCCTGGCAGCCCCATCAGCTTCCCAGCCTCCTGAAATCCCAAACAGATGGCCACTGCACATACAGAAACTGTTGAGTGTACATCCAGCGTGTCAGAAGCATTTGGAAAGTTTGATCATAGCTGTTGGCATGTGATGTGAGCAGTAGGACTAGTGTGTGGGGTGGACAGGAATTTGGGTGGCCAACATGGTGCTGCTCTTCCTGTGAGCTTGTCCCTTGCCGGACCTTGGTCCTTTGTGAGAAATGGAGCTCTTCCATCTTCTGTGTCTGTTGTAGGCTAGACTGTGATGCAAAATGCACTTTGATGCAAAGATTTCTCCCTCTCCCTCTTCGAAATCAGCAATTTCAAATAATTAAATTTCTAGGTTTTTTTTACGTTGCCTGACAAAAGGCTGGGCTTGAGGATGAAAACTGGAAGCACAGCTCTGGTAGGAGAGAGTCAGTTTTCCGTTATCTTTAGCAGGATTTTAGGCTTAAAATGGATCTTTTGTATAAATGTTAAGAAGTTAACAAATATGGGTTATCATGCCTCGCAGCAGGTTTTCGTTCAGTGGTAATGATTTTCCTTCTGTGCTATCGATCAGTGCCCATCACGGGAATGGAGCAGACCAGCTCCCTGACTTCATGCTAAACCTCTGCGGAAGCTCAGGCCTAAAGCAGGGAAAACTCTGGTTTGCCAGTGACACTTGAAGGAGAATTTAGAAAGGTGAAAATGTCATAGCCCAAACAGTAATAGTGAAATCGAGACACTGAGTCTGACAACCCTCCCATACTCTCCAGCAAATGTCCCACAACCTCTACTGACCAGCCTTCTGAAAAAAGACATCTCAAGCAACAGCATGCCAGTCTAGTGCTATTTGCAGCCATTTCTGCCCTGTTGTTTTGGCAAAGTGCACGTATTTTCTCCCGAATCTATGCCTTTCCTATGTAAGCATTGGTTGTTCTGGGCTCTAGAGCTGGTTACAGAGCTTGCGGAGCTCACAGTTCCATGGCTCGAGTAGAAGCAACGCCACACTTTGCTTTCACAATTTTATGATGCAGTTCCTGTGTACGAGCTCTCTGAGGAGCATTACCTGAACAAGCTTTTCCCTTCCCCTTTGGTTCCCAGCTCTATGTGTCTTCAGAGAGCCGCTTCAACACCTTGGCGGAGCTGGTCCATCACCACTCCACGGTGGCAGATGGGCTCATCACCACGCTGCACTACCCGGCGCCCAAGCGCAACAAGCCCACGATCTACGGCGTGTCCCCCAACTACGACAAGTGGGAGATCGAGCGCACCGACATCACCATGAAGCACAAGCTGGGTGGAGGCCAGTATGGAGAGGTGTATGAAGGAGTCTGGAAGAAGTACAACCTGACAGTGGCTGTGAAGACTCTCAAGGTAGGACTCAATCTCGGAGCATTCCCCGTTCAGCAGGAAGCAAGTTCAGGCTAGCTGCCTGCCCTCCGTTCTGGTTAGGTATTTGTGTTGATGGCGGCCCTCCCTCTGTGTGCTGTAGGCTGGAAATTGAGTATTTTTGAAAGAGCTTGATCCTCTTACGGTTTATATGATACCTGTAACACTTGTATCTAAACAAAGGAGGATGTTAACAGCACAATTTTTACTGGAGAATGGATGAAACCTTAGAAAAGTAAATAGTGCCACGGTGTCTCATGTTCAGGGTGTGGTAAAGGTGAGCTGTTCACAGATGAAAACACCAGCACAAGCTGGTGTATTAAGGAAAATTGTGGATTGTGAGTCAGTCAGCATGAAATTCAAAGGCTGTGCTTCAGGGAGGCTTTACATGTTTTGATTTTCTGTCCTATGTGGCGTCTTTCCCAAAAGACAAGCTCCCTGTGTACCTGAAGTCTTAAGCAGCTGTTCACAGCTGCTTCTTATCAAAAGACACAAGAGGAAGAAAAAGGGTATGCAAGCTAAGGTATATTAAAATTCATAAGTGGCTTTAATGAAGAACTGGATAATCAGTTCTGTTTCTGGCTCTGTTCTCTGATTTCTGTGTCTTGGTTTCCTTGTCTCTTGAAATGCAAATAGTGCTCTGTGAGTTCATAAGGTCGTTGCTTAATTCATCTATGTTTATTAAACTGTCTTGAGATCTTCTGGCACCATCTGCACACATTGCATTTGATTGCTTAATAGGAGTTTATGCGAACTTGACACCGTGTTCTCTCTCCTCGAATGGGGACATGGTTTGGTCTTGCAGAAACAAACAGAACCGAGGGTTTCGTTTGTTTCTTTTCGGTTTTTTGCAATGGAAATTTTGAAGTGGAGAGAACTGTGTAGACGCTTCAGTCTACAGGGGAAGAACCTTTCCTTGATTTGGGGAAAATATTTCTTCCTTGCTCTCCGAGCAGCGGCTGCCTCAGTACTTCTGGGTTGCCATGGCTGCAGAAAGTATTTTCATTTTGGCCTTTTCTGTACTCTGGAGGTTCCTGCTGCTGCTCCCAGCGGGGGCGTCCAAGTGCCGCTTGCACAGGGAGCGAGTGACATCTAGTGTTGTCCCTGCTCGGGATCGCTCGGAGCGTTGTGGTGCAGGTGAGCTGGGATGTGACCAGGTTTAGCAAAACACCTGCTCATACTGAGGAGAGCTCAGCTCTTTCCTGGAGCACTGCTTGCAGTAACATCTGCCTGCTGCGGGTTGCCGTGTGATGATTCCTGACGCTTTCAAACTTCCCATCTTGCTCCTAACTGAAGTTGTTGCTTTCATTCTCTCCTCCCTAAAACACATCAACAAAGACAAATTGCATGTTATCCCATCAAATCTGTTTGTGCAAAGGAGAAACCTTAATACAGACCATGGCTGTTTCAAATATATCAAATAAATATTTAATGAAACACGACTAAAAGTGGTTCATAATGTAGTATGGAGCAGCATGTTCCACTGGGGAGTGTAAGAACAACCAAGAAGAGAGTTGAGAAACACTTCAACCTGCAATTATGCACGCTAAAACCATCCTTAAAAGCAAATTTATAATCCACCTTTTTTAAATCCATTAGTCTACTGCCTGACAGGTGGGATTATAGCTTTCTTCAAAGTTTTGGGAAACATTTTAAAATCACATTTATATCCCAGTTCTACTGGGAAAAACAAGCCTTTTGCAGCTTCTGCCCAAGTCTGCAGATGACTCATTTTATTTTCCTTTGAGAGAATGTTTTTCAAGACTTTGTATGATTCTTCTTGCTCCTTCCCCATCTACCTCAGATATCTCTATACAAAAGATAAAGGAGAGCAAAGACTAAAAGAGAGAGGGGGAGAAAAGTCCTTCCAGCATCTTTTTGAATAATGATGCTTACGAACACCCATTTGTTGTTCGGTTTTCCATCAAGTGTCTAAACATAGCTCATGGCTGGCACAGAACTGGAGAAGGAGCAAGCGAAGCAGCACACACTGTTCCTCAGTGTTTAACTGGAGAGGGCAAGACCGTGTTTTGGTGCCTGTTAAAACCCATCCCTGGCAGCCCCATGAGTTGCACAGGACTCATCAGTATTTATCAGGGTCTGTTATAACAGGACACGCTCTGAATTTGTTTTTACCCCCAAATTGGACAGGAGCACAAGGCAGTGGCTGCGGGGACAGGGAACTCTGTGACCTGCACTGGACCAAGTGCAGCCGGTCGTGACTGTGGCCACAGCGGGTTCTCCTGAGGGCCGTTTAATGGCTGAGCTGCTGTGAGCTGGTCAGCTCAGCACATTTCTTACTGCTCACCTCGGCTCTGCCACCACTAGGACTGCCTCTGCTTTTTATTTTGATTGTTTTTCTCTCTCCTTTATTTTTTCCCAAGCAGAGAACCCTGTGTTTTAAATTAGGCAACATGTAACCCTCGTGTCCCTTAATGCCATGGCATGGCCCTGTGCTGTGCTGGGAAAATGCTGTACAGCCAGAACTGTTCTATTTCTGCCATGGTTTAGTATAGTGGGAGCTGGGAGCCAGTTAAGCTTGATCCTTTGCACAAGATCAGGTTATCAGAGAGACCATTGCTACAGTGGTTCTCTGTATGTGTCCTTCCTATTAATATGGTCACTGAGAGGTAAAAAATTTCAAACTGTGGAGCAGCTATGCAAGGGACAAACCTTCCAGGGTTTGTGTAGCACAAATAAGACAAAGGCGTATTTAGGATAATTTTGCAACCTGGATTATTAATCCAGTTTCCTTTGCCGAAGAGAACAGTTTAAGGCTCTGCTCACAAGGACCTTTGGACTATTAGTTTTGACAGTGTGTTGAGCAAATCGCAGCTGTCAATCAAGCTAATTGGCAATGAATAGTAAATGATTGAATGGAAGTGTTGGAAAAATGTTCTCAGTGCTAAGTGCAGAGCAGGGAGCTGGCTGGATCTCACAGTGGCAGCCCACTGTTATCGTTCTCACCAGCAGCAGTAAATCCTTTCCAATCCTTCCTTAAAACACTTTGTCCATGTAGCCTGTCAACATTAATCCATCAATGAAAAAAAAATGGATATAGAAAGAAACATTGCTTTAGGAATAGATCTGTATTTTTGCACCACTTTGAAATGACCTTCCGGCCGTTTGGGGCGTATTTGTTTCAGAAAAATGTGTCTTTTGAGCAAGATTGTATCTTCCGTGGTTGTGTGCTGTGCCAAGTAACTTTATGGCGCCCAACAAATCGGTAGTGACACGTCTGCCCAGAATGGATACGTCATGGGTCAGGCTCTAAATGCCAGAAATGAATCTGTGAAACCTTGGGCTTTCAGTCACACAGTGGCTGCCATCGGTCGTGTCTCCCTGACTGAGAGAGGGGATTTCTTGTTCCTGCCCAGTGAACCCAAGGGCCTGCATTTCAGCAGCCTCTCAAGCATTTGATTGTGGTGTATCCTTTCTTTTATGTTCGTTCTTGTTCCTTTTCTGTACTTTTTATTTTGTGTTATCTTTTTTTTTTCTGTTAGGAACAATCTTGTTTTTCCTTTTCAGCTCCTGAGTGTTCTGTGAGAGTCCCTTCACAAAAGGGATATGGATTTTCTTGCCCCAGAAAGCTCAGCTAGTATGAGAATTACAAAAATATGTATTTTTTAAATCATACAAAAAATTAATGTTTGTAACTCCCTGGCTTTGTGTTGTGGCTACAGGGAAAAATTACCTTGTGAGAACTGTGGCTTATGTTGTCAGTTTGCAGTTCTTTTTGTGTCCTCATACAAAAATCTGTTCCTCCTTTGTGTACACTGCCTTTGCCAAAGCTTTGCCATTGTTCTGCAGGAGGATACCATGGAGGTGGAAGAGTTCTTGAAAGAAGCCGCAGTAATGAAGGAGATCAAGCATCCGAACTTGGTGCAATTATTAGGTAAGTGATAAATACCAAGCAGAGGGATTTGAACTAAACCCTTGTGCAGTGATATGGATGTTAAGGAGCAGATAAGCTGCTTACCATACCAAGGCTTTAAATACAGACACTTACTGTCTGGCAAAATTCACAATTTGTACCACTAATACATGATTTTTAATGATCTCGTCTCTCTAATGTTTAATTTGCCAGAGCCTGAAGCAGAAAATTAAACCCCTCTATTAACCACTTCCAAGCAGAATCCATTCTTTCCATGAGCCCCATTTTGCTGCCTTCTGGAGGTACAAATTGCCCTCAAGGACAAAACCTGAAGATTCACTGATATTCTCCAACATTCATTGTCAACTTTATGTTGTTCCCCAGGGGTGTGCACACGGGAACCTCCTTTCTACATCATCACGGAGTTCATGACATATGGGAACCTGCTGGATTACCTGCGTGAGTGTAACAGGCAGGAGGTGAATGCTGTGGTGCTGCTGTACATGGCAACTCAGATCTCCTCAGCCATGGAGTACCTGGAGAAGAAAAACTTCATCCACAGGTAGGAAGGACAGCAAGCACCCTTGAATCTCGAGCACAGAACGCCCCATGATGTGTTTTCCTGCCTTTCAGGCTATCACATCGTTGATTGGTGTCATATATTTAACAGTGCATATCTGACACAGCCTATTAACCTGTCCAAAGGATGGGTTTTCTCTCGGAGTTTTTCTCTTGCCTTTGAAGTAGATGCAGGTGAAAGACACATCAGTACTTACATATTTTGGGCAAGGCCTTAAATGTAAATTTAAGCCAAAAGTAATGGACTTTTAATGAACCAGATGAGCCACTTCCTTGTTTCTAACAGCCTTTCAAACCAGCTGCAGTTGGTGATGCTAGATGTGTGCAGGTCCTCGCAGTAGAATCGCCCTCCGAGCACCGCCTCAACCCCTGTTCTTTCTTGTTTGGTTCACTTTGTTTTCTGCTGCAGGGATTGTTCCCTGCTATTGTCCAGATTGTGTATTCACTTTAATAAGCATCTCTGCCGTCTTAAAAGTCTCAGGGACTCTGACCTTTAAAGTGTGCTGCAATTATGGCTGGGGCTGTGCGTTCCTCGTCTGCAGAAATGGGCTCCTGGCAATATAATGACACATCCTGTGCCAGGGCTTGAGAGTGGCTGAGCTTTGTACAAGATGCTCTCGGTGTCGTAGCATGACCTTTCCTGCCCAATTAACTGGAATATGGAATTAGCACGTGTTGTTTTTCATAGAGACAAATATGAAGATCGCGTGTAAAGTTTTAGGTGCTCCTCCAAGCAATGAGTTGCCTTTGCTGCTTGAAAGGCTGGTTAAATGCTGCTATCAGTCAATAAATTGAACAGTGATGCTGCCAATTAAAATTTCCGGCCTTTGATATGCTCTGTTGAAAGGATTTTATCCCTTCAGCCCGCAGGAAGTAAATTTTAAAAACTCCTTTGTGTGAATCTCATTTGTCTTCTCTGCCATTCATTTCATTTCCTCTTACTTCTGATGACCCATTTATCTAAAATAAATAGTAGCATTTTTCCTTATCAGCCACCCCCATAGCCACCTACCCAGTTATTTGAAGAGTGTTGTCACAATTCACATCCATGGATTCAAATGCTGGGCTCTGACCTCATTTAATGAATCAGGAAGGAGGAAGAATTTGATTATGGAGAGGAGCTTTTATTTAGATACACATTGTAGTAATCAGCATTGATAAGAAGGTACATTCAAAAACACTGTGAAATGTAAATGGGCATCTAGTAAGATGTACTTTTTTCTGGTTTTTAATTTATTCCAATTGAGTGGAACAATCAACAGAAACAGCAGTGTCTGCCTCATATCTAAAGATCTCACAGGAGCTCCTGGTACAATCAATTTTTAGTTCAACGTGACATAATCTGGAAAAGTGGTTTTAACAAAACCTAGTATTAGGAGAAACGTACTTCTGTGCTTTGTATTTTTATCCTCCTGAAGCATTTCCAAGGATGCAAACAGCGTGTGCAAGCCAGGGAAGTGGTAAATGCAATGTGCGCATCTCTCACCTGCCAGGGTGGAGGCAGTGGTGGAAAAAAAGTGGAGAAAAAGTTAAATTTGTTTATTGCCCAATTCTTTGAAAATGCCAGCACTAATAGCAGAGGCTACATCAGGTTTGCAAGGCCAAATGCTGATTGTGAACAAGTTGTGTGGTAAAAGGTGGTACACCTGGGAGGAGGAAGAGCAGAGCTGAGAGGTAATCCTGGTGCTTGAGCAAGGACTGGAAAAGGTGTTGTGGAGAATGACTGGTGTTGGCTGGGGTAACTGAAGCGCTACAGAGGTGGGCAAGAAGTGAGGAATTGAAACTCAGTTTATTCAGTGCTCATCCCCAGCTATTGATAACTTGAGCACTGACATTTCTTTGAAATATTTTTATCCTGAGGGTGGCAGCTTTTATTGAAAGTGAGGGGGCTTCTTGAAGCTCTCACTTCAAATTAGAAGAAAAAAAAAAGTTCGGATGACAGTCTTACGAAGACAGAATGGAAAATAACTTTCTCTCTTGTGTGTGTGCGTGTAACTCCAGAATTTCTGTGTAATATTTGGATCAAAATAATCACACAGGCCCAGGTTTCTTCGGGAACAGCAGGCTTCCTTGCTATCGCTAAAAGTGAGGTGGTAAAGACTTCTCATTGCCTATTTTTGGTCTTCTTTTTAGGGACCTTGCTGCCAGGAACTGCCTTGTAGGGGAGAACCACTTGGTGAAGGTGGCAGACTTTGGCCTGAGCAGGTTAATGACGGGCGACACCTACACCGCCCATGCCGGAGCAAAATTCCCCATCAAGTGGACTGCACCAGAAAGCCTGGCCTACAACAAGTTCTCCATTAAATCTGATGTCTGGGGTAAGAATTTGCATGAACAGATTAATTAATGCAGATGATAGTCTTCTTTTCCAGGGCTGTGAAATGAGGCCGTTGTGGAACATTTCAGGAGGGAGCAGCAGGTTCCCTGGTTTGAGCCACGTTGTTCTATGAGCTTGTCAGAGTGCAGGAACTAATCTCTGCTTGGGCAGTCTCAGAGCAGAGCACAGAGAATGCCAACCTGATTTTATATATTTGAGTTGTTGGCAAATATGAAAGTAAAGCATATTGTGGTGTTTATAGAAATGTATGAAATGGGGCTGGAGGGCACCAGTGCTACTGCCCTGATGGAGTTCTGGCACAGGACTATGAAGTGATACATTGTTGTATAGCCAAAAACTTTATAACTACTTCAAGGAGGAGAGAATCTGGTTCCTTTTATGTTAAAAAAAAATAATTATGTGTGTATCTGTCTAGTGATAGCTCCGAGCTCGCCCTTCTGCATTTTAAAAGAATAATCTTTGGAATGAGATGAGGAGAAGCAGAGGGAAAAATTGATGACAAATGGTTATTGAAGAGCCCTGAAGTGCTGGTGATAAGAGTAGGCTTAGCTAAATGGAGCTGTATTGTATCAAATCTGACCACAGAGAATCTCATTGTACTTTTATCAGACTTTCTTTGGGTTTTATATCTCTGCCATAGCTGTTGGTCAAATTCTCAAAAGTGTCCAGTGACATGAGATAGAAGTTTGTGGAATGTGGTCCCAAAGGCATTTGGAAAATGATATCCTGAGCATCTTCTATATATAAACCAACAGACAGTAGGGAAGCAGAGGTGAAGTTTTCTGCAGTTTGGGGGAAAATGTGCAGTGAAAGGCTTTATGTTGAAGAAACTTTTAGGTAGATGGCTGATGTAAAATGTTTTGTAGATGGAGGAGGAAAAGCCGAAACAGCCTCCCGAGGAGTATGTGATTGCTGACCAAGGTGTTCCTGCTGCTTTGGGTCTCCACGTGGTGTTGGCTGCTGAGTATCTGCCACAGTCTTAGGATGTTGCTGTACTGCTGTGGTGGCTGCAGGATCCCTGTTGCATTTCCATAGCAGAGTACTCGGGGGAGGAAAGATCCCAAAGGAATATGGGGTATCTTTAGTTAGGGTTAATGTAACCTTGGGAAGCAGAGTTGGGGCAGTGGACTCTGGGATCTCATCAGAGATCAGCTGTCCCCGGAGGCCAGGGCTGCTGCTGGGAACACCAGGGTTTAGATGTTTTCACCTCACTGCCTCAAGACAGCAATCAAAGAAAATTGTGCACAGAAATGTCTAATGTAAATTACCCTTGGTGGTGTTGCCATGTAATGTGATGTGATTTCCTTACTTATGCAGAATTGTAATCGCTTTCTCTTCAGGTTAAGAACAGAATAGAGTGACTGAACTAATTACATGCAGGTTGTTGAACTGGTGTTGGGTTTATTCTGTGTGCCTGACTCCTGGGTTAGCTGCCTGACCCTGCTGCTGACCTGCATCCCCACCGACTGCTGCCACTTGGATGCCTCGCCTGTTCCAAGACCTTTTTTGTGCTCTCCCTTTTCCTGTTCAGCTTTCCCTGGGACCAAAATGTCTCACTGTATCTCATTGGTAGCAACTGCTGCAACTTTCCTCTCACTGCTGCCTCCCAGATTTCCCTTCCAGACCATGCTACAGCTAAACAAGGGCACCCCAAAAACACTGGGCTATTAAAATGTGCGAGTCCTCCAGGGAGAGGTTGCAAATGAGGGGAGCTGTCACACTGAGGGAGCAACTGCAGTGCAGCAGTGAAGCGGTTTCAGCTAATCCACTGTGAAGTCTCTTAATTGTGCCTCTAATAGGACTTGAAGGATCTCAAGGCGTTCAGGTTTGAGACAACTGATACATTGAAAATTAGTCTAATTCTACCCTGTCATATCGCAGGAGACTTGTCTGTGCTGACGGAGAGGCTTGTTACGCTTCTTTAACATTTAAGCTGCTGCTGAGCATGGGATCTGAGCCACCCAGAGCTGGTCTAAGTGTGCAGCACTGTTTAGTGACTACTCCCACTAAACATCCTCTCAAATTCAGGATGAAAACAAAGCTTATTGATTTTTTTCCTCCCTTTTTTTTCTCTTCCCTCTTGTTCTCTACTGCAGCCTTTGGTGTTCTGCTGTGGGAAATTGCAACCTACGGTATGTCCCCTTACCCTGGGATTGACCTGTCTCAAGTGTATGAGCTGTTGGAGAAGGACTATCGTATGGAGCGTCCTGAAGGCTGTCCTGAGAAAGTTTATGAGCTCATGAGAGCATGTAAGTGTTTCTTAGGCCTGCAAATGCTGCTTTTTAGCTCTGCAGAGGTGCAATAAAAATGCAGGGATCTGGCTACGTACAGCAAGGCACGAGAACCACCTGCCAGTTGCAGGAAAGGTGCAGTGCTGTGTGGAAGTGTTTGGTTAAAACTGCATTCCCCAGAGGATGAACACGCTGTGAAACCAGCTGTTCATGTCTACTGGGAGCCCACAGGCCCGGAGAGGAGATTTGTTGTGGATCTCAATGCTTCCTTTGTCTCCTCTTTCCTGACAACTTAAAGAAAAGCTTGTGCTCCAAGGATGAAGCACGAGCCTCATTTGGCTTCTTGCAGCACTGGCTGTGACTCTTCACTGTGGCCTTTTGGTACGTGACTCAGTGCCCTGCACTTTTCCCCAGCAGTGCTCAGCACCTACTGTCACACACTGACACCAAAACCTGATTTAGGGAGTGCTGGGTGTCTGCAGCTGTCACTGAGCCAAAGTGGTTGCAGACACCCAGCATCCTGTAAATCAGATTTTCATGTCAGTATTTTATCTCAGTGTATTGGAAGGGAACTGTGATTTCTGGCTCCTCCTGATGCAGGGTACTGAGCGTCTGCTGCTGGAGGGAAGTTTTGAGTGGTGGTGTGTTTTTTTTCAGGCTGGCAGTGGAGTCCTTCTGATAGACCATCCTTTGCTGAGATCCATCAGGCCTTTGAAACGATGTTTCAGGAATCCAGCATATCGGATGGTAGGTCTGGGTCCCTTTTGGACCAGCAATTCCAGGGGTGGGGAAAGGGCTGACTGCATCCTTAACTCTGCCTGTTATTCATAGAGTGCTTTGCAGTGAAACTCAGTCCTGTGTTACACAACCTGGTGTAAATGATGTAGAAAGCAGTTATTTGTTTACATGTGGGATTTTTTTCCTAGGCAAACATCTCATTTTAAAGGGCCAAATGGCTGAATAACCCCAAGGAACCCCTGTTTTGTGTTGTTTGCTTTTCTTTTGTGCTATTAATTCCAAACAGAGCAGTAGTTTTTTATCTTCAGTTGATTGCAATGATTGCTTTTCTTTTGTGCGTTGCAGAGGTGGAGAAAGAATTGGGAAAGAAGGGCATGAGGAGTGTAGTGAGCAATTTCCTCCAAGCCCCAGAGTTGCCAACCAAGACGCGAACATCGAGGAGAGCTGCTGAAAGCAAAGATGCCAACGAGGGCTTGGAGACTGCACATGCTCGAGGCCAGGGGGAATGTGGTAGGTTTTAATTAAAGTCATTATTCCTTCAGGAAATACAGGGGGAAACAAAATGCACATCTAGCTCCAGGCCCTCACGTAGGCAAAGCTGTGCCTAATAACAGGTGCCATCTCTCTGTACCAGCGCTGTGTTTCTGGGTGACAGGCTGCTGAGTTTGCTGTCCTGGGTCCAGAACTCCTTTTATTAGTTTTTGCGAAGGTAGGTTGTTAATTCTGGGGCCAGATACACACAGCAGCTGGGAGTGTGAATCCTTAACTGGCTGAGGGACTGGTGCTCTCCCTGCCGTTGCTTAGAGAAGCCCTCGGAGTTTTTTTAACTTAATGGCTGTTGCCTGCAGCTCCCTAAAGACCAGAACCTGAGCACGGAGCTCTCTGATCATATTCTCTTCCCATTCCCTGGCAGGAGCTATCAGTGGGATCTCCCACTGCATCTGAGTGCTGGGTAATCTGCTGTGTTCAAGCCACTTTACACTACCACACTGCATAATTTAAAGCAGGGTGATAGCTAGGGTTTAGCAAGCCCCATAAGGGAGGTTTCTTCACTGTTCCATCCTACCAGATTTGTGCTTGCAGCACAGAAGAGTATTACTCTTGGCAGGCACCAAATATAATTTCAGCAAGGGACAAAGAGGTATTTACAGACTCTTCCATAAAATTAAACTTCCAATCAGTTTCTTCAGGCACTTACCTTCCATTCCGAGGTAATAAAAGCAGTGGTAAACGGCTGAGCGAGTACAGGAGATTTGTATCTAGCTCTATGTTTGAAAAATAAGAATGTAAAATGAAATACAGTGGGGTGTTTTTTCCAGCTCCTGTTGAAGCTGCCTCTTCTGACCATTCTTGT
Source organism: Rhagologus leucostigma (assembly GCA_013397725.1). Taxonomy (NCBI): domain Eukaryota; kingdom Metazoa; phylum Chordata; class Aves; order Passeriformes; genus Rhagologus; species Rhagologus leucostigma. The sequence goes on along the minus strand of VZTD01006116.1, from coordinate 166,497 downwards.
GACTGACCTTTTCTGTGTAATGTCAGATTCACCCAGCAGTACGTGTTTTGGTAACCAGTGTCCGTCTAGGCAAAGGGGGGGGGAAAAAGAGGGTATCAGTGACTCAGGAAGGAAGGTTATTTACCATATATAGGAAATATAATTGCCTATTACTACAAGCTTTTGAAGTAAAATAATTTAATTTAAATATTTGAGGGCTTTGAGAAATTCCAAGTACAGCAGGCATCATATGATCTTAACATTATGCGGGGAATCATTTCACTCCTTACTGTGAAAGAAGTTTTTTCACAATAAAGTTTTATTGCAGTTTCCCTTCCAATTGTCAGTGTTTCCATAGCAAGTCCAGCAGCTAGAAGCTGGTCCTCAGTGCTAGCTGCTAGTTTTCTCTGGATTTCTGCAGCTCCACTGTGTCTGTACTCAGTAAGGCCGTGGCCTGGCTCTTCTGGCTGTCCAGGTCCCGCTGAGTCCTGCGGGAATGGTGTAAGTGCAGAGTTCCTGTGCAAACGTGTTGTCCTCTCAAAGTACGCAACTATTTTTTTTCAAATTCTCTCCCCTCAACCAAAATCCATTCCTCAGCCAAAATCCTGCCCATAGCATGACGATCACCAGTTTGTGACTAAGAAGCATCCTTCCTTATGACTCTGCTTCATCTCCCTTCTTGCTGCCTAGTCAAGCTGTAAATGTATATGCTGCCCTGCAGGCATTCTTCCTTTGGATTAGAATGCCATTGGAGTGCCTGGCCTAGGAACGAGCCCCTCTGTCAGTCAGACACAGAGACCTTCAGGACTCTGTATGAATTTATTACAAACCATTATTCATTTTTAAGTACCGCTTGTGAGTGGAGAGAGGGTCACCCCATCGCTTCCCTCTGCAGCAGTGCTGCTGAAGGAGGCTGGCACTGCCCCTTTTCTCTGTTACTGTGCGAAGCTGAGCATCTTCACAGTGGTATGACCTGAAGTGTCATATCTTGATCTCGATTTCTGCTCATGAAACGGTTATTTCCGTTCCCCACAAAGGATGACATCAGGAAAATGAACGAGGAGCCTGGGAATGGAGGTGGGTTACAGAGGTGCCTTATTAATTCAGAGGGTCAGCGATTCAAAAGACAGCAACAGCACAGGGACTAAAGCGAAGGCCTCTTCGTATTTATCTTCTTTACAGTGTGAAGTTTAGACAAGTCTCCAGATGTGAGGATGGGAATCTGAACACAAACATGTAGTGTTTGTATGTCGCTCTTCCAGTCAGAAACCCACAGGGAAAGTAGTTTGGCAGCCACCTCAGGAATGAATGGATGCAGGATCACAGACCATGTTCAGTCTAGGAGTGAGTGTGGCTGCACTTACTTTATTTCTGCTCTGAAGCTGTGTCTGTTTAGAGAGCCTGCACCTTTTGGAGGTGCTGCAGTGATTTGATCCTGTAAGAAAATGGGTTATTCTGGCTCTTGGAGCAACACTCAAAAACTCCTTCCTTTTCCCTTGCAGACCCCCTGGATCATGAACCTGCTATTTCTCCCTTGCTCCCACGGAAGGAGAGGGTGGCCCTGGAGAGCAGTTTGAATGAAGATGAGCGGCTGCTTCCAAAAGACAAAAAGCACAACCTCTTCAGTGCCCTGATCAAGAAGAAGAAGAAAACTGCCCCTACCCCTCCGAAACGGAGCAGCTCCTTCAGGGAGATGGACGGACACTCGGAGCGCAGGGCGGGCGGGGAGGAGGAGTGCAGGGATGCTGGCAATGGAGCTTTCATTGCCCCCCCTGCAGACACAGCTGACCCCTCCAAGTTCCAGAGCCCAAGCAATGGGGCTGGTGTCACCAACGGCGTTGTGGCTGGGAACTCTGGGTTCTTATCTCCACACTTACGGAAGAAGTCCAGCACGATGAGCAGCAGTCGAGGGGTGGCTGGTGAGGAGGAGAGCAGTTCCAACTCCAGCAAGCGTTTCTTAAGGTCCTGCTCAGCCTCCTGTGTGCCCCATGGAGCGAAGGACACAGAGTGGAAATCCGTGACTCTGCCTCGGGATTTGCAGTCCACGGGACGCCAGTTTGATTCCTCCACTTTTGGTGGGCACAAAAGTGAAAAGCCAGCACTGCCTCGGAAGCGGGCAAACGAGGCCAAGACTGACATTGCTGTCAGGGGAACAGTGACCCCTCCTCCCCGGCTGCTTAAGAAGAATGAAGAGACCGCTGATGACGTGTTCAAAGATGCAGAGTCGAGCCCCAGTTCCAGCCCTCCCACCCTGACGCCAAAACTTGGCCGTAGGCAACCTGCTGCCCCTCTTTCCTGCGGCGGGCTGCACAAGGACGATGGAGTCAAATCCAGTGCCTTAGGTACCACTGTGACGATGGACCAAGGTTCTGCTGCCAAACCCAACCCTGCTGGGTTCGTGGGGGCCAGCAAGGCTTCCTCTGAGGAGCCACGCCTGAGGAGGCTCAAGCAGACCTCGGAGTCGGCAGGGAAGGACAAAGGGAAGTTATCGAAGCTGAAACCAGCCCCTCCACTCCCACTGTCTTCATCGTCCATTGCCAAGCCTGGGAAGGTTTCTCACAGTCCCAGCCATGAAGCAGCAGCAGATGTGGTGTCTGGGCCGAAATCCAAACAGTTGACTCAGGTTGGAGAGGCTGCAGGCAGTGATGCTGTCAAGCCAAACCAGTCAGGGGAAGGTGTGAAAAAGCTGGGGATCCCCTCTGTACCAAAGCCACAGTCCTCAACAAAGCTGCTGCTGAGCGCAGCAACCCCAGCTGCCTCTTCCTCATCCGTACCCTCCGCCCCAGGGGGGGACCAGACGTCATCCACAGCCTTCATCCCCCTCATATCCACCCGGGTCTCTCTGCGGAAGACCCGGCAGCCCCCGGAGAGGATTGCCAGTGGCACCATCACCAAAGGGGTGGTGCTGGAAAGCACCGAGGCTCTACGGCTGGCCATCAGCAAGAACTCTGAGCAAATGGCCAGCCACAGCGCCGTCCTGGAGGCTGGCAAGAACCTCTACACCTTCTGTGTGAGCTACGTGGACTCCATTCAGCAGATGAGGAACAAATTTGCCTTTCGGGAGGCCATCAATAAGCTGGAGAACAACCTACGGGAGCTTCAGATCTGCCCAGCGACCGCTGGCAGCGGCCCTGCGGCCACCCAGGACTTTAGCAAACTGCTCAGCTCAGTGAAAGAAATCAGCGACATCGTTCAGAGGTAGCAAGAAACCAGGCTGAAAAACAAACAAGTGAATCAATCAGTCACAATGGGCCAAAGCCAGCTGTGGAGAGAGTAACGTGTGGACTGACAGGAGCGGGGCGTTCAGGTTAGGGCTGTGCCAAGGACACAGACTTTGAATGGACACCCCAGCTCCGAAGGGCAGGGCTGTGTTCAGGAGGCACTTCCCACCCTCTGAACTCAGATTCCCTGTGTTTCATATACTTGTAATCGTCTCATCTGTGGAGTTCTTGCCTTGTGGACTACAAGTCTAAATGCTGATGTCACACCATGCCTTTTTATTAATATTTTATTGTTCTGGACAGACCATTAAGACTGAAGCCAGACTGGTGGACACTGAGATGCCATCCTCCTTGGGAGGACTTTGTACTGCTTTTTTGTCCCCTCCCTCTGCTCCCCTATACATGGGGATGAGTGTTTGGATAGCAATATACCCACTGCATTTCTTGGGAGAGTTTGCCCAGCACATGGCCCTGGCCCAAATCTGACATTTACCTGACACTAATGCAACAGATTTGGTGCTTGGGAGGGAAGAGGGAAAAATTAGTAATGTAAGGTTTTTTTAAGGACAGAATGCTACAAGTGATGATTGCCCAAATTCTTCCTCTGGCTCCACCTGCTACCCTGCGTTTCTGTGTTTTCAGTAGTTTCTCAGTGTTGTTGAGCTCCAGTGGATTGCTTGGGCCTCACAGTGTTGGATGTCACAGCCCAGGAGCCTGTTCACGGAGCTCCCTCAGCAGCAGAACAGGCCTGGAGAAGGTCTGGAGGAGGATGTGCTGTGGCACTCTCGTGATGTCTGACACTGATCGGGCTGGTGTTTGGGGTGGGGGGTTGCAGAGCTTGGGCAGCTGGGAGGGTGGCAGTGGGAAGGGATGGCTTGGGGTGAGCTCTGAGATACCGCTGTGCCTCCAGCAGCCATTCTGGCTGAGCCTGCACCTCACAGTGGGTGAGAACTGCTGTGTCTCCAGCTGAATTTCCAGCTTTTTGCTTTGTGAAGGGAGATGGAGCCTGGCCTCAGCCCTCCTGCAGAGCCCTGTGCTTTGAGGGGCTGTGGTGCCTGCCTTTCTGCACCACTAGAACCCCCCAGGAGGAGCTCCAGTGCCGCTACTCTGGGGTTAAAAGCATTTCTACCTTCATGCCAGTGTGGTTCCATCCAGCGTCAAACAAGGATCTGTGAAGACTGCAGACACTTCTCTGGGGTGCATCTCCCGAGGAAACTGCCCCAACATGCTGACAGCAAGACTCCTGGCCTTTCTTGCTAAGGTCCTGTGACCTTCCCAGTTAATGCTGGGAACTAACTGTGACTTGTGACAATAGTGAAAGAACAAGGTTTAGGGCTATTAACAGTGCAATTTAACTCCTCTTAACAGTTCCAAACATGAGAAAAACACATTTTCCATTTTCTGTTCCCCTGTAACTCGTGACCCCTCTTGTGTATCTTAAACACTAATTGCCTTCAATTGTATTTTATGCTGTTCTCTTTGGAACTGTTTGTTTTGTATATGATTTCTAGTAGTTCACTCGTGTGTGTTCACGCCACTTCTCGCCCTCACAAACAGCCATGATGTAACACGTGACAAATGTTCAAAAGAAAATACACACTTCTGCCACAGGCTGCCTTTAAAAATGTAAGAAAAAACCCAACCCTTGAATTGTCTCTTTCCTGGAGGTACTGTTTTTACTTTGATAACATATTGTGCCACTATATTATACATTTGTATCTCGTTATTACACACTTTTGTAGACTTGTCTTTTTTACAGTGTGTAAATAGCTCTGTCCTTCATCTCTGTGATACTTAAGGGGGTCGTTTCCCCTTTAATTTAGTCCAGTACAGATTGTTTCTGTACACGACTTTCAATTCTTTCTTCTCTCTTTCTCTATTTTCCTTTTTTTTTTTGATTTGTTTTTTATTCCAGTCTCTCTTGTGTAGTATATTTAAAAATAAATCAATGTTGAGGAAAACTTGTGTTTGTCTGTTAGTGAGGCTTTTCCAACCCAGTTAACTCCCCTTAGACTCCGCATCCAAAACCAGGAGTTCCCTGTTTGGGGGTTCACTGTGACCTTTCAGCGCAGTGGGATGGTCAGAGCCAGGCCAGCAGCCCCTTTCCATGTTCTTGTGATCTGGCTCTGAGAAGTCAGGAGAGAAAAGAGATGCTCAGAGTAAAGACTGTGTCATCACCTCTTTTGAATCAAAGACTTCGCTGTTGTCTTCAAGGAGATTTAAATCAGAGATTTGATGGAACTTTTCCTCTGTAAATGGTTTGTATTCTGTAATTCAGCTGCTGTTGTGTTTTCCTCCTCCTCTGCTATGAAATGACCCGTGAGTTTCTCTCCTCATACAGTTCCCTCCCTCATACCTGGTTGCCCATTCTTATTTTCTGTTTCCCTTCAGCCTTTCTAGTAAATCTTGAGGGAGGGACGTTTCCAGGGACTGAGCAGCCTCTAAAATGAGCCACTGCTTTGATTAATGAAGCTGTTAAAGACAAAGAAGGATGAGAAGGAAACAAGGGCGGGTGACAGTGCGTGGTGTGCCCGAGGTCCCACAGTTCCACAATGATGTTTTAGGATTATAACCCAGTTCTCCCGATTTCTAATCCCCTCCATAAGTCCGTGGTGCAATCTGTGAGTCCTGGCACCGGGATCTGCTCGTTCGTGGGCTGGGGGAACAAGGCTCATCAGAAACCTTGGCCTGCTGTGACAGCGACTGCATTTGGCTGTTTCTGGTGAGGCTGAAGAAGGTGGAGGAGAAGCAGGAGGATGCCCTGGTGAGTATAAACACAGTTAATGGCCCGTACTTGGCAAGGCACAGGCACAGGCACAGCAAAGGGATCTGCAGTGAGCGGAGCCGCAGCACTCTGCGAGTTCTGGGTGGGATCGTGACCAAGACCCTGGCGGAGGTCAGTGTCCAAACTTGAATGTGGCGAGTAGTTGTGGGCTGAGGGAAGATGGAGAAGCTTAACCTGCCCCTAAATGCAATCACTCCTGGTGATCTCCATCTCTGCTGGCTTAGGGGCCGGTCCATGGTGTTGTGGGAAGGCAGAGGCTGGTTGACCTGGCTGGGAAAAGCCCCCAGATCTGTGGTGTTGGGAGTGAGAGAGAGGGGATTAAAGGCTAAATTTAGCTGAGTACAGTAGGAGTTGATTTAACAGATCGATGCATTTAACAGTTTGATTGCTCCAATTTTCAAGGCTATTGAGCTTGAAAGTGAGAGTGCTCTGGGCAAAAAATAGCTGTGTTTGTGGTTTTGTTTTGGTCTTAGTGTCTTTGAAATTACAATGTTCACTCTTAAGTTTTCCTTTAATGTCATCTTCCCTTTTGTTGAGAAGTTGCTTGTCACAAGATGTAAAATTCGGTCAGTGTTTTATGCTTACTCTTTTTCTTACAAACACTGTGTTTTTATGGTCAGGCTGGTGTGGTGGCCTGGCTGGGCCAGTGGTGCTTTTAGATGTGCCGGCCCACTGCCTGTCTCCTGGGATGGTCAGGGACAGCCCACAGCCTCTTCCTTGGCTGACTTTCATCCTTCCACAATTGAAAAGTGAGGAAAATACACCTAAGCACAGTGTCACCTCTGAGGAGAGGGCTCCTGTCATCACCCGTGCATCTAAAAGTGGGCTGGCAGCAGAGTGGGACACACTCCGTGTCCGAGGATGAGACCTGGCCTGGGTGGGCTGCTGAGAATGATGCTCCTGGATCAATTCCTGGTCAATCCTGATGCCTTGGCAGTGCCAATGCCCCTAACGCTGTGGGTGAGTGACAGCCCTCAGTCATTTCAGTGTTGAGGCCGGGCTCAGAGCTGTCCTCCCTGGCAGTGCTGCTCAGTGCTCAGTGGTAGATCCAGCTCAGCAGAAAGCTGACCTGCAAACCGGGCCGTGCTGAACGTTTTCTCAGCAATCGCCCCCCTGTTGAGGGTTCTTTGTTTGTCCTACCGTCAATTCTGCTGGTAAAGGTCCCACCTGTGCTCCTGGAGCCTGCATGACCCAGTTATGATACACAGAGCCTCTTCATGAGTCCCTCGGACGCAATTAAACCGGGCTCTTTCTCTGCAGAGGATCCTTTGGGTTTCTGAGATTCGCTGTTCCCGTTGTGTGTGTTTGTAGTGCTGCAGGTCTGCCCGGGGTGGAGGAAAGGTGAGGGGCAGCCCATGGGAGTGGAGCGGATGAGCAGAGGCCAGGGCAGGGGCAAGGGCTGTGCCCGGGCAGTAAAGGTTAGCAGGGTGTTTCATGGAGAGTCCCAGCAGTGGTGGCAGTGTCTGCACCAGCTCCTGCTGTCTGGGTGCACTGGCCGCGTGTAGAGGAATCCAGGGCCTGCTTGATCCAGCTCTTTACGGGTTGGTGTGAGGGTGGGTTCTGAGCCCTCCACCTCTCAAAGGTGTTCGGGGTCTGGGTGTCCCCTCGGGAGCTGCTCCCCTCCTCAGAGAGGAGAGGAACTGCGAAGGGGTGAAGCTTCCTGTGGGAGCTGGGTAGGAGATACCGTGTCCAGTGTGCAGGGGTGGGCTTTCCAGCCCCTCAGGGGTCGTTCTTAGCATGTTCCCCTCTCCTTCCTCCCAGCCACACCCCCAGGCTCCAGGCAGTTATTTTCCATTCACTTTTACCTCCCCTCCCCAGCACTAATCACCAAGGAGCAGGAATCAAGAGCCTGGAATGCTGCCTCTTCCCAGGCACCCCAAGGTGTGCTCAGGGGAGTTCAGGGATGCCATGGCCCCTCACCTGCCCCATGTCACAGCCTGGCAGGAGCCCCTTTTGGGACAGAGGGTGAGGAGGGTGATGGCATTGCCCTGGTGGCATCAAGGAGCCCTGAGGCGTGGGGGCTGAGCCCAACTCTGTCCCACCTGCCAGGTAAGTGCTCCAATTTTCAGTGAATTCTACAGAGGTTATTGCACATCAATCAAAGCCTCGTTACATGTGTGCTTTTATGAGGCTCTTCTGAGACTGTTCCTCTCCCAGACTTGAGTGCAGGAGCCCAGGCATCCCCGCAGCCACAGCATTGCCCAGCAGGTTTCCTTTCCCTTTCCGCAGCAGTCAGTGCCACTTTCCCCTGCAATGATCCATCACAGCAAAGCCAGGGATTTACCGGCCCTCACTAACCCAGAGTTACTCCAAAACTCTTCCCCTTTCCTCCCTTCCATCCCTCCCCCCGACTCCAGCGCAGGGTAAAATTGATCAGTGCGTGTTTATTGATGGTTTGAACACTCAAAAGAAAGGCGGGGTGGGGGGAAGTCGTTGCCATAGAAACATCGATAAAGCTCCGTCTCCGCTGTGTGATGCCAGCGCGGCGCCTGCGTCCCGATCCAAACAGGGGGCCTTTGGTGGGGTGGGAATTGAGAGTGATGCACGTGGGTTTGGGGGTGCCTGGGGTGGGGGCCTGTGTCGGTCGCTGCTGTGCTCCCCAGTGTGAGACGGTCAGGGCAGCAGGGACGCAGGGGCAGGAAATGCCCTTCCTCACCTTCACAGCCGGCGAGTCCTCGTGTGAGGCCCAAATCCCGGCCCGTTGTCTGTGTCCCTGCAAACCTGGAGTCCCTCCCGTTCTGCACCGTTCTGATGAGCCTGGTCCTGTGCATCCATTGCTCCTCCCTGGACCTGCTGCCCCACGGCTGTTTTCCCCTGGGTTCCAGCTCCTCCATTCAGCCTCAGTCACTGCTCCTGCTGCCGGAACAACTCACGCAGCACTGCATTAAGTGGTCTGTCTGCTTGATGGATATTACAATGCACCTCTTGCAGCCTGATTTAGGGGTTTTTTTAATCTTTTTACTCCCCCAACCAAGTCCTGCCACGGTCTCTGATTTTTGAGGGTGCAATTTAGCGCTTGCAAATCATCTCCCGGCTCATTTTTGTGCCTGCAATGAAATATCAGCAGTGGCTCAGTGTGTAAGTTGCCGTTAGTGCCTGCAGCAGGTAGTTAGAGCTCTGATTGCTGGTACCTCTGGCAGGCACAGAGAAAACACTGGCACTGGCAGAGCTAAATCTGCCCAAAGGAGGGGAAGGCAGTGGCTGGGCAGTGGGGCTCTCTCCGTGCCACTGTGGCTGTGCTGGCTTTTGGGGCTAATGATTCCCAAAGCTGCACCACTGGTGACTGGACACCCACCGAGCACCTCTCAGTGGCCCTGGTCCTTGTTTCAGTCCTTCTGCACCCGAGTTCCACGGTAGCTACAGCTGGGAATAGGTGGTAATGAGACCAGGAAGGCATTAGGAAGGGCCAGGCTGTCCGGCAGGAGCTGGGGTGGTGTGACAAGGACTTTGAAGGTTGGCCATCACTGTCTCACCCTGGTGAGGAGTCTGGGGGTCGGGGCATGAGTGGGGCGGTGGGGCTGTGGCAGGACTGGCGATGCCAGGGCAGGTTTCCGTGCTCACACCAGGGGTTGCTAAGGACAAGATTTTCTCGAACCCTGCTGCTCTGCCCTGGTTTTGCAGGCAGGAGCTGCCTCGTGTAAGAGGCATCTTGACACTAAGCAGAATTTGCTGCCGGAGGGACTTTTCCTTAATAGGCAGGAGAGCAGCAACTCGGTGGAGAGCTCTGAGGGACCCTCTCCTCCCTGAGAGCTGGCCCTGGGCTACAGGCAGTCCCTGGGGACTGTCACCTCCTGGACTATCCTGCTGTAACCCTCCAGCCTTGCTGCCTGGCCCTGCTGCCCGTCCCATTGTGCCACCCCTGCTCTGCCCATCCCCGCGTGCCATCCCTGCTCTCTGCCAGCTCTGCAGCACTGGAGACCCAGCACTGGGCCCTTTCCCTGTGCCCCACCAAAAGCTGTGTATGACCAAGGAAGGGATTTGATGATTTCTCTTTAAGGCACCCTCATCTTCTTCCATTGCATCGGTTGGGAGCAGGGATGGGAGATCTAGAGCAGAGCTGGGAGCGGAGCAAACGCAGCATCCCCCCTCCCCAAGGCATCCCCAGCAGCAAAACCCCCCAATACCCTTTTGTCCGAGCAAACCCAGGTGAGACGGAAGGGAAGGACGGGACGGGGTGACCCGCAGGAGATGGGGAATCAAGTTCAAGCTCTCATCTCCCAAAGCGGAAGGTGAAGCCCCCTTTTTTCCTGTTGTAGCCGTTGATCTCCTCGGCCAGGTTCCCCAGGGTGCCGCTGCGCTTCTCCCCTCCGACGGGCAGCAGCTCTGGACCTCCCCGCCTGCCCGGCCGCTGCCTGGCCCCGGCCGTGCCGTATCCCCGCAGCTCCCGGGCGATGCTCAGCAGCGCATCCAGCTCCTCGCTTCGCCTCCGCTTTGCCCCTGCCCTCCAGCCGGGACCCCGGCCCTCCGCCGCCGTTTGCCAGCCGGGCCCGAGCAGAGCCCCTTCCCCGGCGTCTCCCGGCTCCCAGCGCTCGCCGGGAGGGAAGCAGGCTCCCAGGCTCAGGAGGAAGAGGCAGGACAGCGAGTAGGGTGCTCTCATCTGGGGGAAGCACAGGAAGGGGAAGGAATGTCAGTGAAGCACCGAGCATCCTCGAGCAGCGGCTGAGGCAGCAGCACGGGCTGCCCTCGGCAGTTCCCCATCCCTGCTGCCGCACCCCAAACCAGAACTGCCTTCCCTGCTAGAACCCCCCCAAGCACCCGCTGCTCCTTCTGCAGCCTCCACACCAGCACCCAGCACCAGCGGGGGTGCTGGGGGTCTGAGCTCCCCCCCGCCTCCTTGAGACCCGCTGCCCTTCATCGGCAGCAGGTCCGTGCTCACAAACCGCAGCCTTGCAGCTGCTCCGCTGGTTCACAGCCGAGCGCTGGGCTGTGCTGGGGTGGGGGCAGAGGGGGCTGAGAGCCGGGCAGGGCGATGGGCTCCGGAGCTGCCCGCTCCTCTCGGAGGCACCGCGGGAGCATCACCATGATGGTCCCCACGAGCGGGTCCTGCCCGCTGTGCCCGGGTGACACAGGGGCAGAGGACGGGCTCGACATCCTTCTGCTTTATGGGGCTCGGAGCTGCCCTGGCAGACGGGTCTGAGCAGAGCAGAAGGGAGTGAAGTCCTGAGCCTCGTGCAGTGCCACAGGCAGTGGGTGACCTTCAGCAGGCGCAGGGCTGCTCTGCCTCTCTTCCTCCTCCCACAAAGGCTCAGAAAGAGGAAACGGGATTATTATTATTATTATTATTATCATCATCATCATCATCATCTTGAGATATTGCCTCAAAAGCTGCTGCAGGTGCTGGGGGCCAGGGTGTCTGCTCCAAGCTTGCCTAAAGGAGCTGTTTCTCACTCACTCAGCCCCGGGTGCACTCAAGCCCCTGCCTGCCCTTCCCAGCACCCCTGAGCCCGAAGGCTTCACTTCGGGCTTCACTCCCTGCCTTTTTCACACCTTGCCTCTGTTCTGCTCTCTCCCTTTTTGCACCCCTTTGCCCATCACGGAGCCAAATTGCCGAGTCCCGTCCTGGGGTCTGGGGGTGCCGGTGGGTCCCCAGCTGCTTCCCACCAGCCTTTGCCTCCTCCTGGCTGTGCTGCCCATCGAGGCAGGGGTGTCAAGCAGGGACAGACAGACAGACACACACACGGCCACCAGCCACTCACCTCTGCTCCTCCGCACTGCCCGGTGCTGCCAGCCCCGGCACCTCTCTGTCCACCCTGTGTCCAGATGAGCGGCCAGCCCGCCTTGGGCCATTAAATAGCCACCAGCCCTGATTGCCATGTCACCCCTTGGACGTGTGGCCACAGAGAGAAGAGGGTGGGATCCTCGGGGAGGGGGCTGAAGAGGGGGACGGAGGGGGCAGGGGTTGGTGGAGCTGCCACAATGGGAGCGCGGCAACGCCACTTATTAACGCGCCGCCTTCGTTTGCTGCCTCCTTTGGAGGAGCAGCTGGGAGCTGGCCTTGTGTCCCTGGCAGCTGTCAGGGATGCTGCTGGGAGGGAGGGTCTCGTCTGGGGGCCCAAGTGTGTCCCCCTCATCTGGCTGGTGTGTCCTTGTGTGTTGCTGTTGGGGGTCCCACACATACCTGTGTGTGGTGGGTGCACAGGAGACTCCTGCACCCCCAAACCCGCCCAGGGCCTGGCCCCACATGGACATGCCCAAGTGCTCCCACCCTCCCTGGTCAACACACACAGGCATTAGTGCTGGAACATGGTTCCCAATGCACCCTGCTGTCCCCTCCAGGTCTGTCCTGGGCTGTGGCAGAGTGGGATGTGACACCCTCTGTCCCGAAAGGGGCTCCTGCCAGGCTGTGACATGGGGCAGGTGAGGGGCCATGGCATCCCTGAACTCCCCTGAGCACATCTTAGGGTGCCTGGGGTACCTGGGAAGAGGCAGCATTCCAGGCTCTTGATTCCTGCTCCTTGGTGATTAGTGCTGGGGAGGGGAGGTAAAAGTGAATGGAAAATAACTGCCTGGAGCCTGGGCAGCAGGAAGGGCCTGGGGGCATCGCTCGGTGCTCTGTCCATTGGTGCTCTGTCCATCGGAGCAGAGAGCAGGTCCCCTTGGCACAGAGACATGCCACCCTCCCAGTCCCAGCTCCAGGGCCACCCCGAGGTCCTGCAGGGCCTGGGTTTGGGCTGCAGCCCCGGGAAGCCTCCTCTGCCCCCTGGGTCTCCCCAGCTCTTGTTTTGCAGAGTGGTTTCAGCATGGTGAGCAGGTTCTCAGGGATGCCATGCCACGAGCCTGGCACGGGGAAGGAGCCATCACCCAGCACAGCGAGGAGCTGCAGTGACCTGGTGTCACTCCTTTTGCCGTCAGCACAGCAGGTCCCTCCGGCCGTGTCCCCGCGCTGTGCCGCGGGCACGGCTGTCACACGGTGGGTAACGATGAGATCCTTTTATTAAGGAGTTTAGAAAGTCCACATGTACAGTGTTGGACACACTCACACACGACCTAGACTTCACGGCACTGCTACACACCACGGCCTGGCCCAGGGCTTCTCTGGGAAGGTTCATGGCCATGTCCCAAGCCCCCGGTCACCCCTGCCCACCCCTTTCCAGGGAGGTGTCACCACGGATGTGTTTAACCTAATCCGGGGCCATGGGGAGATGTGTGAGCTCTTGGGAATAACCCTGGGAAATCCTGCGTCTTGGCATGGATTAAATACCTCTCGTGCAAGTCAAACAAAGTCTCTGGGGGTCCCGGGTGACACAGGCAGTTACACAAGGGTCTGCTACTGACAAACCAACGTACAACGTTCCCTCCCCAGCATGGCAGAACACCATGGAGGGGTCTGGGGAGGGGATGAGCCTTCCCACCCGGCACATGGCTCCGCGTGCATTCCTGTCCAGAGCATCAGAAAACCCAGCTACAGCTCATCCACCAAAATAACTGATCAAAAAGTAAACATGGGTGCGGGAAGGACCCTTTCTGGAGAGGTCCAGTGGAACACAGGAAGCTCCGTGGAAGCTGTCAGGGCTCCTGCTGTTGTGCTGAGAAATGCCACTGCTGAGTTCCCCCAATTCCCATCGCTCCAGAAAGCTGGCCTGACCAGCTGCTCCGGGCAGGGACGGATAAGGTAGAGCTGGTGCCTTCACTCAGAGCTCATCCTCACCTGAGGGCTCTGAAGAATCTCTCTGGCAGAGTAAAAAGCTGTGGTGATCCCAATGCATCATTTGTCCCTGTTTCCCTGTCAGGGCAGACAGACAGGGACTCACCCAGAAGGTGAGAGAGCTTGTCCAGCACAAGATGCAAGGGGGGAAAGGCTTAAAAAAAAGAAGAATCACAGGGAAGTACAAACCTGGCACAGCTGGGAAGCTGAGCCTTTGATCTCCCCATGCTTTAAGCCCCCCCGGAAATGTGGACAGAGGGAGTTTTCCTCCCCTCCTGGGGTAACCCGTCCATCTGACAGTGTTTCTTGGGGCCAGGGCTCTGCTGTAGCACAGGCAGAAAATGATGTAAAGGGTGGCAGGGTTCCGCCTGTCCCCTCCCCTCCCCGTTCGGAGTCTGCTCACATTTGGTTCTGGTTTTTTTTGGACAAAATCCCCCATCTGAGTCCTTCCAGGGAGCCAGCAGGAGACATCAGTCCCGCACCCCATGGCAGCTCCTGCTCGGGCCAGCTGGTGCTGCCGCCCGGTTATCAGGGCCCTGCAGATGCTAAGCCCCACTCGGGGCTTCTTTTTTGCAAAACCTTAACGGGATTTGAGGAAATGAAAGGCTTTGGATATCTGCAGGTGCAGAGCCAGTGCCGTGGCTCAGCCGGGGTGAAAAGGAATGCGGGTGCCCAGGCCAGCAGCGAGGGGAGGAGGCTCATGGGGAGATGTGGCTGTGCTGCCTGAAGGGTTTGGGGAAACGTCACAGCTTTTGGATGGCGAAAGTTTGACACGAATCCGAATGGGTCTGGTTGGGAGGGAGAGGCTGTAAAACGCAGGCAGAGCTGTGGTGGGAAGCGAGCCTTCCTTGCCTCCTCCTCTTCCTTGCTGTGCTCCCTGTTTCCCCAGCACTGCCAAAGCAGCTCCGTGCCGTGCTTGGTTCTGGGTGTGCGTCCTTGCAGCACTGTGCTGGCTCACTTTGGGGTGTCCCGACCTGCTGGGAGTCAGGACAGGGACAACAGGGACTGAGAAGCTGGTGGTCATCCCTCCCCAGCTGCGTTGCTCCTGCAGGGCCAGAGGAGAGCGTTCTGCAGTCCGGAGAGGGAATCGCTGGCACGGTCAGGCTGACCCGGCTGAGCCCTCCCCATCACCAGTAGCACCATGGGGGGAGCTGCAGCTGTGGAGCAGCAGCCTCATCCCAGTCCTGGGGCTTTGGGGGGCCTGGGGTTCCCCGTGGCAAGCACCCCCAGTCCCTTGCCAGCTTGGCAAGCCCACTGCCAGGTGTCAGTGTCCGGAGCAGAGGTGACCAGAGGTGCTCAGCCTACCTGGGCTGCTGCATCCCTCCCTCCCTCCAGGCAGGCCCTTCCCTTCCTTGCGGGACCCTGCTGGGCACCTCTGCCCAAATCCTTGCATCCTCTCTGCCCGAGCCATGAGCACAGGCCATGGGTCACACTCTGGCCAGGACACCCGCTCTGGCTGCAGGGGAGCCATGGCAGTGGGAAACAAAGGTCTGGCAACGTCTGTGAGTGCCCAGGAGCTAAAGTCACCCTCACTGGCAGCAGATGCTCCCCAGGGGCCCCTCGGAGGTGGGCAAGCCCTCAGAGAGGATGGGGAGGATGGCAGCTGAGGGAATGGGTCCGCAGGGCGGCGGGGAAGGGCAGGGGACTGGGCACGGTGGGGGGGGGCTCATGCCATCAGCTAATTCTCCTCCCGGATGGGCCGGATCTTCATCTCGGTGAACTTGAGGGAATACTGCCAGCCGGTCCAGGAGGACCACTCGATGCCGTCAGCGTAGGAGCTGTGGTGGCCCTTGAGGTACTGCCCGTTGAGGTTGGAGGTGTGGCAGTTGCGGTACCACCAGGCGCCGTGGTAGAAAGCGGCGCAGTTGTTCTCCGAGTGGTCGTTGTCCAGGTCCTTGGTGGTGAACTTCATCCCGTTGTGCTTCAGGAAGGAGTCACCTGTCCAGGGGAAAGGAGACCTGATGGGTACTTCCTGCCCTTGGGCCAGGTCCCTGCCCTGTGGGACTCCCCTGGGCACTCCAGTGGGGCTCCTACAACGGGGCTCCTCCAGCAGATGCCCAACCGCAGCCCTGCTCGTGCCTCCAGCTCCCTGAGGCCGCAGGGATGCAGCCGGTGCTGCTGCCAGAGGACACTGGAGCACCCCAGCAAGGGAATTTGGTGGCCGTGGGTTCCCCCTGCCCATGGGCCCACGTGTGTCCCCCATCCCGCTGCCCTACCTGCTGTCCCAGAGTAGTCAGCGATGGTGATGGGGTACCCGTCCTCCTCGGGGTCGACAGAGAAGAGCCCCACGCCGAAGCTGCCGTAGTGGGCGAAGGCGGTGCCGTTGTCAAAGTCCTCCAGGTCGATGCGGAGCTCGTAGCTGCCCTGCACCGTCAGCAGGTGGATCCTCTTCAGCCCTGGCAGAGGGAAAGGGGTGAGTGTGGGGACCCCATGGGGATGGGGTGGCCGGGGGTCCCTGGGGAGGGGGTGCAGGGTGGGACAGGGAGCAGTTCCCACTTTCCATCCCTCGCTCTGGCTGCACAGCCCAAGGGCAGGTGCTCAGCTCGGGGGCAAACAGCCCCTCCGTGTCCGCCCAGCCCGTCACTCCCAGGACATGGGTGCTGTCCCGGGGGGTCTCAGCGTCCCCTCCATCGCAAAGGAAACCCCAGACCTCCCCAGGGGAGCCCAGACTTTGCCAAGCTGCCCAGCATCGAGCACAGCCAGCCCCACACACCTAACCAGTGCTCTCCTGTCAGCTTCCCGAAGCCGTCCCGGTAGGCTTCCCAGCCACGGAAAAAGTTCACAGAGCCGTCCTCCCGCCGCTGAAACACCTGGGGAGTCACAAAGGGCATCAGCTGTGGGGCTGCTCCCAGCCTGCGAGCCCCAGGCAACCCCTCTGCTCCCCACCGCGCTGCCCACCTCTCTCCGCCACCGCCTAATTAGACACGGGCACAAATTAAACCCTGTCGGCTCAGCGATTACACAGGGATGCTGGGGAGAGGTCCCCCGGGAAATGCTGGATCGTTGCCTGCCGGCTCCCAGGGGTGGGTGGGGTTCAGATAAAACCCTTCACAGGATCCTCTGTCTGGAAATGTGAGCAGAGCTCAGGGAACCTGCAGCTCCTTGGGAAGTCATGGGGTGTCCCTGCAGTGGTGGGCACCCTGCACCTGCCTCCGAACAGCCCCGGCCTGCTACTGCAGAGACACGCTTGGCCCCAGGCCTGTCCTGCAGCGCGTGCTGCCCAGGTCAGCGCGAGCTCTGCTGCCAACAGCGAGTGCTCGGAACTGTGTAAAACCCAGCAGCTGATTTCTTCCTCCTGGATCTCCTTGCTCTCCTGGGCAGGCACCCCATCATAAAGCATCATCTCTGTGACAGCCTCATTAGTCTCCCAGAGAAATTAACTGTGGGGCACTGACCGCCCCGAGCCCTGCAGAGCCCCCAGACCCCAGCCAGATCCCAGGGCTCAGCACAGCTTTTCTGCTCGGAGCCTTTCCCTTTTCCTCTCCCATCTGCTCATCAGTGTGTGTGCCCTGTGTGTTTCATCCCCTTTTATCTATAGTTTTGGGTTTGATTTATTGACGGTGATCCAGAAAATTCTGCTTCATGCCCGACCATTTGAACTTAATTAAGCCTCTAGCCCTGGATTAATTGCATTAAAGTTAGCTGCGCAAGCCCGCCCCGCTCCCACCGAGCTCCTCACTCCCGAGGCCGTGGTGAGGACAGCTAGGGCACTTGGTGATTCAGGCAGAGCCATCCCATGTTCTGGCAGCCCAGGGGCCAGAGGACCCCATCTTTAGAGCTCGGCTGCGTTGCCGAGCTGAGCTTCCAGCATCCCGGGACTGGGGAATGCAGGTGAGCCCTGAAGTCAGCTGGGAAGACACCATGCTTTGCTCCCCCTGGCTGCTCCTGCCCTCCTGCACATGCCGGGTTTCATCCTGGCGTGTGAAGCTGAACGACCTTGTGAACCTCTCGCTGGTTTGCCCTTCCCCAGACGGGCATTTTTGGGGCTGTGTGTGCAGGCTGAGGCTCCGGCACACTCCTCGGCACGGCACAGCTCTGATCCTGCTGTACTTACCTTCTAGAATTAGAGCCTTAATTTTTATCCCTGCGTTGAGCACTTGAGAAGCTGTGGTTAAGCCCGTTTAAAGGGGCTTTCTTCAGGCTTGCTGGGAAAGGGGGACGGCGTGGCTGGACAGGGGCCTGAAGCTGATTTTCCCCGGCCAGCGTCGGCTGCGGTGCTGCCGCGTGGGGAAGGCGGTGGGTGCAGCACCAGTGCTCCCTCTTAATCGGCTTTGAGCCACGGCTGTAAATAGGCCAATTGCCCGAGTGGTGCCCAGGGAAGCATGGGGGACAGGGCTCCGTCGGCTGAGCCTTGACACGGCTCAGGAATCACCCTGGAGGAGCCCTCGGTGCCGCACTGCCCGCCAGGCTCAGCCCCAGCGGGGCTTGAAACCAGGTTGGTTGCTGAAACCTGGTGAGTGCTGGAGGTTCTGTGTCCTCCCGAGTCTTCAGCTCCATCCTCATCACCTCTCACGCACAGTCCCTTCCATGCTGCTTTTGTGCACCCACCACGTGCAGGCGGGGCTGTGGGAGCCTCCTGCTCACCCCCTGCCCTGGGGTGCTGGGAATGCTGGGGTGACCCGCAGGCTCATCGTGCTCCCAGCCCTGCCTCGCTGCTCTTTTCCTTCTCATCAAATATGCATCACCCCCTCTTAAGCAAAAAGGATTTCCTTCCCTTCTTTAAAGGCAAGGCTGAAATATTTATCTCCCTCATTCTCTGCCTCCCCCAGCCACGCTTGTGGGGCAGGGACAGGCTCCTGCAAAGCCACCAACCCAGAAAAACAGGTTAAAAGCGGAGAAACGCAGGAGCACCAACCTGTGCCTGTCATGGCACTGGCAGCCTCCTCTCCCTCAGTTCCACCAAACTCCTGGTGGGCTTGAAACCCCATCACAGCCCCGGTGTGGGGACACCCTCAGTCGTCACTTCTCCACCACCGCAGTGCTCAGGCTCCTGGTCCAGTTGTGGCAGCCACAGCACAGATCCCACAGCCCTGTCCCCAAGGTGTTCTCTGAGCTCTGTCACAGCAGGGAGACCATCTTTGGGCTCAGCCAGGGAGGAAACTCTGAGCACTGCTGAGCCAGTTTCCAGGAAGTGTCGATCCTGCAGGAGAGCCCGTGAACACCACAGCTGGCAGCACTGCCCACCCCAGGAACTGCTCCTGCCTGGCCCTGCCAGCAGGATTGTCGCCTTCCTGTTTGTGGTGACACATAAATCACATCCTTTGGAAACAGCACGTGTTTCTCCAGGCTCCTCTCACCCCCTACCTTTGGTTTACCCCAGCCCAGCATCAATGCACCGGTGTCTGCTCAGCCCCCAGCCCTCTCCAGGCCCCCTCCAGCAGGGCATGACCAGGCTGGTGAAGCTGTCCCCACCAGTGTCCCAGCACAGCAGGTGCCCCTGAAGCTGGAAGCCGTCACTTAATGTTACCACAGCCCTTGTCCTGCTGGCACAGCCTTTTCTTCTGCATCCTTGGGCTTTCCCACCATCTCCCAATACACGCTGGACGTGGAAACGATGCCGAGGCACACAGAGCACCAATGCTTATGGAACCGAGATGCTGATCCCAGGGGATTTTGTCCCAGATGAGCAGCAATGGAGGCTCAGGGACACTGGGAGGGGTGTGGGGCATTTGCAAAGACATTCTGAGGACAACATCACGTGAAAAGGCAACTTTCTGAGGCCTCCTGGGGTGCTGAGCCCCCCCTGACCTCGGTCATGCCGTTATTACTTTAATAAAGTTCCAGAGGTGAGTGTCACGGGGGGAGCTGGGCTGGGCAGTCACAGGGCAGTCACTGCAATCACGATCAGTGCTGGGCACAGGATTTGGATGCTCCCATCAGCACCGGTGGGCACTGACCCAGATCCACATCCCCAGCAGCTGCAAACGGGGCCCTGCTGCTGGTGGGCAGGACCGAGGTGGGGACAAAACAGCTGTGCCTTGCTCAGCCTTCCCGAGGACGGGGACAGGGAGCAACCAGGACCCTGCCTCTGCGGATCACGCTGTGGGGACACTGAGGTGCTGCGCTCTTCTCCCTGCCCCACTTCCTGGGGCCTCTGAGCTGTCCAGGCAGGCTAAAGCTGAGCTCAGCAGCTCCCAAGTTGCCGAGTCAAAATTGATTCAGCTGCTGCCATCGCTTCCACCCACCCACCCACATGCAAATAAGCCCAAATGTCAGGAGTAATCGCTCCAGAGAGGAGGAGGAGGAGGG
>VZTD01006116.1:34114-137331 GCA_013397725.1 Rhagologus leucostigma | reverse complement strand
TGGGAGGGGGCGGGGGGGGGTGGCACTGGCATTGCCACCCCCTCAAAGCTTTGTGCCCAAGGGTAGCCAAAGCGCTGGGAGGCTCTGAGCAAAGCCCAGCGCACTGTGGGAAGCTGGTGCTGGCGGGGGGAGGCAGCAGCTACCCCCACCCCTCCAGGGTCACAGCGATGCCCAAACCCCAGCGTTCCCAGCCCAAAGCCCTGCGTGCCAGGGGTCCCTCCCGGCCTGATGTACCGCCGCTCCCGTGTGGATGTGGTTTTCCTTCCCACAGCTTTGCCGCACCTCCCGTAAATCTTTTATTTGCCACTTGTCTGACCTGCGGGCAGGAGCGTTGCTGAGAGGTTCAGAGGAGCATCGTGAGAGCAGCGATGGCTCTGCGCTGCTTCAATCCGGCTGGGAGGAGGCTGAGTTCTCTCTCCATGCTGAGAATCCCCTGGGAAACCTCCTGGGCAGCCCTGCAGCCCCTTGTCCTTCAGCGTGAGGCTGTCCCCTGGGCAGGTGGCACAGCGGTTCCTACGAACACCCCTGGGTCTGTGTCCCTGGAGCTCAGCCTCGGTCGGGACCTCCCAGCAGCTCCCATGTGGCTTCACTGGGGTGGGGGCTGCCTCCCTGTGGGGGCAGGTGTGGCACAGGGGTGGCAGGTGGTATGTGTGGGGGACGAGGGGTCCAAGCGGCTTCTCTCCAGGACACACACCCTATTTTGGGAAGAGCTGGATCCGTGCTGGGCTGGCAAATATTCCCAAAGAGCTCTCCGGGGCAGAGAGGGAAGCACAGGCTTTGCCTTAAGCAGTCGGTACCCGTGGGTGGGGTGTGTGTGTGGGGTGTGTGTGTTGTCTCCCGGCCAGGTGCAAATCCTGCCTTTGGCTGCAGAGATGTTTTGTGGGGATTTACCGGGCGATGCTCGTGGCTGGCAGCCCAGCTCCTTCCCCACGGACGGTTTTCAAGGACTTCCCTTTTACAGCTGAGACCGGCCAACTCGTGCCACTGGTGCTCGGTGTGCCCACACCAGCCGGGCTCGGCTCCCCGCTCCGCTCGGCCGTGCTGGAAGCAGGAGGCGCCGGCCCCCGGGAAGCTGTTTAAGCTGAACTCCAAACAATAAAAACTTATCATTAAAAAGAAATGCATCTTGGCTTCATGTGGCCTGGCAGCGCGGGGAGGAGTGATTCAGTGGCTTGTCAGCCCTGGGCGTTAGGCACGCCGAGCTGCACAACTGGACACTCTCCAAGTCCAGCAACTCATTTTCTGCAGATGGAGCCGGGACCGTGCAGCGGGCTGACGGTTAATTTGCAATCCAACATACCTTGACATAACCCACAGCCGGATCGCGGAGGTGGTGCAGGATGGGATGCTTGGGAGCCGGCTGGCCGGGGTGTGCCAGCACGGCTGGCCCCTCGCAGCCCCGTCGTGTGCGGGGTGTCCCCGCTGCACCCTGGCACAGGGGTGCCTGCGGGGGTGCGGGTGCAGGGTCCGGCTCCTCCAGGTCCCGGTGCTGCTCCCAGTTGCCGGTCTCCAAGCAATGCAGTGAGCGGGATGGAGGCTGCCTCCCTGGCAGAGGGCGCCGTGTTTTTGGGAGCTTGAGAGATGCTCAGGGTGAGCCCTGCCCGGGCCAGGGGCCAGCGGAGGCACCGGCCTGGCTCATCACTGACTTACCCCCAGCCGTGTCACCTCCTGTTGCCTGTCACAGGGTCCGGCTGTAGCTGTGGAACTGGGGACGTGGGTAAGGGCGTCCATGGCCAGCTGAGACCCACGGCCCCACAGCCCTGGATCCAGCTCCACAGGCTGTGTCGGGAGGGATTGGGTGCTCAGGGTGCACCTTGGCTTGGGCACGCGGCAGTGGCTGGGCACCGATGGGCACGGACCCTTCCCCCCGGGGGCTGGCAGGGGAGGGGGTGAGGAGGGGGTTCTGTCAGCAGCCCAGCCCGGATCGATAGGCATCGGAGAGGATGATTCATGTCTCAGGCTGTGGCCCGAGGGCAAAAACGGGAGAGAGGTTTGATGTGAGGATGCCGGGAGGCTGCGGGTCCTGCTGGGAGCTGCGGCTCCTGGCAGCGTCTCTCCTCCCGAAGCCGGCTCTGCCCGCGCTGCCCCGCGGTCCCGGCTTGGCCTGGGGGAAGAAAATGACTGAAGCAACGCAAGATCAGACCCAAGCTCTAAACCGAGTCTTTTTTTAACATTTCAGACACTGTCTTCTACGTTGTGGTCCAAGACAGCGAGCGGAGTTGCAGTGGGGGTGTCGGGCAGGGGCTGGGCTCGGGTCAGCTCTGTGCCCGCCGTGGGGACAGGACACTCCAGAGAGTGGGACACCACAAGACAGGGCTCGGTGGCACTTTACCCTCCTGGCTGTGTTCAGCCACACTCGGTCTGCATCCCCAGGGTGCCAGGAGCCAGAGCTGGTGAGAGCACCGCATGTCCCGCGGGTCCAGCCCAGAGAGGCGCCGTGCAGGGCAGGACCGTCCGAGACGCGGAGCGGTGCCGGGGCTGGGGAAAGACTGGGGGGGACACCGAGCCCTCCCCCAGGAACAGCGTGTGCTTTCCTTGGCAGGGAGCCACGGGAGGCAGAGTCGTCGCTGCACACGCACGGCGTCAGACATCATCATCATATTAATAATGAAAGGGCAGCTCCTTCAAAGCTCTTCGTCCCCGCGCCGGCGAGAGCGCAGAATGCAGAGGAGGCGCGTGAGCCTCATCCCAAGCAGCGGTGGGGAGAGCGCCGCGGTGCCCGGATGGTCCTTCGCTGGTCCTTCACCGGGCCACTGACCCGGAGTGACAAAAACCTGCCAGGTCCCCGCTGGGTGCTCTCCCTGCTGGGAGTTTGGCTGCTGGCGGGGTCTCTGCATAGGAGCGGGGCAGCCCGCCGTGTCCCCGGCTCCTGATGCCAGCACTGCCCTGTGCAGGCTCCCCTGTCCCCCTCGTTCAGCAGGAAAGGCCATTTTGGCTGCCGGGGAAGGAGCCTCTCTCCCGAGGGCTGAGTGCTCTGTCCGTCGCTGAGTGACACGGCAGGACACCGCTCGCTGTGTCAGGGCCTTTTTCTTCCACGGGAGGAATCGATGGCTCAGACAATGAGACAAACCACCCACAAAGAGGTCTTGGGCTGCAGCCAGCACGGGGTCAGCAGCAGCAGCTCCTGAGGCATCACTTCTGTTCTTCTCCCTGCAAGATATTTGGATTTCCAAAAACTCTCCTTTAACACCCCCGCTTTGTCGAGAGCATCCCTAAGCCTGGTTGTACTTTGTGAGGGTCTCAGCAAGACCAGACCAGGGGCTGAGTATTTTTTCTCCTCTCTCCCCTCTGCCAAACCCTTTCCTCCACCTTTTGCCCCTCTTGCGGGGCCAGAGCCAGGAGGGCTTTGCTGCAGATGTCATGGTCTGGGGCGGAAAGAATCAAACCCTCTGTGCCAGGTGGAGATGGAGCACCCCACGCCCACCCTGTACCCACCCCATCCCCACCCCATGCCCATATGCTCTCCCAGGCATCCCGTGTGTTTCAGAGGGTCTCACTCTACAGCAGTGTCCCAGAGTGGTGGGGGCTGCTCTGTCCCCCTCACCCCAGCCCTTCCTTCCCAGCCCTTTCTCAAGCTTTTTTTTTTCTCCTCCCTCCAAACACAACAAAAGCCCCAAATCCCCTGCAAATGAGAAACCTCTTTTTGTTCCTCTTTTCCCTTTGCTTTCTGCCACGGCGAAGTATTGATTGGAGCTGATGTGCTGTAATCCACTGCTTCTGTGAAAAGTTGGCATCCCAGAGTCCCTGGAGGGGCCGGATCCTGCCCCGGTGTGGGTCTTGCTCCTCTGCCAGGCTTATGGGTAGTAGGAAGGCTGCATCCGTTCACATCCCATCCCATCCCTGCAAATCCAGGGGCTCTGCACTTGGTGAGGGGGTCATCATGAGGAGCTGATGGGTGGGAAAAGGCTCTGGTTTGGAGCAGAGCCAGATCAGATCCCACTGGGATGGAAATCCAGAGTGCTGAGCTTCTGAAGGAGCCCTCCTGCCCTTTTGGCAGGGCAGGGGATGGTGACAGAGGGGACATTAGTGCTGATGAGACGGACTATTTGGGGGGGGGGTCAGCAGGGCTGTCCAGAGAGGAACAATTCAGCTTCCTGACAGCCAAGGAGGGCTGTGGAGAGATAGGGCTGACCCCAGCCTGAGAGGGGCTCACTGTGGGGTGCACGGCTGCCTCTACGGGTCTGGACCCTGNGTGAAGGGAAAGAAACCCAGCCAAAAATCGCCAAAAAACACAGGGAAGATTTTAATTTAAAACCTTTTCCCACATGGAGAGCAGCAGCCTGGGCCATCTGGAGGAGCATATGCAGGTGAGGGGGGGCAGTGGTGCCTCCTCGAGCTCTCTCGCTCTCAGCAGCCCCCAGAAAGGGCTTTGGGCTGGTGAAAACTAACCCTGGGGGGGCCTGGGTGCCCCAATCCCAAACACCAGCCTGGGGGAGCCCAGCTTTCCCTCCTGAGCTACCACGACCGCTCTGTTTAATTGCTGTATTTGCTGCAAAAGTGATGATGAATCCCAAAGCAAACCACAATAGCAGCTGAGTTTATTGCGAGAGATTAATTCAGTGGTTTAATTGAAACCACAAGAGCAGGATGGGAAAGCATCAGTGTGGGGCTGGGAGGAGGGGGTCAGGGTCAGCTCTGCTCAGCACCCACATCCACCCCTAGCCCCGGCAGTCAGTGACACCCAAATTAGCAGATTTGCTCCTCAGAGGACTCCTCCATTGGCTGAGCATCGCATCCAGCATCCCAAAGCCCCAAGTCTCCTAGCAACTCCCCAGCGCTGCCTCTGCCCACCCATTAACCCCTTCCCAAGCCCCCCCCATGCTGTGTGGAACACCCGATGCTTTGAAGGCGTCGCTGCCACACTGGGTGGGAGCAGGGATTTATGCAGCAAATAAATCTGCAGGATGCTGGAAGGAAGCTCGGGATGCTCGGCTGGGTGGGAGAACCGAGCCGGGCTGGTTGGCCAAGACTCAGAGTGTTGGATTCCAGGTGGCACAGGGAAATCCTCAGGTTTATGTATTGATGGTTTGGTTTCTAAATGTCATGTTAGTTTTGAAGGTTTTATCCTCCTGACTCGTGGAGATGCTGGGAAAAGGTCAGGGAACCCCCAAATCGTGGCCAGCCCATGCAGCTCCCAGCTGGCATCGGCATCAGGAGAGGCAGAGCACGAGCCAGCCTCTTCCTCCGATTTCAACAGTAAATCAATGACATAGTTTCCTTGGGAATAGGATGGAAGGGAAATTTTCAAGGAAAATGGCCTTGAAAGTGTAAAATCACAGCAGGACATGGTGTGTGATGGCCAGGCCTGGGCTGAAGGAAGTGGGGCTGCTCCGTGAGGGTTTTTTCAGATGGGCTGTCCAATACTTCCCTGGTTTTGCCTCTAGAGATCAGAAGGCAGGAAACAAGGATTGGAAAAAATAGTGGGGTTTATGGTTAAAGAATAACAGTTGACAGGGAAAAGAACCAAACAAGTTTGTTTGGTTTTTTTTCCCAACTGTCTGAATATATATAGACTGGGAAATGTGTCCAAAGATCATGTGCCACTGAAAAGGATAAATCACTTCTCTCACTTTAATGTGCTTTGTTGGGTTTTATCAGAAACGTTGTCATAAAATCACCAAATTGAAATTTTAAATGGGGGGAGAGAGGGGATATCTGGAGGGTTTGTTCTTGCTTCTCTTTTCTTATTGCCAAATAAAATACAATTAAAGCAACATTTTCTATGCCAGTCAGCATAGCTAACATCGCTTTTCTGACGGCACTTTTTTCTGTCAGCCAATGAAAATAAATGATGCAGGATTACCAGGGAGCATCCAGCCTCTGTGGCTGGAGGGGGATACGGAGCAGCAGGCATTCCAGTTCGAAACAGAAGGATTTTATTCCCGCGGTAAGTGGAAATCTCCGGGGATGTTTCCCGCAGAGCTCTCTGCCGCCGCCTGGAGCGAGGCTTCGCCTTTCCTTTGCTCCCCCAGTTCCCACCAGTGCTTCCCAGTCTAACCCAGTCCTTGGCAGAGCCGCTATCTGGGGGTGCCAAATTAACTCGGGACCCCCTGCAGCACTTTTGGGATGACCCCAGTGAGGTCACCGTGGGCCTGGTCTCCCGTGGGGCTCATTCCCGTGCTGGGGGCTACTGGCGGCTCAGCTGCTGCCTGCACTGAAATCCCCGTGGTAATTGGATGAGGGCACTGTTTCCATGAGAATATTAAATCAGAGCCCCAGCCCCGATCCGGGGAGACATGCTTGGGAATACAAAGACACGGCAGATCACGTTACAGAGGAGTTATTTCTCCTACTTTAAAGTCATAGGTATCGCAACAACTTCTTATTTGTCACAGAGTGTGTTGGGGCATCTCTGACTGATGGGAGCGGAAGGAAGGGGGGAGGCAGCCCCCAGCAGAGGGGCTGAGCACTCACCACTCATCACAGCCATGGGCTCTGGGAGGCTTTGGGAAAGCAGGCTCAAAAAGTGCTTAAGTGCTTTCCGAGCCTGATCTTCCAACACCCCCTGAGAAACCATCGCTGTGATGAGATGTGAGTGCTCAGCCACTCTCAGGGGAGAACCCAGGCTGTGACGGCGGCCACAAACCGTTGTGACAGTGCCAGTGCAGGTGTCTTGGTGCTGCAAAGGTCCTGGAGGCTTTGTGGGCAGCAGCTCAGTGCCACCATCCTGAGCTCACTCCACTTGGGACTGGTGCAGGGAGTCACTCAGCAAATGAGGGGCTCCGGTGTCCTCCCCATTACCCATTTAGCCAGGTGTCTCATTGTGGTGGCCATCTGTGGCACCTGCTGCTGCTCAGCTGTCACCCACCCTCCTGGTGAGGAGGAAACCCAAGCACTTCGTGGGTGGGGTACACAGGGGACATGTCCAAGGATCCAGCAGGGCGTTGGGGCAGCCACGGCAGGAACATCACATGGCTCCTGCCATGGTGGGGATGCATGGATGGATGGATGGATGGATGGATGGATGGATGGGCAGATGGACATTTCCCCACCCATAGCACGGAGGGGAGGGGAGGGGCAGTGGGGGGGAACAGACAGACAGATGTTCCTCGTTAGCCAGTGGGGTGGCCTCAGGTGATGCTGACAAGCCCATTAAAGGGGTTTATCAAGAGGAGCGGGGCTGGCAGGAGGCTGCTGGTTTTATCTGAGGTGCTGCTTTTGGGCTGGGAGAGCCTAAGCCTCTGCTCATTAATTAGAAAGGCTTCGAGGAGGTTGGTACTGGTTGGCCTCACTTGTGAGCAGCCGTAATATGATGAGCGATTAGGGACTCTGAAGCTTTTTAGCCAGTGTCATTAAGCTGCTGATGAGCTCAGGCGAGGAAAGGTCCTTTTTGGCTGTGCCTGAAACTGCCTGGTCCTGCTCTGACCCGGCGCTTCCTCCCGTCGTGGTCCCCGACCTCCTGAGTCCCACGTGCTGGGTGAAATGTGTGTCCTGGGGACAGCGATGGCTTGGCTGTCACCCTGTGTCCTTGAGCTGGGTCAGATCTGGTGTTGTTCAGCTCATCAGTGAGATGATGAGCTTGTGGTCATGCACGAGTGAAGCTGAGATGTTCCTATTTTCACTGTCTGCCAGGTATTGAGAGAATTTGGGCATGATTATCTCTGAAAAGGTGACTTTAGACCATTTGTGCATCAGGGAAGAGGACGGTGATGTGTGTCCTGACAATTGCTTTGGGAGAGAGCTCCTTCCCCTCTTATGGGGTTTCCCCACTCGTCTGGGCACTGATGGTGAAGCCTTCTCGCTCAGGAGACATCCTGACAGTGTCACTGTCCCATCCTCCCCGTGCCCCTTGAGGCCCCCCAACAGTTGTGGCAAAGCAGGAAGCAAAATCTGCTGGATTTTCTCTGCCCTCCCTCATGGTCTCCCGTCTGCCTTGGCAAAACTTCCCGCAGCTCAGCAGCACCGTGCCCCGCCGTGGTGCGCCTGGCATGGCCAGCGCTGTATTTATGGCAGTGTTAATTAAATACTTTCCGCAATCAGCGCCACGCATGACCCCGCTCCCCGAGCTGGGCTGGGCTGTAATGTGCCATCATCGAGCAAGAACACGACTGCTGCCATCCCAGGGAATTTCTAAAAGAGATTTACTCATCCCAGGCCTCTCGTTTCTCCATTTTGTGACATTTTGCAAAGTTCAGGTTTACAAAATAAGCCAGCGCACATGAGAGATGCTTCAGCCATTATTTACACTGCGTGTGCAGTTTCCCGCTGCACTGAAGATGGGGCCTTCACTCCGTGGTCAGCAGAGTTGGGGGGTGCTCTGGCAGCTGCCCTTTCCCCCTCTGTGCCCAAGGGGCTGCTGCTTTTGACAAAGAGCACCCCATCACCCCCCTGTGCCCCCTTGCAGGGCTGTGTGTGCTGGGAGAGCGGCAGAGCGTTGTCTCTGCTCATTGAAATGCTCGTGGCATCCTGCGGCTCAACCTGCCTGCAACCCCTGCTCCAGTCCCAGGGCGAGGGATGGGGTGGGAGAGGGAAGGGGCCACAGTCTCGGGGAGGGCCAGGAAGGGCTGCTGCAGGTTTAGGCTGTGATTTGGGATGCTCAACTGCTCTGCTTTTAAAAATAAGCCTGTGCTGAAAGCTGGAGGAGAGCACGGAGGCAGCAGGCTGCCAGCAGAATCCTGTTCCTGTGCCACAGCCTCCAGGTCTCAGCTATGGGCAGAAAAGCCGTTTTTGGCAAATCACTGGTGGTAGGAGCTGCGTGCTCCAGGAAATGAGGCAGCGTGTGTGCTGAAGCACAGGCAGGTGTCCATCCCAGAGGCTTGTCCCTCCGTGGCACAAGGTGGTGGTCAGTGCCTTTCTGACTCTGTCCCATTTAACCCATGGCCAGCTCCTGTGGGTGGTGGGACCTCGGGCAAACCGCCAAGCTGGGTGACCAAACCTCCTTGTCCTCCTCTTCCTCAGGATGGAGCTGGCCGTCCTGTCTTCCCCTTCCTCCAGCAAGGTCAGCTCATCCCTTCTGGAGAAGGTCCTGCTGGAAACTAAGGGCTGCCCGTCTCACAGTACCACTCCAGGAGTGCAGTGGAGCCAGGGGCAGTGACCCAGCTCTCACCCCAGCTCCGGGAGCTGGATGGGGCCACCCTCAGCCTCACAGGTGCTGGAGGCAGGTAAGTGGCACCCAGTCCCACGCACCCTGTCAAAACCTGGCCGTGCTACCAGCCTGGAGCTGGGCTGTGGGACATGAGGGGCTGTGGGATCCGGCACACCTCGCTCCTGCCCAGCGCCTGCCTTGTCAGGTCTGATCAGGAGGAGGATCAGTCGGCCCTGTTCCTCGCTCTCCAGATTTAATTAACGGGCCTTTCATCTCTACCCTGAAGGAATCTGCTATCTTCTGTCTTCTTAATTAACGTTCATTAAGCAAATCAGAAGAACATTTTCTCCTCTCCGCCTCCACAGCTTTTAACCCTTGTGGGGTTCCAGGTCTGTGTTGGGGCAGAAGGTGGCTCCTGGACAGGTTGGTGTCATCACAGCCTTGGTCACCACATCCTTGAAGTGCTCAGACCAAAGTCCGGGAGCAGTGGGTGAAGTCTCTCCAGGTACAGAGGACTTCAGGCTTTGTTATACCAGTGGACCTTGTACAGCAAGTGTAGGGCATCTCCTTGACTTAATTCAACATCTGTATCCAAATACAGGCGAAAAACCCCCCAATCATTCACTTGCTGATTCTCTCTGCAGCCAGTATGACTGCCCACCACCCAGCAGGAGCCTGGTGAGGGGCTCATCCGGCCTGGGATGCAGCTGGAACCGCCTGGGAATGTGCAGTTCCCGCTCCAGCTGCAGCATCCCCACTGCTGAGCACAGCAGCATCACCAGCGATTCCCATCAAGCTCTGGCCCTGTGGCCATCCCCCCAAGCCCAGTGGGCTGTGCTGGAGGAGGAGGTGAGATTGGGATACTCATCAGCTTTGCCTGAATCCTACTGCATCCTGAGCCCTGGCTGTGTGGTCTCACTGCTCTCTTAACATGGAACTCTCTGCAACAGGGGCAGGGAAATCATCTCATGGATGTGTGTTACATCCCGAGGAGGAAGAGGCAAACCCATGGCACAAAAGATTTGATTAGGGCATGGTGTTAATAGTGCCAGGGTCACAGGTTCAATCCCCATATGGGTCATTCACTTAAGAGTTGGGCTCAATGATCCTTTTGGGTCCCTTCCAACTCAGAGTATTTTATGATTCTATCTCCTGCCCGGAGCTTACAGCCTCAGTGCCAAGGGGAAAGCAAAACACCTGGAAAACCTCATCTCTGCAGGATGCAAATTCCCTTAAAACGGGTGGTGGAAATGCGCGGGGCAATTACTGAGCTGAAAACCCTTCCCTTTCTCCCTGGAGGCTGACAGTGGGTCTGCCACTGGCCGCCCACTCCCAGGCAGCTGCTGCACAGCTCCTCGATGCTGGGAAATCCACCCTTCCCAGAGGAGCTGGCTCCGGCTGTCAGAGCCTGGGTCAATATATGATAATGGGGCTTTGAAACGGCGCTGCTGCGGGAGCCGCTGCCCAGGACTCTGATTCACAGCTCCCCTCTGGTGCTTTCTCCCGCAGTGTGTACGGGGAAGGAGGATAAAATAAATAAGAGCAGAAGGGAAGGGGAGGAAGGGAGCTTAAATTATAAATGAGGACTAAGTTTCCAGGGCCCCCGTGGGCAGCTCAGTGGAGCAGTGTGGGGGTCAGAGGCAGAGTTCCCCTGTGTATCCCACTTTTGAAAACATAGTCCTGTGGGGTGTGGGTCAGGGTTTGCCCAGAGGCATGGCAGTGTGCCAGGCTGCCTCTCTCCCTGTTTGCTGCCCCCATGGGTCAAATCCGAAGGGTGCCGTGGTCCCCAGAGGGATTTCCCTGGCACAGACTGTAATTAGCATTAGCTGAGAGATGCTTATGAGGTCTGGTGATGATCTGGTTTTGCCACCCCATGGAGATGCCTCCACAGGAATATGCCCTCTGTAGTCCAGGGGACTGGGCTGGCTCAAAACAACAGGCAGGGATGGGACCCCCACGCGAGGGTGCTGGTGTGGAGGCGTTGGGGGTGTCACAGACCCATAACCCAGGCAGGTTGGTGTGAGTGGGAGGGCAGTCAGTGCCCCATATATCAGTGTGGGGGAGAAGAGGATGTTGAATCCTTTCAAAGCCTTTCCCTAATCCCCTCTTGATTTTGGGGCTGCAAGAAAAGTGGTGACCCCCACCAGTTTAAGGAAAAAGCCTCATGTGAGGTATGTACCACCACAAGCTCATTCCCAGGGCTGAGAAATGGAGGAGCTCAGCTACATCCACGCAGCTGAAGACGCAAATCCCCAATCCACAAAGTAAAGGAGATGCTTTGGGGATGGAGCACTGGATGGCTCCATCCCCACGGCCTGGGGACTGGGATGGCCTGCGGGGATCGCAGACTCCACAGCTCTGGCCCACATACGAATATTTCGACATTCCCAGCAACCTCCACAAGATGGACCTCGGAGCGAGAGGAGGTGCCGGGTAGGGGGACCCGTCCCATCCCACTCCATCCCGTCCCATCCCATCCCGTCCCGCCTGCTGCCGCCTTGCCATCCAGAGGAGGCTCACAGTCCAGCCAGGAGAGCCCCGGCATGGCACGGCCTCCCGGGCTCTGCCTGCTGGCCCTGCTGGGGCTGGGGCTGGGGGCGGGGGGCTCGTCCTCCTGCTGGGACCCCCGGGGGCAGCCCCGCCGCTGCATGCCCGTCTTCGAGAACGCCGCCTTCGGCCGGGCCGCCCAGGCCACCAACACGTGCGGGTCGCCCCCGGAGGACTACTGCCTGCACATGGGCGCCCACCGCGCCAGCGCCCTGTGCCACCGCTGCGACGCCAGCGACCCCCGGCGCCACCACAACGCCTCCTTCCTCACCGACTTCCACAGCCAGGAGGAGAGCACCTGGTGGCAGAGCCAGTCCATGGCCTTCGGCATCCAGTACCCCAACTCCGTCAACATCACCCTGCACCTGGGTAAGTGCCAGCAGGAGTCCTGGCGGTGTCGGTGGAGGGCACCGGCTGTGGGTGCATCGAGATCAGGGTGCAGAGATGGGGGATGGACGCTCCTGCATCCTGTAGCTCTTGCTGCCAGTGCTGGATTAAGGACAGGATCCTCCCCAGGGATTTTTAGGGGGTGTATGGAGGGAGCTGCCCTCTGCCAAGCCCTGAAAGCACTCGGGGAGGGTCTGCCCTGTCCATCAGCCGAGCCCCAGGATGCCAGAAGCTGTGCCTGTCTGTGCTTCCCAGGCAGCCATGCCCGGAGTACCCGCTCTCCCCTTCACCCCAGGCTGCTTTTTACTGATTTTGGAAGCCTGCGGAGCAGGAGGCAGATGGTTCCTATCCTGGGGAGAGCCTTGCCCGAGGAGGGTGACTACCACGGGTGCCAAGCCCCTCCTGTTTCACCCCCGTGCGTTGCTCAGGGTGCCTGGGATGTCTCAGGGTGCAGAGCTCCAGACACACCGTGCAACCCCAGTAGGTTTCCCCAGCTGGCATCGACCCTCTGCGTTTTAAATACTGTGCAAGCCGCCCACTTGGAGGGTACTTAAACCCAAGGGGCATGCCTGGCATTTTAAAAAGGTTTTATAACATTTTCCTGCCATCTAAACTCTCCTGGCTGTTGGCCAGCTCTGTAAAATCTTCATTCTCTGCAGTCTCCTGCCATCTGCATGCCGAAGGCGGGTAGTGGAGGGGCTGCGGCTGGAGCTGGTGAGGGGACAGCCGAGCGCGGCGAGGGGACAGCTGAGTGTCGGTGTGGCACGGAGCCGTGCTGGTGGGACCCACCGGGGTCGGGGTGGCGGTGGAGGGTCCGTGCCTGCCCCGGCAGTGACGCGAGAGCTGCCCGGCCGGGTGGAGGTCGCTGCTTTCCCAGCCCCCTGCGAGCGGGCGGACATCTGGTCCCGTCCCCGGGCTGGGGCTGGGCTCCCCGCCGGGCATGAGGAGCGGTGCCGGAGGAGCCTGCCATCCTCGCTCCCTGCTCCTGTCAGCCCTGGCAGAGGGGATTTGCCTGCTTCTTGTCCACCTAACGCGGGCTGTCAGATTGTCCCGAATCTGTTCGTGTGTGACCCGGGGCACAGACCACCCGAATGCAGCCTGTGTGGCTGAGCCAGCAGCCGCCGGGCGACTTTGTGGCCACCAATCCTAGCTCGACACAGCGACATGTGCGGGCTCTGCAAGCCTTGGGGCTTCCTTCCCATTCTCTGTCCTTCTTCCAGCTCTTCCCTGGCTCCTCTGTGCTCCCTTTTGAACCCCACACTCGGATTTCCTGTGGAGTCCAGTCCCTGTGACCGCCTACTGTGTTCATTAACACAGCCAGGGCAATAGCACTGCACCGAGCTCTGTCCCTACAGCCCTTCGTGAGCTGGAGCATCCTCTGCAGTTGTACCCTTCTTCCTGCATGGCTCCTATATCTTGCCGTGCTAAAAAGTACCATTTTGGTGCTTGGCACATCGTTGTCTGACCTTTCCCACAGTTGCCGGGCCCTGTTCTTGTCCCAGCCACAGACTTTTTTATTGCTGCCTTAATGCTTTCACTTGGGTTAAGCAGATAAAGCCCAACTGGCCCCCGCAGTCCCCCGGAATGCAGCCTGGGCTGAGTCCTTGCTCTGGAGTCCACCGAGTAATTGGGTGTTTCAACCCATGTAGTGTGTCCCCCCAGCCTGCCTGTCTTGCTCAGTCACACCTCTTGTGCGTTCTCCAGCGTGGTTACCTGGGGAGCTTATTAAATAAGACATGGGATGACTTGGACAAGACCCGTGTTTACCTGTGTGTTGTTGATTGGCGTTAATTAGATTAGGCTCCTTTAAATCCCTCCTCTGTGAGGTTCCAGCCATGCTGTTATGGTGCATTGGGCTTGCAGCTGGTCGATCATCCCAAGTGTCCACAGCTCTTGCATTTGCCCTGTCAGACATCAGGAAGGAACCCAAAATATCTGTGGCTTGCAAAGGCAACAGACACCAGGGCTCCTCAGGAAGCAATCTGAATGCCAATGGCTCATTTTGGAGTGTCTAGATCAGGTGGTATCTGTGTCTGTGACTCTGACTGATTTTCCTGTGGGATGAGAGCCCGGGGCTGAGGTTTGGTGAGGCTAGAGATGACAGGTCATGTAGGTGACATGACTGTCCCACATGCTCCTTCTCTCCTCTCCAAAATTCTCGTCTTGGAGCTCAGAGCAGTACAGGCTGCAATTTGGGCTCTGGGGGAGGCAGGTGTACACTTTGTTCAGGTGACAACACAGCTGGGAGAGCACCCAGGGGTCCTGGTGCTGCCTGTGCACCCTTCCCAGCATCACTGTCCTGCAGCACATCTTGCATTGAGACATGTCACACCTGAGCAGCAAAGAGGAGACAAGCAGCCTGGGTTATTTTCTGGATCTTTTTTCTCCTGAGGAGAAATGGGCTGATTAAAAAGCCTGTTTGGGAAAAGCACACGCTCCCTCGTGATAATTCCTCAGAAAAGTGAATCTCCTCCATCCTAGCTGGAGGCACCAAAATGGGGCTCCCCCAGCCTGGCCGTCCCCTCCCCTCGCGCGGGGCCGCTTGGGGCTGGGGCGGTTTATTGACACAGCACTGCGTTCCCTTCCTCTCCCAGAGGAAACTGCTCCGGGAGGTGACGGCCCCGACCTCGCTGTTTTGGTAGACATTCCCCTCGGGACCGCGCTGTCTGGGAACCGGCGCCTGCCAGGCGTCCCCCCTGCACGGGGTGCGGGACAGGGGCACCCCCGCTGTCACCAGCCCGGAGCGGTCCCAGAGGGAGGGGAGAGGCACAAGGCAAGGCTGGGACAGCCCAGCCGCAGCCCCTTCTTGGCCCTCGTCACCTCCGGGTGGGCTGGGAGTGGGTCTGTCCCCCTCTCCCGGCACTCTGCCGGGCGCTTCCCGCATCCCTAATGGGATGCAGCTGCTTTTCCCAGCGCTGGTAGCCGGCTGCCTCGGCTCCCCCACAGCAAAGTCGCAGCACATACGCGACAGTATTCATATGGGCCCAATTAAAGGCTTGTTTTCCTAGTCCCGGAATAACCCCTCTAACATTCCCAACTCATTATCTTTTCAAATAAAGCCAAAACCTTGCAGCTAATTGTTTTGTGCTGTCAGGAGTGGTGCTGTTATGGAGCAATCCGGGCTTTGAGCTGGTCCTTCATCTCTGGCAATTAAGTGGGTCTGATGTTCACTTTGGTGTTTTCTCTTTTCCTTTCTACTAATTCTTTCAAGCTCTTTCAGAGCTCGCCGGCTGCCCCAGGGATTGGTGGCCTCTCTTTGTCTTCGTCCCAGCAAAGATGGAAGCGATGCTGGGTCCTGACAGGCAGTTCTCTGGGAAGGGATTGGCCTTGACCCTTTCCAACTCTCCACCCCTGCAGCACCACTGCCCTGGGGAGGCTCTCAGTGCTGTGGGCCTAACTCTCCCCCACAGCTGCTGGATTTGGAACTGCTCTTTGCCCGTGCAACCCACCCAGTGCACCCACACAAGGGGTGGGCACTGCACTGGGGGGAGAGCCAGTTTGGATCTGGATAAGGTTTGGGCTGCGCCAAGGAGGAGCTGGTTAAGGGCAGCTGGGTGGTGATTCCTCTGTTTTTAGCTGTGGTGGGTGCCACAGGATGCTGCTGGGATAATTCAGGCTGTGGTGCCCATCGGGTGGCAGGCAGAGAGTTGCAGCACGGTGGGTCTGTCCCCAGGCAAAGCCTACGAGATCACCTACGTGCGGCTGAAGTTCCACACCAGCCGCCCCGAGAGCTTCGCCATCTACAAGCGCAGCCACGCCAAGGGGCCCTGGGTGCCCTTCCAGTTCTACAGCGCGTCCTGCCAGAAGACCTACGGGAAGCAGCCGCGGCAGTACCTGCGGCCGGGCGAGGACGAGCAGGTGGCCTTCTGCAGCGATGAGTTCAGTGACATCTCCCCGCTGAGCGGGGGCAACGTGGCTTTCTCCACCCTGGAGGGACGGCCCAGCGCCTACAATTTTGATGGAAGCCCCGCGCTGCAGGTGCCACCAGAGCGGGAGGGGGGGTGGTGTATGGACCTTTGGGATCAAGAGCATTATTACACCCACCCGGGTAAAAGCGCTGGTGATGCGCTGCATTCCTGCTTGAAAAGGTGCAGGATGTGTCCCGGGTGGGGTGGGAGCTGGTGGCCCAGACCTCTCCACCAAGGTGCCTTCCCCATGTCCCCTGCAGGAGTGGGTGACAGTCACTGACCTGCTCATCTCCCTGAACCGGCTCAACACATTTGGGGACGACATCTTCAAGGACCCCAAGGTGCTGCAGTCGTACTACTACGCCATATCTGACTTCTCGGTTGGTGGCAGGTGAGGGGCAGCCAGGCAGGAGCATGGAGACCTTCTTGGGGCTGTAGGACCGGGGCAGCTGCTCCCCACCTCAGTCTTGTCTGAATTGTGATTTTGGGGCAAACTGCTCAGATGTGGCTTCCTCCATGTGCAAACTGGAGCTGGAAGTGCAGAAATGGGTGATTGAACCTGGACCCCTCCCAGCTGTGCAGAAACGTTGGCTTTTCCCCACTAGCCCACTCCGTGTGCCACCAGCTGTATTTGCTTTGTTCCCTCGCAGCCCAATGGCTTTTAATGACACTGGGGTTCGTGTTGCTGCTCCTGTGACCCTGCTGGTCCCTGGGCACTGCAAAAGGGGAGTCCTGGGGTTCTAGCAGAAAGATGACCTGAAGCTGCAGAGGCTGCTGGAGGAGCTTGGAGTCAGCATGGCCACAGGCAGAGAGGCTGGAGCAGCTCCCAGCCGGAAAGGGCAGCAGATGTGGGATAAAGATGCAGGTGGCACTCGATGCTGCCTATGGGCTGTGCCACACGTGTCCTTCTCCAGCTGGGAGAAGTGGAAAATTTCCCCATCCCTGAGAGCGCTGTCTGCCCCAGGCAGCAGGGCTGGGACAGCTCTCAGGGCCGGCAGACCTGTAGCTGTTTGTCCCACCTCCGGGGTCAGCAGCTGGAGCTTGTTAGCACGGGCCACCCTCGGCGTGCGACCTCCCGACTGGCCAGGCTGGGAGCGCCTCGGGGACACGCGCCTCAAGGCCAGCACAGCCCGAGCTGCTTTCACCCCACAGCCAGCCCAGTAGCAGGGTCACACACTGCACAGCCTGGGCACCCTCCCCCTGCTGCTGCCCACAGCGGTGCTCAGAGCGGCTCCCCCGCGCCGGGGTCTCGCCGCAGGTGCAAATGCAACGGCCACGCCAGCGAGTGCGCGCCGGACGAGGCCGGGCAGCTGGTCTGTGTGTGCCAGCACCACACGGCCGGCACCGACTGCGAGCGCTGCCAGCCCTTCTACCAGGACCGGCCCTGGGCGCGCGGCACGGCTGAGGCTGCCAATGAGTGTCTCCGTGAGTATTCCCCGCGCCGGCTCGGTGGCCACAGCAGTGGCTGGCCCTGATGGGCTGCGCCGGTGCTGCATCGGCTCATGCGGCAGCTCCTGCCCTTCCTGCACCTGCTCCCTTTTGGGAGGGAGGGAGGATTTGTACCCCAGGGCTCCCCTTCACAGCAGCACCCCGAGTACTCCCCATTCCCGTGACCCCACGAGTGCAGCCATCTGCTCCGTGGGCTGTGCTGCACCCACCTCTGCTTCCAAGGGCACAGGCGCTGCCGAAGGCTCTCACTGCTGAGCCAAGGGGTCCCTCTGGCTCATCCCACCCCACAGGAAGTTGCCGTAACCTCCAGTGCCGCCAGGTCCTGACCCGTCCTCCTGCCTCTCCCCCAGCCTGCAACTGCAGCGGCCGCTCCGAGGAGTGCTTCTACGACCGGGAGCTGTTCCGGCGCAGCGGGCACGGGGGACACTGCCGCAACTGCCGCGACAACACGGCCGGGCCCCACTGCGAGAGCTGCAGGCAAAACTACTACCGCTGGGAGCCGCAGGGAGCCTGCCAGCCCTGCCACTGCCACCCCGCAGGTGCGTGGGGCTGTTCCCTGCCGGGCTCTGGCTGCTAAACTACTGCCCCAG
This sequence comes from Rhagologus leucostigma, assembly GCA_013397725.1. NCBI lineage: Eukaryota > Metazoa > Chordata > Aves > Passeriformes > Rhagologus > Rhagologus leucostigma. The sequence goes on along the minus strand of VZTD01006116.1, from coordinate 119,425 downwards.
CTGGAGTTTGCTTGGAGGGATGGTTTTGGTGGGTTCTCCCTCGCTCGGGGTTTCCCCATCTTCCCCGTCCTGTGTCTCTCTCCTGCTGGGGTTGAGCCTCAGGGCTGGCCGGGGTCCCCACAGGCTCCCTGCAGCCCCAGTGCGACAGCTCGGGGACCTGCCTGTGCAAAGCCAACGTGACGGGCTGGAAGTGTGAGCGCTGCAAGGACGGCTACCACAGCCTGAGCGAAGGTGGCTGCAGGTGAGGAGGAACCCGGCCCTGGGCAAGAGCAGCGGGATGGGACCGGGGCTCACCTTTTGCCTTCATCTCACCCTATCCAGACCCTGCACCTGTGACCCCGCAGGCAGCGTGGGCACCTGCGACCCCAATACAGGGCACTGCACCTGCAAGGAGAGGGTGGAGGGGCACTTGTGCAACAGGTAAGCACCGTGCCCCTGGCTTGGGAACAGGAACACTGTCCCTTTCCAGTCTTGGACTTGGTGGTAAGGCTGGGGGGCTGCATTCCTCTGGACCACTGGGACTGGGCTCACAAGGAGCTGTCGCTAGTGTTCCACCCCGGGACACTGCCGCAGTTCCCTGCAGCTCTGCCTGCCCTGTGCCACATGCTCCTGTTTCCTCCCTGTGCCCAGGTGCCAGCCGGGCTGGTTTAACCTGCAGCCACACAACCCCACCGGCTGCACCAGCTGCTTCTGCTACGGCCATTCCAGCGCCTGCAGGGCGGCAGAGGGCTACGAGGAGACTCACATCCGCTCCGACTTCAGCCAAGGTACCGACTCCCCCGGCCCCGGTTGAAACGGAGGGCACTGCTCTGCCAATTTCAGGCAAAAAAGTTTGGGAAGGATGTGGCTGAGTGTCCCTCTTTGGGGCTGAGCATCCCTCTTTGGAGCTAACCGGTGGTGATGGGTGTAGAGGGTTTTCTCTGGCTTGCCCCTGTTTTACTGTTAAACCTCTGCTTCTGCCCCAGCTCCATGGGGACAGGCTCTCGGTGACTCCCCGTGGCATCCCTCCGTGCCAACCGGCTCCTGGGGCTGTGCATGGCTCAGGGAGGGCTACGGGGCCGGGCATGGACATCCCGCCACACCAGGGACTGCGGGAGCACTAAAAATCAGCCCGGAAAGATATAAAATAACAGGATGGAGCCTGCTGGGAGCTTTCCCAATTATTCCCGCCTCTCCCCATCCTCGGCTGAGATGTGACAGTGCGGCTGGGAGAGCCCGGCTGGCAGGGCTGCGCTGGCAGGGCTGGATGCGCGCGGGATGCTCGGGGAAACCCTGCCATCTGCCGCGCGTCCCGGCGTGTGCAGCCCCGCCGCGGGGACACCGCAGCCCCCGCCCGCCGCGACCCGCGCCCCGCAGGGACGGGCACCCACGGCAGGCACCCCGCTCTGCCTCGCCTGTTCCCAGATGGATACGAACGCGCCAGGCACGGGTGGATCCCAATCGCCGGTAAACCGCGCTGCCAGTTGCTGTGCTGCTGGAATGTCTTCCACGGCCTTGAGACTGAGCCAGGCTTTAAACCGAGTCTTTTTTTCCCCACCCTCCACACAGCCAATTTGGGGCTGCTCCTTTGGGGACTGGTTTGGCAGTCTCTGAGCTGAGATGCAAGCACGGCACCCTCCTAAAGCCCCGCTCGCCAAAACACTCCCCAGTCCACAGTGGAGGTGGATCAGATGGAATTTTCTTATACTGGGTGAAAGAGTCCAAACTGGGGATGATTTGATAACAGAGCACAGCCCACTTGAGAGATTTCCAAGTGTTTGTCCTGCAGGGCTGGAAGAAATAATGAACCCTGGGGAGTGGGGGGGGAGTTTAACTGGTTTCTTAAGGAAACCAGCTTCATGAAATTATGCCCTATCTCTTCTGGGCTTCTCCAGCATCTCTCTTCAGGCTTCCTGTGCTCTCCAGCCCACAGTAATGTTAGAATGGCAGCACAGGCAGGGGGGCAGAAGTTTAAAGATAATAATTTCCTCCAAATCTAAGAAAATAAACAGATGAGGGATGGTTAAGGCCACCTTCCAGTGCATGAGAGCACAGAGCCCAAGTGGAGCAGGGTGTTAAAAAGTGCTGGCCCCTTCCAAGACTTGAGAGAGCTTTGGGAGGAGGGACAGAGCCCCTGAAAGCAGCACCCTGCTGGTGCTGTGCTGGCGGGGACTCACTGCTCCCTTAGCTGTACACTGTCACTGTGTGCTGTCACACAGGGCTGGAAGGCTGGGCTGCTACAGCTCAAGGCACCACAGACCTGCCTCTGCGCTGGGCTGGCGGGGAGATCATCACCGAGTGGGATGGAGAGGAGCCAGTGGATTTTCTTGCACCAGGTATCATATGTGCTGGGTCCCTGGGGGGCTGCGCTGCCGTGAGGACCCTCTGGTGCTCTCATCCCACTGCTATGCTGGTGCAGGAGGCGCTGGGCTCCACTCCAGAGCTGAGCATGTTTCTATGGCAGAAAACAGTGGGGGGTATTGGAACAGTGGACCAGGACCCCAAGAGGGCAGGCTGGAGCTGGCACCACTTTAGGAGGATGACTGTGGCTCCTGATGATGCTGAGGGGAATAGGACTGCACTGGCAGAGCCGGTGCCTCCATGTCCTACAGGCTTTGCTCCTCTCTCCCCTCACAGAGAAGTTTCTGCAGAACCAGCGCCTCAGTTACGGGCAGCTCCTGTCCCTGCTGCTGGGAGTGGAGGAGGATGGGACCGGGGTGCCCCTGCTCCAGGTCCAGCTGGTGCTGGAGGGCGAGGGGATGGAGATCACCATGTCCAGCAGCAAGAGCCAGCCCCAGCATGGAAAGCAGGCTGTCACCTTCAGGTACCCATCACAGCATTTTGGGCAGCCTCAGTGGGATTTAGGGCACAGTGTCTGATTTGTCTGGGCTGCCCTGTACTGCGGGTTCAGCCCCACTCTCTGTCCCCCTCGGGGGGGTGCCAGTCAGGAGCCAAGCTGTCCCGCAGCCCCTGGCTCAGGCTGGCCCTGTTCTGCCTCCCTCACTCCCTCTCCAACAGGCTGCACGAGGCAGAGGAGGGTGCGGAGCCTTTGCTGTCGGCCTTCAGCTTCCAGCGCCTGCTCTCCAACCTGACCGCCCTCCGGCTCCGCGTGAGCCGCGGCCCCGGGAGAGGTGGGTGGCTCCACAAAACATCCCCATGGGGACCAAACTGGGGTGGGGCTGGAGACATCGGAGCAGCATCTCCGAATCTGCAAACTGAGGCTCTCGGGGGCGAGAGGGATTGTAGGGGGTGTTTTGGGGCAGGGGCTGCCTCCTCTCTGTGAACACTGCTGGGCTCTCAAGGACGTATTTTGGGGTCTCCTGTGCCTGTCTGGTGCATTTCAGAGCAGAGCAGGGGAGGCACCGCCCCATTCCCACACCGCTCTCCCCTCTCGCAGGCAGGCTGTCCCTGAGCGAGGTCCAGCTCACGTCCGCTCGCCCCGGGCCCAGCACACGGGCGGGCTGGGTGGAGGAGTGCACGTGTCCCATGGGATACACCGGGCAGTTCTGCCAGTCCTGTGCACCTGGATTCAAGAGGGAGATCCCATTTGGCAGCCCCTTCGTCAGCTGCGTGCCCTGCACCTGCAACCAGCACGGGGACTGTCACCCCCTCACAGGTGTGCAGCCCCTGGCCCCTTCACTCACCTGTCCCTCCGTGCATGGGTGACAAATCCATGTCTTTGCTTGTTCTGAGGGAAGCTGGAAACCCTTGGTGAGGTTGTGGTTTCCAAAATCTGCAAGTTGAATTGCTTGGGTGGTTGTAGGGACAGGGTTTATAACTGCAAAGACAGAGATAATTAATGAAGTGCAATAATGGTGGTAATTTATAATTAGAGGAGCGTTTTCATGATACTTTATGACCTTTAAGGAGGAGAAGGGAAGGGTGCTGGTCCTCAGAGGAGTGGGGAAGCAGGGGTCAGGGCAGCAGAGCGGATTTTGCTAGGCTGGGTCTCACAGGCAGCATCACTGCCCGATGAGAGGAGCAGGACTGGGCACAGCTCTGGAATCTGCAAACTGAGGGTGAACCTGAGCAGGGAAACAAGGAAAAAAGCAGGAAAACAGCGGTGCCGGGCTTGAGGAAAGACACCAGAGGAGCCAGCTCTTGTGCTGACAACCTTCGGTGGCTGGTTCTCCTCCGTGGGGTACAACAATGATGTACGGCCGGGATGGAGAGGGCTGGAGGAGGCAGAGTGCTCGGCGAATGCCCCTGCCCTGCCCACGGAAACACGGCGGCAGCTCTACAAACCCGCCCTCATCCCGCAGAGCCGGGGCTGGCTCCGCCGACCGCACAATCCCCAGGGATGGGCCAGGCTTTTGATGTTCCGGCCTGGGCGCTGCCAGCCCGCGCACTTCCTTTAGTTTATTTTTCCACTTCTTCCTGCCACCCGTTTTTTCATTCTTTTCCATCGTCTGACTCTGCCTGGATGTGGGGAAAATGGACTAACACCCCCTCCTGCGCAGCCTTCCTGGTATGACCTGACCCCACAAAAGATGGGGGAAAATCCTCCCCCGACTCCTCTCTCTCCAGTGAAGCAGAGCATCTGCCTGGAGGTGGGGGATTCCTTGAGCACTCTTCCTCCTCTTCCTCCCTCTCCTCCTCACAGCCGATTTCGGAAGGCTGACTCACCGGCTCGGCTCGCTCTGGAGGAGCTGCTCCCCGGTGGGTGCCGGGCCGGCTGCTTGTGTTTTCCGAGACAGGCTGGAAAGGACGCGCCTCGACTCTGAGAAATGTGTTGTGGATTACGGCAGGCGCCGGCAGCCTCCGCACACACTGATGGTGCTGCCTGTGCCAGCGCTGCCTCGTCCCTGCGTCGCTGTGGCCCCGTGCTCCCTCCAAAACCTTCTCTTTTGAGCAGAGACAGGGCAGGGAGGGAAAACGTCCCGAGTACTGGCTGGAGATGTGCAGCCCCTCGGCTGGAGCTGCACATCCCTCTTGCCGTGCTCAGCGCTGGGCTCTCTGTCCCTCCCGCAGTCGCTGCTGTTATTCGAGGCTGGGTTTTGGCAGACCCTCAGCTCCGTTCTCCTCCCCGCAGGGCACTGCCAGTGCTTGCACAACACAGAGGGTCCCTCCTGCGAGCGCTGCAGTCCCGGGTTTTACGGCAACCCCTTCGTAGGGCGCTTTGATGACTGCAAGCCCTGCCCCTGCCCCGGCCGCTCGCCCTGCACCGAGGTGCCCAGCAGCGGGGAGGTGGTCTGCACCCACTGCCCCCCGGGGCAGAGAGGTGAGGCTGGGGGTGGGCGGCCACAGGGGCTGTGGGCAGCGCCGGCACCGCTGGATCCTCCCCACCTTTTCACCTTCCCCAGGAAGACGCTGTGAGCTCTGTGATGACGGGTTTTTCGGGGACCCCCTGGGGCAGAGAGGTCCCGTGCATCCCTGTGAACCCTGCCAGTGTCACGGGAACGTGGATCTCAACGCCGTGGGGAACTGTGACCCCGTGTCTGGCCGATGCCTGCGCTGCCTGTACAACACAATGGGCGATCACTGCGAGAGGTGTCGGCCGGGCTTCTACGGGGATGCGCTGGCTCCCAGCCCTGCTGGGAAGTGTGCACGTACGTACAGCCCCCGGGGACAGTTCACTTGAGGCCAAAATCCTCCCAGCAGTGAAGGCAGAGGGTGGAAGGGGATGCCCAGCACGTTTAAGGGCTGATGGATGGTCCAGGTTACCCTCAAGTGTTCCAGAATGTCCTTTTCCCTCTTGCTCCACTGTCATCCTTCCCCAGAGATACTCTGGCCTGCAGGGACTCTTTCTCTTTGAGCTCTGGTTGATGGGGGAACGTGGCTCTCCACTCAGCCTCCGTGCTCCATTCCCGCAGTCCTATCCACCAGCCCTGTGCTGGGATTTAAGAGCTGTTTTGTCTCCTATAGCTTGTGATTGCAACCCCAACGGCTCAGACCTGAGGCTGGAGGGCTGCGATCCCAGCACAGGCCAGTGCCACTGCCTCCCACACGTGACAGGCAGAGCCTGTGGGCAGTGCCAGCCCGGCTACTACGGCCTGGAGCCCACCGTGGGGTGCAAGAGGTATGTGCAGCACGGCATGGGGCTGCCAGGGGACAGCAATGGCTCCATGTTCCCAGCTCTGGTCTGTGCATTGACTGCCTGCTCATGACCCTCCACTTCTCGTGCCAGCTGTGAGTGCCACCCAACAGGGTCGCGGGAGAGAGGGTGCCACGTGCTGACGGGGCAGTGCTCCTGCCAACCGGGTGTCACGGGGAAAAAATGTGACCGATGCCAACACGGCTTCTTTGGCTTCTCTGCCAGGGGCTGCCGAGGTAAGGGGGATGGGGACTGCATCTTTGTCCCTAAAGCAGGGCTGGCAACCACAGTGTGACGCCTTTCTGCCACCACTGCAGCCTGCAACTGCTCCCCGCTGGGCTCCGTCACCCTGCAGTGCCACGAGAACAGCACCTGCCTCTGCCACCCCGGCTTCGTGGGCTACAAGTGTGACCGGTGCCAGGCCAACTTCTTCCTTGACCCGCTGAGCTCCCGCTGCCAGCAGTGTCCTGCCTGCTACGGGCTGGTGAAGGACGAGGTACAGCCTGTGCAGTGCTGAGGCAGGCACAGCACCCCACCCCTGCACCCGCATGGTCCCCGCATGTCCCCCCATGTCTGGCCCGTAGGCTGACCGGCTGAAGGCCAGGCTGCAGGAGGTGGAGGAATGGCTGCAGAAACCAGGCTGTGACACCCACCCCGGCCAGTCTGCCATGCTAGGAGATGCACCCCGGGGAGATGGGCTGCCCAGCCCACACCTCCTGAGAGGTACGGGGGACTCTTCTTCCTTCCACCTATTTCACCCCTCTGGGGACCCTCTGCTGCCTCAGGGTGCTGTGACAGGCTGGGTGGGTGCAAGGAGGTCCCAGGTGAGCGCTGGGCTCAGTGTGGGTGATGGGGTGACCTGGGGGGAGGGCAGTGGAGGGGACATGCCTTTTCGGGAAGACAGAGCACTGCAGGGATGCTTACACCCCTGAGATCTTGGAGCAGGCAGTGATGGGCATTATTGGGGGCTGAGCACCAATACACGGGTGTCCTTTGGGCACTGAATTCCTGGGTCCTTCCTGAGCACCCAGAGGGACTGTATTCCCCTTTCATTAGCAGGTGTGAGCAGGGGCTGGGGCATGGGGCAACCCCACAAGGAAGCAGGGAGCCCTGAGCAACCCCAATGGGCAACGAGCTGCTTGTGCTGCCCACAGGTGCCTGGGCCACCCTCTTGGTACAGGTGGGCCAGCTGGCAGGGGCACTGAACATTGCTCAAGGCCGTCTCACCAATGCCAGCCGGGCCACCAGCTGCTCCGATCACGGACCCCCCAAGACCTGCAACCTGCTGTCAGAGATCGGGGCCGTGCTGCAGTCGGCACAGCAGGAGATCCTGCACGCTGCGGACACCCTGGCTACCACGGTGGGGGCTCTCAGCAGCCCTGGGCTCCTGAGGGGGCTGGTGGCAATGCTGGGGGGCAGTGGGATGTGCCCCCCAGGACTCTTGGGGTGGGATGTGACCAGCAAAGTGGGTGAGTGGGAAAGCCTGGGGTCCATGTGGATATAGCCCTCCTTGTTGACAGTCAAGAGGCGCTATTTTCCTTGCTCCAGCCCTTAGGGAGGTTCTTGGTGGTGCTGGGCTGGCAGGGTCCGGGGTGCCTGCTCCCTGCCAGGGTCTCAGTGCTGCTGTTTGCGTTTCAAGGAGATTCCCCAGGAAATCCCACAGCAGCCCACAAACTGGAGCCACTGGGCACTGGAGGCTCAGGCTCTGTCCGAGAGGTAAGACTTGAACAGGCAGAGGAGGCTGTCAGCCCAGCTAAGGGTGCAGTGGGGCCACTCCTTTGCCAGGAGGCCAGTCCTGATATTCTTTCTTGGGTGTACTTGTCCCTGCAGCCACAAGGACTCTATGGCACAGATGGAGGCAGTGGTCAGGAGAGCACTGCGTGCCTCCAACGCCAGCTCCGAGCTCCTGCGGAACCTGCTGGAGGGGAACGCGACGCGGGATGTGCAGCGCGAGCTGGAGGCCAGGTGAGGGGCTGGCAGCAAGGAGGGCTGGCAGGGCACCACAGCCCCTTTCCTCTGGCAAGGTCCCTGTAACAGGACTTGGTCATGGGGATTTGGCACCTGCGACTCATTGCGTCGCAGTGCTGTAAAGCAGAGGGACAGGGCGCTGTGTGCTGGGGGGGATTCAGGAAAAGCCCCCAGAATTTCCTGCTACATCCATGTCCAGGGCCAGGCCTCAAGTTGTCCTCTCCATCCGTTGAGGGACCAGAGGGCCCTGGCTGACAGCAGTGTCCTGTCCACGTAGGTATGAGGAAATCCAGCGGGCGCAGGAGGAGCTGGGTGCTGGCATGGCAGAGGTGGCAGAGGAGGCCAGGAGAGCTTTGACAGCCGTGGAACAGGCGCATGCTGACCTGGCCGAGAGACTTTCGCAGGTGGCTGCTCTGGGGCAGGTGAGCAGCGCCCAAGCTACAGCTCCTGCTGGCATCCCTACCTCCTGCTTTACCACCGCTGCCTCCCGAGCTGGGAGATGATCTCACTGGCATTCCTGACCCCGTAGCAGGTGCTGCCAACGCAGGCTGGAGACCTGGCACAGGATCTGGCAGTGCTGGAGCAGGCAGCAGCCGCCCAGGAGCCACTGGCTCAGCAGGCTGTGCAGGCATCCCGCACACTGGCAGCTGGATTGCGCCTGGAGCTGCAGAGGACTCGTGGCTTTGAGCAGGTAATTGCTGCTCACTTGAATGGGGAGCCCCATCCCTGCTGTTCCAGCGACTGGAGGGACCATGCCTGCAGCCAGGGAGCTGGGAGAGGACGTTTTGGGAGACATCTTCCCTCGAGCTTCCAGATGTCCCTAGGAGCTCGCCTGCTAAACGGGAGCAGGCTGAGTCCCACATTCCCCAGCTGGGTTTAGCTCTTCACTCACTCCCCAGCCTCACTCCTCCTCTCCTCTCCCAGCTGCGGGACCAGGCTGGCTCTGCCCGTGACATGGCCACCATGGCTGTCTCCCGAGGAAAAGCTGTGCTCTCCGATGCCGAGTCCCTCCTGGCCAGCTTGGAAGGTAAGAGGCACCAGTCAGAGCATCTCCAGCCACAAGTTGGCCCTCACCAGGTGACAAGGGGAGAAGTGGACAGTTTGGTGACGGCCAAGTTGTTCCCATAGGCATGAGGAAGGTGCTGGGGCATCGGAAAGGTCAGGCTGCCCTGAGGAGGAGGTTGGCCACTGTGCGGGACAGAGTGATGGTGGACGCTCAGAGGAAGATAAAACAGGCAAAGAAGACACTGGGAAACTCCCTGTCCATTTCCACCGCAGCCCAGAGGACAGCTGGGGAGGCTGAGCACATCTCTGAGGAGAGCACCAAGGTCTGGGCTGAGGGATGTGGGGTGGAGCTGCTGGGCATGGCCAGGCTGGCAGCCATCACCTACAGAGGCCAGGCTGCTGCAGGCAGGGCTGCGTGTCCCCAGGTGACTGTTCCCATCTCCATCCCTTTGCAGAGGGCACGGGCTGTGCTGCAGGAGAGCAAACAGGCCCTCAAACACGCCAGCCGGCTCGCCACGCGTGCCAATGAGACCCGGTGGGAGCTCTCCCGGCAGGAGCACATGGCTGAGAAGCTCAGGGGGGACCTGGAGGAAGCACACCAGGTCAGTTGGGTCCCCTTGGGCAGGTTGTGTCCTCCAGAGCCCGGAAGAGGCTTTACCCACAGCCCAAAGCATAGGGAACAACCCGGCTTGTGAGCTCCACTGTAAGGACAATGCCTTGAGGATGTTCCTGGGATCTCCTCTCCCATCCAGCCAAGGGTCAGTGGTGTCCCTGATCTGGGTGTCTGTCTCTGTTGGAAGGTGGAGTCAGAGGTGAGTGAGATGGCAAAAAGTCTCCAGGAAGCCCGGGGCTCACTCATGTCAGACATCGAGACCCTGAACGACCTGCTGAACAGCCTAGGTGAGACCTGGGGGGAAATGGGGTGCAGGTTCCAGGGAAAGGGCTGGGCTCTCAGGGGCCAGGGCTCTCCTGCTCACTGGCACTCCTGCTTGATGGCCATCCAGGCTGAGCTGGGTGCCCTTTGGCTGAGATCACCCATGGTCTCAGCAAAGCTTCTTTAAGGCTCATGTCTTGAGGAAAACCCTCATGAAGAATGAATTGCGGCTTGCTGAATGTGTGTGCTCATATCTGGTCTGGGTACACTGATCTCCCTTGGGATCCTCAGGTGCAGCAAGGCTGGCAAAGTCCCTTTGGAGCTGAGGGCTGTGCTAGACTGGATTTGCTCCTCGTTGCTGGTTGGTCTTGCTCCAGCTCCTCCTGTTTTGATCATGTGGGTATATTTCTGAGCATTCCAGGACTCTTGCACCCAAGAAATTTTGCAAAAGGGTGGAAATAATGATCCATTTGTAAGAGAGAGAAGTGCCCAGGCCCTGCCTGGAGCCAGAGTCCTGTTTGCTTATCTGTGATCAGTGAGAAGCTGCAAAGCCTCCATGCCCTGCTGCACCCACTCTATAGTTTGCCTGGTGCCATGGAGTACATCCAGAACCTCTCCTGTCCAGCTCTCTGCTCTCATTCATGCTCTCTCCCCCCTTGCCCAGGTAACCTGGAGCAGGACACAGAGGTGGACGCAGTGCTGAGCGCCGGGAGGCTGCAGCTGGAGCAGCTGTGGCTGCGCCTGGCCACGCCGGGACCCCTGGCCGGCCAGCTCAGCCGGCTGCAGCAGGAGGCAGCACGGCAGCAGGAGAAGATCCAAGCATTTGAGAGCGACTTGGCTGAGATCCGGGCTGACAAGCAGAACTTGGAGGACATTTTGCGGAGCCTCCCTGAGAGCTGCTCGAAGTGACAGGTCCCTGGCTGCTGCCACATCCCCTCTGTGCCCCCCCGTACAGGGAATGGCAGAGGGAAGGACACTCTACATTCACCAGCATCGATCCCTCCCACTGCTCCTCACGCTGCCCTCCGTACAGTATCACACCCCAGGTCCTTTTCCATGCCCGTTCAGGCTCTGCAACCTGAGCACTCTGCAGCATGACTCCAGCCACCACCTCTACCCTCGGGATGGGGGGACACCCACCTACCAGGGACCACTGATGTTTCTGTGCAGGATGTGGAGCCATCCCAGGGCTGATCTCTCACTGCAGAGTGAACAAAGAATCCTCACGGATCTCCTTCATCCCTCCTTTCCCACCGCAGCACGGCGCACTGGGCAGTGCTTACCAAGTATGTAACGTACCCAAGCTGTACTGCCCGGCAGTCCCTCCTGCCCCAGGAGATGAGAGAGGCTCTCACACACGTGCTGGAAGCTGGTCTGGCTGCACAGCACCCTGCAGTGTCATGCTCATGGGCTGTGGTCACAGAGGTGCAGAGAGGAATCCTGGTGAAGCCAGGCAGAGAGCTGCTCACCGGAGGGCATACAGCTCACTTGCTTCCCAAGGGAAGGGAGTTCACAGCAGGAAGGGCTAAATTAACGAGCAGAGGCAAAGATGGATCCTCACCCAGCTCCTGGAAGGCAGATGGGGCATCCTTAGCCTGCTTCAGTATGAGAGGAGCTCAGGTCTTGCTGTTCCCCTGCTCCAGGGTAACACAAGGCCACAGCCAGCTCTGCTTGGCTCACCAAATGTCACCAGGCATGGCTATAAATCAGCCAGTTGCCACCAGGGGCTGGGTGGCATAGACACAGGCACGGGAGGTGTGAGAGCAGCAGCACCCACAGCCCCACATTTGCACCTGGAGAGGAGCTGGCTGGTGGCACCAGGCTGTGCAGCCAGTGGGGACTGGATGGGGAACAGCTGGACACCCGCTCCTGCGTGTGTCACTCCCACAGGGTGGCAGAGGTCAGTGGCTGTATTGCCTTTAAAGGAAAGGCATTTATGTTCCCCTGTGCTCCCATGTGGGCCGGGCTGCAGGACAAGCCAGGTCCTGGCTCAGCCCATCTTGTGCTGGCTGTGCCGTGACTCCAGGTAGCTGAAGTCATTCCCATAAGACCAGAAACGAGTCCCCAGGCTGGAGCTTGCTTAATTTCTTAACCAGTTTTACCTACGTTTTTCTGCTCGCAGTGCTGCAAATCAGGTTTGCTAAAGTCTTGTGTCATTTATGTAAAATTGCTGCCATCGATGTTGAATTCCCCCAGCAACATCTCTGGTGGGTCCAGTGGCCTGGAAGGAACACAGGATTTTCCTACCGAGAACAAAGCCATCGCCCTTCTGATTCTGCACAAAAGCTGCCCAAGGAGCGGGGTGCCAGAGCTGCAGTGCTGCGGGGGTGTAATGGCAGGGACTCCCCTGCTGCTGCCCAAGGACAGCTCTGGGAAAGCAAAACCATGGAGCAGTGAGAGCACAGCGTGATCTGGCTCGGCCAGAGGCAGGGAGTCATGGCCACTTACTGTCTCTCTGGGAGGACAATTATACATCTCCAGTGAACACACAAATTTGCTGCTCTTACAGAAATGTCAAGCCTCCGCTGCGTGCCTGCTGCTGAAGATGTGGTTCATGCTGCCTCCTGCTCTCCCTGGAACTCTGTGTTTTTAGCTGGTGCCACCTGCCTAGAGCTGCATCCATTAAAAATTCTTAATATAACACACAGCTGCCCATCCAGGGTGTGTGGCCGCAGGAAAGCACACTGTACCTGCGCTTGCTGCTTTTAAAGAGCAGGGGTTGAAATGCGGCTGCATTTGGGGTGGTGAGGGGCAAATGTCTGACAATTCCCACTGAACTCCACGTTAGTACATGTTTTTAACGTAAGGTGTCAGGCCGAGACCGCGGGGGCGTGCGACCCCGGCCGGGACACGCATGGCCGGGACACGCATGGCCGGGACACGCTTCACCTCGGCCGTGGCTGTCCCTCGGCCCATCCCTTTTCCCTCTGCTCGCGCTCCAGGGTTTATCCAGCGCCTGGAAGCGGCTGTGCCGTACCGCCCCTGTCCCTCTGCCGCCGGTACCGGCGCGGCGGTGCCGCTCCCGGGGCAGCTCCGGAGCGATCCCCGGTGTCTCGGAGCCGCGCCCGGCGGGCTGTGCGGGCAGAGGGAGCCGGTCCCTTCCCTCCTGCGGGAAGCCCAGAGGCAGCGGTGCCTTCTCCCCGTGCTCGGGCACCTCGAGCCCGCCGCGGGTGCCGCGCTGCCCTCCCGGAGCCGAGCGATGCGGGCTTCGCCACCCGCCCGCTGCCGGCGCCAGGCGGGGAACGGGTTAAGGGCGGGGGGCGGAGGGCCCGGCCCGGCCCTGCCCGCCCGGGGCTGCCCCAGGCCGGGTGTGCGAGCCCCGGCCGGGGCGTGCTCGGCGCGGGGCACCATGGTGGAGAAGCGGTGCCCGCGACTGCAGCGGGACGGCGTGTACCGCTGGTTCTCCGAGCTGCCCTCCCCGCAGCGCGTGGAGTTCCTGTGCGGCCTCCTGGACCTGTGCATCCCGCTGGAGCTGCGCTTCCTGGGCGCCTGCCTGGAGGACCTGGCCCGCAAGGATTATCACTCCCTGCGCGACTCCGAGATCAAGNCGGTGGGTGCAGGAGGAGCTGCCGACCCCTCTGCCCAAGCCCCTTTGGAGAGGGGGATCCGGCCGGAGGAGGGAGCGGGGTTTCTACGGGGATCGCTCTCCATCCCCTACGCTCCTGATGTTGCCCGCGCAGGCGGCTCTTTCCTCCCCGTGCACCGCACATCGGCGGGGGCGCGCGGGGTGGGGGGCGCCCGGGGGCTGGCTGCTATGAAATTCCCTCTGGGAACCTGGTCCAGCAAGAATGGGGGCTATTGTGCTCCTGGAGGACTTCAACCTCCCCTCTGCTGTATCGAGCGCTTCAAATTTTTCTTCCCGGAATGAGAAGTTGCTGCTGCTCAGAGCTGACTCCAGCCTTCCTAGGTTTTCATTACAGCGGGTGAATGTGTAGCCCAGGATGGCTGGACATCCCAGAAGCCTTGGGCAGGGGGAACGGCACCTCCTGGATTAGTGCAAAGTGCACTGGGCTTTGTGCCCTTCACGCCAGGGTCAGGCGAGGTCCTCTCCCCCGAGCTTCAGGCTTGCCCTGTCCCTTGTTTGGCATGGCTATGGGGGCAGTTCTGTTGGCATCCCTCCCAGCTAAGAGCGGTTCTGAGGGTGAAAAGAAGGTTTTAACCTTGAAGCAAACAGTGCTGGGATTTCTAGCACTTCTAGGTGCTCCTTTAGTCAGTGGCACCTTGGTGTTACAAGTGCAGAAATCAAATCACTGTACAAGATGGGAGCCCAGAGGAGATGGGCTCACCTTGCCCTCACACTGACTAAGCTATAAAAAGTGCCAGTATGTTCCACCACACAGCAGTGAGACAGTAGAGGTGAAGTTTAGGTCACTGGAGAGGGAATTAAGTCATTAGAAATTACTCAACTAATTAGAAATTTGGACGTGCTGCAGAATAAGAGTGGAAAAAGAGGTGTCACGGCATAAGGTGTAGAATAAGAGCACTCGGTTAAAAAGGAGCCTTTGTCACCTGCTGCTGGCAGGCAGACACAGCACACCCTGCAGCAAGAAGGTGTGTAGGTGGGTCTAACATATCTCACCTAGCCAAGATGGTGTTGACCCTTAGGCTGAGTATGAAGGGACTGTGTTGTACCTACTGCTGCAGTTTCTGCTTCTCCGGAGCCATCCTCCAGCATCACACAGGCACAAGGTGGATACGATCCTTAAGCTGGTAGGAGCTGTAGGACTGAGTCTGGGAAGCTGTGCTTCCTGGGATGCTGCTGGTGTGCCACTGCTGTGTCCCAGGGTTTGGGGCTGTTCCTCTTCCCGTGCAGGGGACAGGTTCCTATCTCTCCCCTAAGCTGCCGCCACTTCTGTCTTTTCTTTGGGTGAGGTTTGGATGATAAAAATGAAACAAGCTACATGACTTCCCGCTGACAGAGCTGCTTGTTTGCATCCTTGCTGCTCTGTGTGCTGGCTCAGTGCTACGAGACGGGGTTTGAGCAGCTCAAAACCAAGCTGCAGATAGCACGGGTGGCAGATGCCCACGGATCCTCAGAAGCCATTGTGCTCTGGCCAGCAACCCCCACGCTGCTCTGCTTTGCCAGCTCTATGTGGCAGTGGGGGAGTGCAGCAAACAGCCTTGCACCTCCCTGACACGGAGCTGATACAGAAACTTGGGCTGATACTGTGGCTGGAGCCAGGGAGGGGGTTTCCCCGAGCACTGAAGAGCCCTAAGGCTGTAAAACAGTCAAGTGCTCCTAATAAAACCTATCAGGCCAAATTCCTATCAGGCTTCATCTCATTGTCTCATCCTAACACTTAGCTCCCTCCAGCCCTGTTTTCCTGGCTGGTTTCTAGCCCAGAGCTCTCGCTGGGATACGGTCTGGCAGTCAGTGTACTGAGTGCACATGTGCTGCTGAAGGATAGCCGAATCCTAGTGCTGACTTCTCTCTTCCAGCCTGAAACACTCCTCTGGGCTCTCCTCTTGGTTGTTCCCCTCTTTTCGGGCAAGGCAATCACATTGTCCAGCCTCGTGCATCAAGGTGGCAAGTCTAATCCAGCACAGATTAGTTTCAACCTAGTTTTACCCTCTAATGCGCTGGGCTGCGGGGAAGGAATTCAGCCTGTTAGAGAGCAGGTGCCTGCTTCTCCCATCCAGGGCAGGCACCAGCATCCCTCAGCCCGTTCCCAGCCCCAGCAGGCAGGGTGGCTGGCATTGAGCACTTAAACATCCCAGTGAGAGCTTGGCCTGCCAGTTGGAGTCACTTTTTTGGGGAGCAAGGAAGGATCTGGCTTTACTCAGGTTGTCCTGCAGGTAGCTGGGACTTGTGTGGCTGAGTTTATTGGCTTAGAAAAGTCTCTCAACAGCTCAAGAAAGGCTGTTCAGGGCAGGAGCAGGGAAGAGGCTTTTAAAGCAGTTCTTATTTATAGAACATGCCCCTTAAAATGGGAACTTTAGCAAAGGGCTCTAGGAGGAACTTCAGCCACTCTGAGTTTGAGTCACAGGCCCTGGGGACTGAATTCCTGTGTGCCATTGTGAATGTTTGCCTTATCGCAGTCACAGCCCAGCTCGCACACAATGTGGAGGGTGGAATGCCTTTCAAATACACCCCCTTGTTGCTTCCTTGCACCTGGAGCAGAGATGTGTTGCTGGTGGGCTGTCCAGTCCCCCTCCAGTTGAAACACAAGGGAACTGAGTCCTAGTGCTGTGTGCAGTGTCACCTGTGCTGCTCTTGTATCGCGCTGCCAGGGGCTGGTGGGCTCCTGGGCACGTGTCCCTCAGCCATCACGTATGGATGCATTCCCTTCAGTCTTCACCATTTCTGTGCTGCTGCTTGCTGCCAGAGAGATGCTGTGCTCTGCCCTCACATCCCCTGTCCTGCTGGGAGGTGGAAGCTGCTTCCTGCTCCTGCAGGGCAGGAATGAAGCTGTGACCTGGTGGCCACGAGGTGTTTTGGCCCTGTTTTGGTTTTTGGTGATGTTTGCCTTCTCCAGAGGCTATTCAGTGGTGATGGCAGCAGGTAACACTACTCTGGTCTCTGGTGACTCCTGCTGCTGCTTGAGCCCAGGTCTAGAAGCTGAATTGGGCCCTTTGTGTTGGGCTGGTAAACGATACCCCGGGGTAGAAATAACTGAGATAAATGAAACTGAGTTGGCAAAGGACAGTAAAAGGAGGAACAGGGAATGTTGCTTTTCACCACAGCTCTCAATTTGAGTTGGTGACCATGGTGATGAGGGAAGTCAGTGTCACGCTGGTTTGGTGGCCATGGTCTCTGGTGTCCCATCTGGAGTTTCTGGAGTGGGAGGAGGGAGTGACAGTCACTTCTGTCCTAATGGGCTTCCTACAAAACCCTAGTTCAGCTGCAGGTAGAGGACTTGCCATAGCAGTGGTTAACTGGTGGTGAAGGTTTGAGGACTCCCTGAGCAGGTCCAAGCTCCCCTGTCCCAGTGAGGAAGGAGGGAGCAGCTCCAGGTGTGTGGGCTGGAGAGACCCAGAGCACGGGAGCAGGATGAGGGTGATCAGCGCACAAGGCTCTTGGTGACCCACTCCTGCCGTCCCTGGGAGCATGGGGAGCAGCAGTGAGGAACACATACCCAGAGTAGGGAACAGCCTCAGCCCTCCATCCACTAACCCCTCGAGGGGTTTGTCCTGGACAGGCCATGCATAAGCCGTGCAGATGTTAATGATTTCTACACTGAAGAATGTGGTGTTGTTGCTGAACACAGATCAAGTCATTAAGCTGTGCTGGGCTGGAGCTGGGCGGTGTGGGAGGGCAGGGACAGGAGCAAGACCCTGCCGCTCACAGCTGCGGGGAGTGTTGCTGGCAGGGCACAGCAGAAGAGCTGGCTGTGCAAGTTGTGGTCTGTGCTCTTGGGTATCTGAAGGTTTTTTAGGTGGGGCTAGGGACAAGTGACTAGAAGTGACCCAGGGTTTCCTCTCCAGCCCGAGCAGGGTAGGGGAAGAAAATGGATATTTGGCATGAGAGAGTTCCTAAGCCCAAAATACCTGTCCTCTTGGGCATATGACGTTCTGCAAACTTTGCCTGCTCTATCTGCAAGCCCTCTGAGTTTATCTAAGAGTTTGAAATCTGAGATAAGGGTGCTTTTTTCAAGGACTAGGAGCCCTTGCTGGAAATAAGTTCCCAATCCACATGCTAAGTGTGCTTAAGCAGAGATGTGGGGAGCTGAAACCTTGGGTGAGCAAGAAGAGGGGGTTTCATGCAGTTATTCCAAAGGGAGGTGGGGTCCAGTCCTCCCTCAAGCTGCCGGTGGGAAATCTGAGACATCAGAGGGATTCCCCTTGCACTGGAATGTTAATGACAAGGTGTGGAGGGATTCAGCCCTTTTTCAAGTCTCCTGGTGCTGTTGCTCAGCTGTGACTCTCCAGGAATTGAGTGGGTCTTCTGGGTAATGCCTTTGTAGGTGCCCTCTAGAGTATTCTCCTTTGCATCTTTAACCTTGGGGATATTTTTTTTTCTGTTTTAGGAGTTTCTCTGTGACCCAAAGTTCAGTGATGAAAAAGACCTGGAGGAGAAGTTGGCAGTGTTCAAAGGTGAAAACTGGAGAGTTTCCCTGTCCTTTGAGCCTTACTGTTTGCTCTGAACCAGATTATTTTCCTCAGCACTTGGATCTTACCAGCCTGAGATTCTCTGCCAGATACAAGTGACTGAGCTGGGATGGATGCCTTCCCCCTTGCTTGTGGGACTTGGTGAAACTCCCTGGAGAGGTGTTTTCCACGCAAGCCTTTGTGCTTCTCCCACTTGCAGGGCAGGGACATGTCACCCTACAGACATCGTGCCTGGCAGCTGCTGTCAGTGCAAAACCTGCTGTGTGGGCAAAACCCTGGGGAGCAGCAAAGGAGGATGGTTTCTGTCTAGTTACCCAGCAAGCTGACTGGCATAATGGACCATGCAATAGCTGGACTCCTTTTTTTTTTAATAAGTAGGAGGACTTCATTCCACAAAGCAGAAGTGTCAGCTGTTTTCTGGAGGAGTTGGAGACTTTCTCTCTCCAAAAGTTTCTTTGGTCCTTTCCCAGCCCCTTCACACCAGCGGGAACAGCACTGATATGTCTAGTTTTGACCAAAGCCTGACCAGTGCGTTAGCAGACCTAGGGCCTAGGTTTGGGCCTTTTGGGGATAAAGAAACAGATCAAAAGCCTGGAGTCCTCTGGAGCTTGTCCCCAGACTGGTTACAGGACAAGATCTGGCAGGGTTATTCTGGTGTACCCACTTTCTTTCCAAGCAGTGGCTGAAGGCAGTTGAGAAAACATGCCTGCGTCACACTGCCTCGAGGCTTGTCCTCAGCTTGGCTCTAACCAAATAAAACCTGACCTTGCTTCCATTTCAGACATTGTCTGCTATTTCCCTTTGAATTTTGGCTTTGCAATCGAGCAAGGAAGAAGCTGGCTGGTGTTTTGTGATCCCTTACACCGCTGGGCACAGAGGAGCCTCCTGTGCTCCCCTATCTCTTTGTGTTGCCTTTTGTGTGGCTTTGGCTTTTGGCTGCAGCCCCACATTATTTTTTCCCATCACAATTGGGGCTCTTCAAACATTGCAACTGTAGGTCACAGGCACAGAATTCCCTGTAACGAGAGCCTTTGGCATCTCTTCCTGCTGCCTTGTGAGTTTGTCTCCGTGGCCTGTCCCGCTCTCCAGTGCCTCCTCCAGCTCCCCCAACAATCGGCTCATTGTGTGATGTTGGGGGAATATTTCTTCTCTGCCGTCCTTCCCACTGCCCCCCCCCACCCCCCTCCCAGCCTGGGGGAGGCAAAGATGGAGCCCTCATGCAGTAAATGTGTAAATGTATTTGTGAGGGAGGGACCACGCATGGTTTTTGCCCCGCTATATCCCCGCTGCTGGGGTGGGAGGGAAACATGAATGTGTGAGCTGAGGCTGATGTAAAGCTGCCTCTGTTCTCTGTACTTTTGGCTAAGTGTCAGCTCAGAAAAGAAAACATGTGCTGGGCATGGACATGGCAGAGCAGGGTTTGTGTCCCCAGGCATATGCAGGGGTGCCTGACCCTGGCCAGGGAGGTGGCAGTTCATATGCACAAGGTCATTGTGGTGAGGCAGAGTGTGGGGAGAGGCAGTCCCACATCAAGCATCACTCTGGCCCCTAAGCATGTGTGTTACCGTGATTTCTTCTAGGGTTGGTTGCTTGATGCTTGAAGGGAGACATTTACTTCTGCCTGAAGCATGAACAGCTTTGGTTTGTCTGTGGTATTTCCGTAGGTCTGTCCTGGTCAGCTCATGGCAGCAGTAATCCATGGGCTGAGACCCAGGTGAAGACGTGCCAAGCCATTCCTCTGCCTCCTGCCCATCAGTCCAGTTAACCCAACACTTTCCTTTGGAAGCACAGGTCCTGGGAAGACTCTGATGTGTGAAATAACCACTCTTCCCTTTGGCTCCTTAAATTAGCCTGCCACTTCTCTGTCCATGCTCATATGCTTGCTAGTGTCCCTGGGGCAGAGGCAAAAGGTCTTTTCCATTTTCCTTCCTGGGGCAAAGGAGCAGCCTGGAAGGACTTGGTTAATTTGAGTCCTCTGAGGCTGTTGTGGGGAGCGAGTGCTCACCGCAGGGTGATTTCTCCAGCTCACTATGGATGGATGGTGCCAGCAGGCATCTTGCTCTTTCCATTTAGCAGAGCTGAGGTGATGGGGGGCCCCCTGTGGTGCTGGGAGATGTATGGTCTCTAAGACAGACAAATCCTTGCCTGAAGAGCTTAAAGTCTAAATGGGGAACAGCTAGCAAGGGGTGGGGGGTGTGTAGGAAGCTCAGGTGTGCCACTTCAAAGGGCAGAAACTGCACAGGACTGAATTCCTGAATTTTCTAACTCAAATCAGTGCTCTGCCTGTTACAGCATGTGAGTTTTTGTCCTGCAAAGCTAACCAGACCTTCTAGAGCAGGCTCTGCCTCCCCCTGAGAATGCTGGAGTTGCTCAAGTCAGTAGTGTTTGACAGCAGGCTGGAAGGGCAAACAACCTGCTCCAGCATCACTGTGCCCAGGCATGTTCTTGGCTTTGCCCTCTTGATGTGGTCCTTGAGCAGCTCTCCTGGCAGGTGCTGCTCTGGGAGTGAGCCCAGCGATGGGAGCACTGTGGAGTCTGTCTCTCTTTATTGCAGGCAACTGCGTCATTTAATCCCTCTTCTAATCCGATCAAGCTTCATCTCGGGAGTGCTCCTGGGTTTGTTTTCCTTGCTACTCCTTCTGGGAGGCTGTTCCAGAGCTTTGTTTTTCTGGCTGGAAACCTTTTAATGCTGTTCATAGCCAGCTGATACCTTGTTCTCATGCCAGTGTTTTCCTTCAGCTTAAATGAAAAGCAGCCACAATTACAGAGCACTTAACTCTAGAGCCCTAGAGTTGAGATAAGAGTGCTAAAACCAGGCCTCGAGATGGTCTCCCCCTCTGAACTTTGCATTCAGCAGTGTATCAATCTTATCCCCAAATGCTTTATTTCATTGCTGTATGCAGGCAGTGCTCTAAAGCCCTGCACGCCCCCTGCTCTAGAGTCCTGCTAACTTAATTCTGTGTCTCTTCCAGAGAAATACATGGAGTTTGACCTGAACAACCAAGGCGAGATTGGTGAGTGACTCTGAGGGATGCTGGGCTGGAAGAGCAACAGCCTGTCTGCTGCTGAATCTGCTGCTTCCCTCTGCATTCACGGTGTCGAGGAGGAAAACTTGTGGGCTTTTCCTATGTCCAGCCTTGCTTGGATCTTGATTGCCAGCCAGGGGCTTCTTTGGCTCCCCAGCCCCTGCCTCTCAGGTTCCTCAGTCTCTCCTTGCCTGTTTCAAGACCTAAGCTCTTCTCAGTGCTGTTCTCCCAAAGTTCTGTTTATCTCCTCCTCTTCTTTCTGCTCTAAATGCTTTTTTTTCTTCTCCCTTTTTCTCCACTGAGGCCTTCTTCTCAATCCTCTGCTGGGAAGCTGGGAATTCAGAGCTGGGAAGCTGCAGGACTTGGACAATCCTAGGGCTTGCCTGGCTTGAGGCAGGAGCTATGTAAATCCATGAGCACTTCTGGTGCAGAGCAGCTCTTTGTTTTGCAAGGGAGAGTGGAGGGAAGCAAAGGACTTGGGTGTGAGTCTGGCTCAGCTGAGCAGCCCTGCTTTGGGTCCAGAAAGCACCAGTTACGTAAAGTTCCAGCCTCCTGCAGGCCTGGAGCTGACACTGAAGTGTAACCACTTGTGTGCTGCACCTTTTCAGGAGGCTGCTGCCTCGTTCCCTTCCTCCACAAGTCTTCCAGCTGAAGTGAAGCCTGCGGGGAGCTGGAAGAGGCCTGACTCAGGGCTTCCGGGAGGGAAGGGGCCCGCAGGTCTCAGCAGGCAGCAATGCAATGAGAGGAAATGGCCTGTGGCGATGGGCAGGGGCGTCTGCTCCCCACAGCTTGTTTGTCTCCAGCTTTAACCCCGGTGTTGCTTCCCTCCTCCCCATCCTTGTGATTCTTGGCACCACACTCCGAGCTAGAGGGCACTGTCCCCACATATCTCTGGAGCATTTGGAGAGTTGTCCCTCTTCTCTGAGTGTGTGGTACTTTTATCTTGAGCTGCACAACTGGGAAGTGATGCTCTGTACTGGGCGGAGTGGCAGTGAGCTGTACTGGAAGGCTTCTTGTGGCTTTTGGCAACAGCTTAGTGCTGTCAGCCACAGAGTCCACGGGTGAGGTGGTCTCAGGTGGGAACTCACGTCTCTGTCCCTAGGGTTGGTCTGTGCTCAGTGGGGTCACCTCTTGACAGCAGCGATTGCCTTGCTCTTGTAGATTTGATGTCTGTCAAAAGGATGATGGAGAAGTTGGGGGCTCCGAAGACCCACCTAGAACTGAAGAAGATGATCTCTGAGGTGACTGGAGGGGTCAGCGACACCATCTCATACCAGGACTTTGTCAACGTGATGCTTGGGAAACGCTCTGCTGTGCTGAAACTGTGAGTGTCCCGGGAAGGAGCTGGGGAGAGCAGCAGGACCCGAGCTGCTGTGGTGGGAAGCCGGGAAGCACAAACTGTTCTGTGTGGTGGAGCTGGAGCTGTGCACATTCGGTGTTCATGGAGGGAGATGAGGCTCCTCGTGCAGGGCAGTCTGCAGGGTGCCATGAGAGGGTGCATAAGCCCGTGCCCAGGCGGAGCAGTGGCGAGTGCTCCCAGCAGAGCCGCCTGCTGTGTGTTAGCACAGGCTTCCTCCCACGTGCTCCGTGGCAGCCATCCCCCTCCTTTCCGAGGGTGTGCAGGCATTCAGCACTGCAGGACTTCTTCCCCTCTCTTCCCTCAGGATCCTGCTGGCTTTGGGGAACACAGGCTTCCCCTGCGGATGGTGGCAGGACTTGAGTGGTGAATGATGGTCCTGCCAGCACCAGTAGTGCTGGCTCCTGTTTCCCACAGGATGCTCCGTCCCTGCCTGATCTTGGAGAGACGGGCAGTAGATGGAGAGGGGACACACGCTTGAAACAGCTGGCTCGTGCTGGGAGAGGTTTTCTGTGGTACAGGCTGCCAGCACTAGCCTCCCACGGCCCCCTCTGCCCTCTCAACAGGGCTCTGAAAGTGCTGCTCTAACAAATGTCTTCCAAACACTTGCTTGGCTCCATCTCCATCCCATTGAAGCCTGGCATTTCCTTTCACAGCTCAGAAGCTGGCCCTGCTTTTGTGTCTGAAACCACCATGAATAGGAGCTGATCCTCTCCATCCTCCTTACCCCTTTTTGAAGGCAGCTTTAGAAACACAGCCAGCTTTCCGGGCAGGTTGGGAGGAAGGATCTTGCACCCACTCTCACATGGTTTCTCTAAGCTGGGACGTGCTTGCTGGCAGAGTCTTCCCGCTGTGTGCTGTGTCTGTGTTGGGATGCTCCTCTTCCAAGCACACACAGACTTCTGACATCCCTGCTCCTCCTTTTTCTCCGCAGAACCAGACTGAGCCTGCAGCCTGTCCCGTATCTTCCATCCCTCCTCCCAACTGCAGCAGCTTTCACAAACAGGTCCCTTCTCTTGCTAACAGACACCCCATTGTCTGTTGGCCTCTGTAGAGCAGGAGCAGAAATGTAAAACTCGTCCTAAGAGCAGTGCAGTCCTTTGATCCATCGAGGCAGCTGGCATTCCCAGCGTAGCTGCAGTCCTCAGGGAGGAAGACACTGCTAGTGGTTGCAAAATGCTTGAGATTCCTACAGCCAGTGCCTTGCTCCTTGTTTTTGCTCTCTCCCCTGGCTGTAATTGTTGATGCTTGCTCGGTGTTGGCTTCTGAATGTTCTGCTGTGTGGTTGTGTGCAAGGTGGGCCAGGAGTGGTATTTGCTTTTACGCATCAGGAGCACTTGGCATGCAGTGTATGCCCAGAGGATTTCGGAAGTGGCTGTCTAAGTAAAATGTGCTAATCCCCTGGGCTCTGAGAGGAAAACCGGCAGAGACTTTGGGAACCCACTCCTGGTAGCTGCTGGAAAAGCCAGCCTGGCAGCACTGCCCTCTGTTGGCTTTCCCTGCTTTGTTAATTATCTAGTGCTCTTTGTAGGGGAGCCAGATGCTCTTTTTCAGCAGATAATGCCACCCCCAATGATGGATAAAGATGCATTTGCTTTTTTTTTAATTGGCAATATCTGTTGTGTTTTGCAGGGTCATGATGTTTGAAGGAAAAGCCAATGAAAGCAACCCAAAACCTTCTGGTCCACCTCCAGAGAGAGACATAGCCAGCCTCCCTTGAAGAGGACAGGCTGTAAAATGGGCACTGTTTGCTTTGCTGGTCTGTAACAGAGGTTACCTGTGCTTTGTTACTCTTTACTGCGG
Source organism: Rhagologus leucostigma (assembly GCA_013397725.1). Lineage (NCBI taxonomy): Eukaryota > Metazoa > Chordata > Aves > Passeriformes > Rhagologus > Rhagologus leucostigma. The sequence continues at coordinate 95,330 of VZTD01006116.1, read as the reverse complement.
ACAGTCCTAGTTTTCAACTAACCTGCCTTAGAGGAACAGCAAGGGAAGCTGGAGACCCCCAGCTCGTGTCTTTCTGCTGCATCCCTTAGCCAACTTGATCTGTTAGACAGAAGCCATAGCACCAAGCGTAACGTGAGACCAAAAAGAACAAAAAATACCCTGTGATTTTACTCTTTCCTCTGCCCTTCCTGCATTTCCCAGACGAGGAGCTGCTTTGTTCCCAGCATATGGGTTCAGAGCTGTGCTTGTCACCACAGGTTCCTAATGGTCCTTGCTGCCAGACATGGACAAAGCCCCTGAGAGCGGCTTCATGGGTGCAAAGAAATAAGTGCCTTCTCTGCTCCATCCTCCCCTTCCTACTTCGGACTTAGTTCTTCCCCTCCTGACCTCCCCAAAATGCAAATCAGGCTCCCACATCTGTCTGATCGTAAGGGGAATGTGGGAATGTGCTTGGACACAGAGATCTGCCTGCACAGCCTTTTGGAGTGGGCACAGATGCCTGCAGGGACAGCTTCTGTCTGCCCTGGGGGCTCATCCTGCAGGCAGATCTCAGGGTCCAACACCAGCCAGTGCAGGTGAGGATAGTTAAAGCCACCTCGGGGACCCCCTTCCTGCTAAATATCAACTTGGGTGCGACCAGGAGCGTAACCTCTGAACAGGTGATTGTCTGTCCCGTCCATGGAGTCCAGAAACAAGCTGTGGTGCCTTTGCAGCCCCACAGGATGCCTGGGGCAAGTGAAACCTCCAGGTGTAAGGAAGCTGAGTGACCAAAGTGAGCCCTACCAGACCAGTTGCAGACGAGGCTCTGTCCTCAGGCAGCTGCTCTGTCCCACTGATTTTTGCAGACCTCCCTGTATGTGTTTCAGCTTGGTCCCCTGGGATTGTCCATTTCCCTGATGGATAAGCCCTCAAGTCTGCAAAATAAGAACGGCTGTAAGTATGGAATATGAGCTGGGACTGTGCTATCCACGCTCTGGTTACTGTGGTGATTCTTGTTCCATACACAATTTCTGGAACCCAGGTGTTTGCTCTTTGCCCTTTCCCTACTCTTTTCTTTAATGTTCTTGACAGCTTTTAACTTTTTTAAAATCATGGTTTAGTAAGTACATTTTTTAAAAAGAAATACGGATGATTAACTCTACTAGGCTGATTGTTCCTGCCAAAGGCTGCACTTTTAAATAATTAAAAAAAACAACAAAAACATTCTCACTACTGTTTGTGTGAAAATCAAAACTGTAATGGAGAGAAAAATCATGAGCAAAAGCAGCACCAGTCTACTTCAAGGACTGAAAATAAATCTTCTGAAGCTCCACTGTGTCTTAGTGTGTATTGTTACCTCCTCTAAAGCTCGGTCCCTGGTCCCTATGATTGGTTGCAGATTAAGGGAGCTGGTTTCCAAGTCTGTTAATATAAACCCTTAAACAGATCCTGGAGATAGGTTTGGACTGTCTTGATCTGATCGTTATCTGTAATAACTGACTGAAAGCCATGGAGTTTGTGTGATGAAATGCAGAGGCCACCTCCTGAAAGCTGGCACTTTTTTCTGACTTACTGAAAAAGAGCAGGTGCCAGTGCTTGTTTTAAGGAATAACTTGTTTATTGAGAGCAGACACTTGCAATGCTTCTCTTGAAGGAGGGTTTTTTTTATTCTCTCTGCTCTTGAAGCAATTGCCCAAGGTTCTTGTCTGATGTGAATTATCAAAAGGGGAGACCAGGTTTCCTGGGGAATGACTGGGTGCACTTTTTCTATGTGTTTCTCAAAAGGACAGAATTTCCCTCAGATCACAGCCCCTTGTCTGCTTTCTGCTGCCTAGTAGCCTCTGGGAATGCACCTGCTTTTCTTGGTTGTGTGTGTTGAAGCTGTTGTTCAGTTAGAAAATAAAGGAAGCATATTACGCGAGGGAAACTTGGATGTGGTTTGCCACAGTTTGGGTCACTGCCCAAAGCCATCATTGCTTGTCTCTGTGGAAATCCTTGTCCTTTTTGGTCCTGGAGAAGAGAACAACCTGCTAGAGCTGGAAACAGCCCTTCTCAAAGCGTCCCCATAGGGCTGAGTGCTGGCATTCTGTCTTAGTGGGAGCTAAACCCCTCAAAACTTGAGGCGCAAGTAAAGAAATCGAGGGCGTGGTGTGATCAAGCCCCCACATGCTGCTTTTGTGTGGTCCTGGAGCACAGTAAGGCTGTTCCAGCTCACAGAGCTTCCGTGTTTCCAGCTCAGCCACCCCACACTGGAGCTGTACAGGGGCTGACCCAGAGCATCCCTGTGCTCCCGCTGTAGCCCATGCCAAGGGAGCAGGATTTTACCCGAAGGAAAGGCACGAAGCTGTTGTCAGGGGAGGGTTCGGTTGGAATTAGGAAAAGACCAGAGGGCGGTCGGGCACAGCCCCAAGGCTGCCAGTGCTCAAGGAGTGTTTGGACACGACTCTCAGGGACATGGTGGGAGTCTTGGGTGTGCCTGTGCAGGGTCAGAAGTTGGATTTAATGATCCTTGAGCGTCCCTTCCAACTCGGGAGTTTCCATGATTCCTTCGACCTGAAGCAACACTGGGTCTCTGATACGGGAAAAGCGTCAAAGCCCCTCACCAAGGGCTGGTGGCCGGGGGGGAGCAGCCGCCTGCCAGGCTCCACCATGGTTTGGCAGGGACGGCCAGAGCCCATCCCTGGTGGCAGCAGGGTCTGTCCCCTCCGGGGCTGCTCCAGCGGGCTGAGTCCCCTCAGGACGGAGCAGGGTACGGGCGTCCTGCGGCTCCCACGGCCTCAGAACACGTGGAAAATCCAGGGCGAGAGGACACAGCCTTAAGCTGCGCCAGGAGAGGTTCAGGTTGGACACTGGGAGGAATTTCTTCACAGGAAGGGTGATTAGACATTGGAACGGGCTGCCCAGGGAGGTGGAGGAGTCACCGTCCCTGGAGGTGTTCAAGGAGCGTCCAACGTGGCACTCAGTGCTGTGGGCTGGTTGACAAGGTGGTGTTCGGTCATAGGTTGGACTCGATGATTTCAGAGATCTTTTCCGACCTAATTGACTGCGTGCAAAAAGGGTTTATTAAGCACAGCTGTTGTGGGGGAGGACCCGGAGCACCGAGAGCCGCGGCCAGAGCGGCCCCGCCGGAAGCGGAAGCGTCGCGGGGCTCTCCCGGCGGGGCGCGGGCGGCGGGACCGCGGCCGCGGGGCCGCCATGGGGGACGACATGGACGTGATCCCCGAGCGGGAGATGAAGGTGAGGCACGGGGAGAGCGGGGAGTGTGGGGGGCAGCCTGCCGTGGGGAAGGGTTGACAGGCTGTTTGACTCGGGCCAGGGGGCCTTGGCTTGGAGCCGGAGGGGAACGGGGCTTGGAGAAGGCTCGGCCTGGGCTGCGAGAGGTGGTGGGTTCTGGGGGAAGCTGGGTTGGGACCGTGGGGCTGGCAAACCGAGGGGGTCCGCTCGGGACATGGCGGGGCTGTTTGAGACATTCTTGCAGTGTTTGTGAAACAGAATCCCAGGATGGGTCAGGCTGGAAGGGACCACAGTGGGTCATCTGGTCAAACTTCCCTGCTCGGGCCGAGTTGTCCCAGTGCACATGGCACAGGATTGCGTCCGGACGGGTCTGGAATATCTCCAGTGAGGGGCACTCCACACCCTTTCTGGGCAATCTCGGGGACTTTCCAGTACTTGAGAGCTTTCCAGCACAGTGTGGTACAAGCCTATGGGGTGGAAAAGGGAAGGCTGGCATGGCCTCGGTGTAGAGAAGTGTTTAATGCGTGGGGAAGGTATCACAGAATGGTTTGGGTTGGAAGGAACTGTAAAGCTCATCTCGTTCCAACCCCTGCCACGGACAGGGACACCTTCCACCAGACCAAGTTGCTCCAAGCCTCATCCAGCCTGGCCTCGAGCAGTTTCAGGGATGAAGAAGAGTTGTAGGAACCTTGTTTTGGAAGAAGAGTGATGCGTTTCTAAATCCTCCTGCCAGCATGCCTTGTGCTGGGGATCTCCTGGTTTGGGGAGCAGCATGTGTGTGCTGGGGTCTTGCTGTGTGGTGCCAGCCTAGCACGTCCTGTGTCACCCAGTGTTACTGTGAGGCTGGGTAAGAAGGGACACCAGGGAACAGATTCGTGGAGCAATTGTGGGTCTTTGTGCAGCTGCTTTCTGCCCTCAGAAACAGAGTAGTTGGGCTGTTTGTTTTGCAGAAGTTTCTGAGTTCCTACATCCTGCTCAGATTACAGGAATGTACTTATTTAGTGCCAGTAATTTGGGAATAACTCAGGTGCTTGATTGGAGTTACTGGCATGTGTGTTAGCAAATGTGTGCCTTGTAGCAAGATTTGTTCAGTCGTGTTCCATCTTGTCTTTATTCCTTTCTCTTTTCCTCTGTATCCTCTGTATTGGCTGGTTCTGGTGTGCTCCTGAGAAGGTCAGGTGTCCCGGGCAGATTCAGCTCCTGCAGATTTTATGAACACAGGCACCGGGTACAAGAGAGATTTAACCAGTGGGAAAGAATGTGGTGTGATCTCAGCCTTTCAAAGATGAGACAGAAAATGTGATGATGTGGCCGGAGACTGGGTGTGTGGCAGGGATTTGCAGCTCTCATGGAGAGGCTCCTGCATTTGCTGTCTTAGAGAAGCCAAAGTAAACTGTTCCTCTCGGGCAGCATGTGAACAGCTACTTCCCAACTGTCTCAAACAGGATTTTCAGTTCAGAGCACTGAAGAAGGTTCGCATCTTTGATGCTCCTGATGATCTTCCCAAAGAGCGCTCCAGCCTCCTTGCAGTGTCCAACAAATATGGGCTGGTCTTTGCTGGTGGAGGGACCAGCCTGCAGATCTTCCACACCAGAGATCTTCTCATGCAGAAGCAGCTGGGAGAAGATCCCAATAAAATTGGTAAGACACACTTAAATCTTGTGGTTTTGGCAGAGACAGGTTTACATGGGATTTATGACATGGAGCTCTTGGCTTCTGATGCACGTTACAGTCTTTGTCATTCTCTGTCAGGTGTTTGAATTGCCACACTTTCTTCTGTGGGAAGGCAGGAACAACATTGGTAGCCGTTCTTTGCTGGCTGGTAGCCATTCTTTGAGCTGTGAAGCTGTGCATGTGTCAGGGATGTGTGTGAGTGGAGGGACAGAGTTCTCACACTGAGTTACCCACTGACTAAACGACTGTCCAGGAGAGGGGGAGCAGCCACTGTTCCACCACCTGAGTGCAAAATGGTTTTCATTCTCTTTAGTAACTGTTCCACACTGTACATACATCAATAAAGCCAAAAATATTTCCACTTATTATTATTCAGGTTACTGAGGAGGAAAGTGACATTTTCTTTTCTTAGGAATTTGGCAACTCTCAAGATTGTATTGATAGAGATGAAGGGATTTGCTTTCATTCAGTGTTTCTACATGTTACCTTTTATAGCTGCTGTTAATGGGACTGAGGATTTTTGCATAAATTTGTTGTATTGTTTTACAAGAACAATTATTGCCATTTAAATTTGTCCCCTTCATTCCATCTTCCTTTCCTTTGGTGTTTTAAGTGGAGAATATTCAGAGTACTGTGGTTCCCATGAAGTTTCCTATGCAGCACCTGGCTCTGAGCTGTGACAATCTCACCCTGTCTGTCTGTATGATGTCCAGCGAGATGGGGTCCTTCATCAGCTTTTTTGATGTCCGCACATTCCTAAATCAGGTACAGCATATGCCAAGTGGGTTTGGCTTTGTTTTGGGGTTTGGGGTTTTTTTCAGAGTACAGCAGAGGAGAGGTGTGGCTGGGGTGGGATTTTCTGTCTCTGTGAGGGTTGTCTTGTAAAGAAATTGTCCAGTAAACTCAAAATCTGCTTGTTTTTATCAGTCATTAATTTATAGGTGGGTTGAAACTGCTTTGAACGATGACTTCATGAGAGTTTGGTTTTGTGTTCCACTTTGACTGTCTCGCGTATTTGTCTTTCCTAAAAGGCAAAACAGCAGAAACATGCATTTGCTTGTCACAAACTGGCCAAGGACTCAGGAAGCGCAGCCGTGGTCAACGACCTGAAGTGGAACCCTGCCAGTCCCAGCATGGTGGCCATCTGCCTGTCCGATGGCAGCATCTCTGTCCTGCAGGTCACAGACTCTGTGAAGGTCTATGCCACGCTCCCATCCTCTGCTGCTGTCACATCTGGTGAGTGGCAGCCGTGGAGGGCACTCAGAATGTTGGGCACTGAAGAGCAGACACAGATTGAGAGGTGTATAAACACAGGCTGCTTGTCTCAGGAGGAGGTTTCTTAAAATTCTTCAGAAAAAGGAAGGGTTTAAATTCGGTGAGACTCAGAAAATGTGTTGCAGTGGATTTACTCTTTCGCAGTTGATTGCAGCAGCTGAGTCTTGTGAGTTATCAAATGTGCCCACCTGTGGTTTGTGCTGTCTCAGGTTTGACTCATTCCCAGGAAAACATGCAAATAAGCATCATCACCTGTTGGTTTTTGACCTGTGTAGTCTTGCTTTCTCTGTGACTGGATGACTCCTTGTTGGATTCAGATTCATGATTTTTTGCAGTGGAAAAAAGTAGGAGTTTTAATTTACTGGTCCTGTTCTTGTGGGGCCTTGTAACTCTCCAGTTCCTTAGTGCTAATGAAATTCTCTTTTCTGTTGCCTAGTGTGTTGGAGTCCAAAGGGAAAACAACTGGCTGCAGGGAGGCAAAATGGCACTGTGGTTCAATATCTGCCTGTAAGTGTTGGTGGTATTAAGGCCTTATGTCTTTTCAGTAGTTTGAAATACGATATTTTGTGGGTTTTGGTTTTTGAGTTGGTTTTTCTTCATTTGGTTGGTTGGTTCTTGCATCACAGACTACAGAATTTGGTTAGGTAGCACATGGTGTGAGCCATATGACGCTGCCCAAGTGCTTCAGTAATATTCGAGTATCTTAGGTCAACATTTGGTTTAGTTTAAGGTTTGTAGTGGTCACTGAAAAGTCATGATTTCAGAGTGGCCCATGATGAGTGTTAAAGAGTGGGTGAGTTGCTCTAAACCAGTTCTCTGGGCTTTCCACAAAACTTGCAACTGTGGTTTGTTTGTTGCCTTTTCTGTGTATTTAAGAGTTGTTTTATTTGCAGAATCTGCAGGAGAAGAAAGTAATCCCTTGTCCTCCCTTTTATGATTCGGACAATCCTGTTAAAGGTACATCTTTTTATTACTTTTTAACTTGTTTGCTCTTTAAAAGTATTTTACTCGTTCTTCCCTCTGTTGTCTTTAGTTATAGCAGCTGTATAGCACCGGTTATATAATTACAGTGTGATTCTCTGTGATTCATATGCTTGGTAGTTTAGGAGTTAGTTGCCATTTGTTTGTCATTTCCTTTTGTGTGCTGTGCACAGTTAAAATCAACAAGGAAGTATTATTATAAAGTGTTTCTGGGTGAGGCATTTGCTTTCTCTTTCAGTTTTGGATGTACTTTGGATTGGCACATATGTCTTTACCATCGTGTATGGAGAGGCCGATGGGACACTGGAAATGTCTCCACAAGTGGTCATTGCCATATTGCCTGTAAGTGCCAGCAATCACAACGACACGAGTGTTTGTTGCCTGTTGCTGACTTGTTCATTACAATGGCGAGTGGCTTTTATTATTGACATTGGCACCATTTAGAATTTGAGGTTGGTACTGCTGTAAATTGTGGGTTTGAGGTTGGGGGGATTGAGTGGAGGAGGTAGGATCCACCTGAAAATCAATGAGTAACCTGTTCTCTGCTGAGATCAAATTATGGCATTATTGGTGTGCCCTGATGCTGTCAGATTTAAGTGAGATTACTTGGTTTCTGCATTGAAAAATAAGTTATCGATGTTGATCTTACAGAAAAAGGAAGAGAAGCGACCAGAGAAGTTTGTGAATTTCATGGAGCCGTGCTACACGAGCTGCACTGAGAGACAGCATCATTACTTCCTCAATTTTGTTGAGGAATGGTAAGTGGCAGGAATCATGGCAAGATCTTTCCCTTCATATGCATGTGTGAGTGGCCAGTGCTTCTCCATAGATTGTGTTCCTCCTTTTTGTAGACCTTTCAGTGGACTGTCATGTTAGTTTTAACCTGTTTGTGTCCATGCCTACAGGGATCTAGTTCTGGCAGCTTCAGCAGCTTCCACAGAAGTCAGCATTCTTGCCAGGCAGGGGGATCAGGTAATATTTTTATTCCATTTGTGGAATATATTTTGTGTTGCATTTGTGCAAATGTACATTTTCTTTCCCTAAGTATAACTTTTATAAGACCTGGAATATAATGAGATGATGAATTTTTTAAAGACATCCCAAAACTGAACAAGCTTCTAAATTGTACAGAATCTTAAGATAATTCTTAGATGAACAAGAGATGTGTGTTGTGAACCAAGCACCAGAAGTCTGTTTTTCATGATTCACTTAGCAGTCTCAAAATTTGGTCAAACTCACTATAATAAAGTGATTAATTTGAGGTCATCAGTTGAAGTTAAGTGTTAAAAGTGTTTGACTTCTGACATGCAGTGATACTTGAGAAGTCACACACAAATCTGTGAAGGACCCTGATCTTTCTGGCGTTTGTTAATCTGACAAATTTAAGTAGATACTCTCTAACTGGTGTTTTAGCTATTGGAGGCTGGAGTGCTGAAGAAAGCTGGTCACAGGAAAGTAGTAGTTGTCAATATAATAATTTAACTTTTTGCAGAACTGGGAATTGTGGGTTTTGGAGGACTCCAGCAGAGCAGAACTTCCTGTGACAGATAAAAGCGATGACACTCTGCCCGTTGGTGTTGCTGTAGACTACACCAGTAACATGCCCATCATGATCAGTAAGTCTTGTTAGTCTTTCTTGTGGAGTAGTCAGAAAATCTCAGTATATTTTATATTTTTGAGGGGCAGCCTTGTGCTCAGAGTTCTGGGAAATCATTCTGAAAGGGAGACCAACACACCTCCTGCTGTTTTTATACCAAACCCACAGCACGTGGCTTTATTTCTGTGTAAGGATTCAGTGGCAAAATGTTAAGTACGGTTCTTTCCTGGAGCTTTCAGCATCTTGAGGTATGCCACCAACAGACATGGCAAACAAAGCTCCTGAGTTACATCTGTGTTCCCCAGAACTGGGATTATAGTGAGTTTAAAGGAGTTGTGTTCTAACACTCAGGCTTTCAGGCTGCCTGTCAGGTGTTCTTTATTCTTGTCACTTATGTCCTTTTGCAGAACTGTTTTGTATCAAGTACATTTGCACAGATCTGAAGGGAAAGTGGGTTGGTTTCAAAGCCAGAAACAGCAAAGATTGCTGAGGTGAATGTGTAGGTTTTAATTCTGCATTAAAGCACAGGGTCTGTACTGCCTAAACCCTGCTGTGCTCCACATCTACTCAGCTGCATTATTGCTGAACCTTCTGTGCTGCCTGAAGGCTCTTCAAAGTACCTTGTCAGAGTCTGAAGCTACATCTGAGCTATTGTGTTGTATCTTAGTGAATTCTTCCTTGAAGCCCAGAGACAGATTGAAATAGAGATGCCTTCAGGCAGAGTGGAAGGCACTGCAGTCAGGAGTTCCTGAAGAGCACAGGAGGGTGCCAGTTAACTGAGAACTTTACCTGAAAGAAAACCTACAGTAGGGAATTGAGGTCAAACTTTGTACTTGAATGCCAAATTGAATTTGAAGCCTTTTCTCTGTTAATCTATACAGTTACTGGATTAAGAAATCTGTCAGGACAGATTTTTTTTAAGCCTGTGTTGTGCTGCCTCAGAGTTTTTAGAAAGGTTTTTTGGAGAAGCTTTTTGCTAACACATTCTCTGTGTTCTGACACAAGGGTTTGGCTTCAAATTAATTGGCTTTGCAGTTCACAGCAAGTTTAGGTTGCAGAGAAACCTCATTTGTCCTGGAGCTTGTTCCCATGTAGAAACTGCCCTTCCTTAGCATGCTTTTCCTGAAGAACCAATAGTAAAGAAACATGGCCATCCACTGCACTGCCTGAAAAACAAAGCACCATGATTATAGCAGATTTTTCCTGCACTCTTGATGTGTTTGGTTTGGGTTTTTTGTTTAATTAAGCAGAGTTAAACCATGACAGAATTTTTTTAGAAATAGAGAGAGTGTTCTGGGGCCTTTAACTGTGCTGAGAATTTTTGTACTGAAGCAGACTCACAAAGCAGCTGCATAAAACACAAGTATTTTATATCAGTGGTTCAGATCACGAGGATATTTGTTTGATGTTGGCTTTCTTTAAAGTTAAAAAGCTTCCTATGTAGCAATTCCGTTTTGTAGTTTATGCATATGAATGTTAATGAGGTGGCAGGGCCCAGTGGAATGTGGGGATTGCTGAAAGGAATTGAAGGAGGGAGCAGAGTATCAGTGAGGAAAAAGGACTGCTTCAAAATCTGAAAAAGCTTGGCACAGGAATTCATGGGTGAAAGTTGGGCTTTGTCATTCAGGAGATGACAGTCCATTGTCAAAATAACCAAATAACCCTTTTATGAAACATGAAGTCAGGAACAGAAAGGAATACAAAAGGAGAAAGAAAGAGAGCTGAGCATTGACAGAGAAGCAAGGGAACAAAGATGCAAATGAAAGCAAGAAGGGAGAAATGTAAGAAATACTGTGTGAAGAAAGTCACATGAAGATGGCAATTCCAGCAGGAACAGAATAGGAAGCTTTGACTGCAGGACTTATTATGTGTGGTCTCTGGCAGGTGATGAGAAGATCCTTGCTCCAGCTCCAGTTCTGATCCTGCTCTCTACGGATGGTGTGCTCTGCCCATTTTACATGATCAACCAAAACCCAGGGGTCAGGTCACTTATTGTGACCCCGGAGCCACTGCAGTTGGTAGGGGAGAGAGTTCCAAAGTCAGCAGGTAAGTGCTCCAGTGGGTTGGGGAACTCTTGGATTTGTGGATCTTGGTTACACTGATCTGTCAGTTCAGTAGTCAGACACATGTGCTCACAGAAAACACTTTTTTTCTTTATAATGGCAATGTGGAGCAGTTCTTGGGTGTTTTGAGCTCCCGGGACTGTTCTCTGTTTTTTGTGCATCACTATGAAATTTTCTAGTCCTGTTCACGAAATCACAGAATCATTTAGTTTGGAAAAGACCTCTAAGATCATCGAGTCCAACCTTTAAACCTGTTTGTTTGTGGGATCTCAAGCACTTTGCAGGCTGTGCATTTAGACTTTCCTGTGTGATCAGCCTTTGGAGAACAGGGCCAAAGCAGTTTCAGGAGGCTCTTTGCCCAGCTTTGAGCATGGCCTGCACACTTCAGAGAGGTGATGGTTTTCCTCCATAGTTTTGCCACAGGAGGTCATGATATGAACTGAGGTGTTTGGCTGCAGCAAAATCCTATTTAAACAAAATCCTATTTAAATCCTATTTAAAGCTTTCCTCAGCACTGTGAAAATTGTGTCAGCAGGTGAAGAGGAGTAGTTTTGTTTGAGTTATAGATGTGCTGCCCCATGTAGTGTGATGTAGGCAGGTAAGATGATTGTTTTGCTTGTTTTCACGCATGGAGGAATAATTGCAAATGCGCCATTTTCCTCCCTGTGCCCGAATTTGCTTCTCCTTCCCCTGCCAGAATGCTGTTGTTTGGCAGCCTGCCTCCCTGCAGTGCTGGCTAACTTGTGTGCTGACTGCCTATTTTATTTGAGATGGCAGGAACCTCATCAAAATCAATGGAGGAAGGTGAAGCCTTTTCACAGGAAACTGCAGACAGCATTAATCTGGACAGATTGTTGTATTGATCGTGACTACATTTGTAGAGTTTCTGTATCACTTGCTGGGTTTGGGGACTGCAAGCCCAGCTCTCCCATCTCTCTTCCCCACTGTCCAGTGAGAGCAGCAGTGCTGAGCTGTCCCCATCAAATAGATTTGGCCTTGCAATACCTTCTGCCATTAGTGCAGCCAAATGAGCGTCCTCCTTTCCCATTTGTCTTTCTGCAGGAAGTACTGCCACAAGTCCAGCCACTCCTCCAACTTCTCTAAAGCCTGACACAGTACCGGGCGTTGCTCCCACTGTGCCCACCTCAAGTCAGCCTCCAGCAGGGAGTGGAGCAGCTGTTTTTTCCTTCATGCCTTCAGCTGTGAAGACTCCTGGCTCCACGGGCAGTGATCCTCCACCGTATTCCTTTGCCACCGATGCCTCCAAGCAAGCCCAGACTCCTGCTCTGACTGGAGCAGCAACATTCTCTTTCTCCCCTGCTTCTTCCAAGGCATCCATGACTCCTGCTTCTGTAGGCACCACTACAACAGCTACTGCCACCTCCTTTCCTTTTGGGTCCATGAACTTTAAACCAGCTGCAGACAGCTCATCTGGGCCGTCGCTCTCCACAGCACCTGCTGCACAGAAGTCATCTTTTGCACCTTCAGCTTCTTCAGTCAAAGTGAACCTCAATGAGAAGTAAATAGATTCAGTAGTGAATGCAGGGGCTGGATACTTGTTAAATTGCTGCAGGCGTGGATAATGTATGGTAGTTCTGAAGATGGTGTCTGGCTTTTTGCCCTGACAACCGTTCCCCGTGTTCCCAGGAAAGCACTGAGGAAGCCACTCTTTATCCAAAACTGTCTTGGCTGTGAAAACCCTCAGTGCTTCCCATGCCAGAGGTTATGTTCATGAGCGTGGTACTAGTCAAGGGACAGTACCAAAAATTTAGACTGATAAATTGCCAGAGACTTAGGGGGTTTTTTTATCTTTGTTTTATAGGCATTAAACGGTGATTCTTTGCTTTGGTTTGATGCAAATCATGGGTAAAGACTGCTGGGAAATCCCTTCTGTCTGGGTTTAGTGGGGTGGTGATAGCACAAGTTTCTCTGTTGAAGGTTCCTTACCCCCAGACTGAGAGGAAGCTGGAGCCACAGCTGATGGATTGCTTTGCCACTCTGTGTTCAGCAGAGAAGGTGCCAGACCTTTTGGTTCTGTTCTTAAATGGACACTTGCTCACTGAGCACAGGATCTGGAATCTTCAAAGCTTGTTCACACCAACTGAAAAATCTAATACTGATTAGAAACTATGCAAAATGGGTTTGAGTGAGTGTTCTCAGATGTCATATACTCACTCTTCCCTCCAACTCCTGAGACTTGCTCTGTATTTTTAGAAAAAGTGGTTTAAAACACAGAGCTATGTTAATTGGAGCTGCTTTTTAAGGAGAAGAACTTTCATGTAAATGCATCATAAGAAATTTCTGATGGTTCAAATGATTATTTTTTAATTAGAAAAATCTTTACTACACCAGGATCTGATGGGAGCTCTTAGGGCTTTTTATATTTTGTGTATAAAGCAAATGATACGCCAGTGAATTGGCTGAATATTTAAATTGGCTGCCTCGAGGAGCTGAGTTTGCAAATGAATAGAAATTTGTATTTTCTTGCAGAATTTCTGTTTGAGCCTTACTCTGAGGATAACACTGAAGGGCAGCTCAGATTTGCTATAGTTGGAACAAAATGACGAGGTGCATTTGAAGCAGGGTAGTACTTTTTGCTGGCGTTTACCTTTTGCTCCTGGGTGGATCTAAGATAGAAGTCTTTGTGGTTCTGTGTATTCAGAAATTATCCTGGATGGCTCCTTCCCACTATCTCCAGAAGCTACACTCGTGATTTTGTGTCTGGAGCTTGAGTTGTTGCTGATCCCAGGGGGTGCTCATTCATTTATTCATTCATTCACTCGTTCCTTTATTCGTTCTGTTGCAGGTTCAGTGCTGTAGACACCTCTTCTCCCACGAGCAGCAGTGGTCAATGCACTTCCACTATGTTTTCCTTCTCAACCAGTTCCAAAACTGCTCCTGGAGGTTCTCTGAGCCAGTCCACACCTGTTGCAGCCCCTCCTACCACACCACTGAAGACTTCAGCCCCTGTGCCTGCCACAGGTAGGAGTCTGATCCCAGTTGTTGGGAATAATGCATTATAAAAAAAGCTCTAAAAGTTGTAGGGCACAGTGAGCTTCATTTGGCTTCTTTCCTGTTTTTCTTGCTGCTTTTCCTGCTGTAGAGGCCTTCCTGATTGCCACACCATCATGATGTGAATCACTTAGTCTTCAAACTGAGCGGTCTTTCCTTTTGTGCTCTTTATGCCTCAGAGAGCCATATGTGAAATAATTATATTCAGCTGCTTAAGTTCACCCAGAAGTTCTGGCACTTTCAGTGCTCTGATTATGAATGTTTCTGGGCAGTCACACGAATCAGTGCCTTACCTTCCATCTGCATTGACTAGATTTCAAAGTAGTCACAGAGAAGTTGGCTGGAAGTGAAAAGGCACCTGAGGAAGGTGTGTTCTGGCATCAAGGCCCATAGCACTACTGCTGTGATTTGATAGTGGTGATTGTTTCTGATCACAGCCTGTTTTCTCAAACTTTGTATAAGTTCATAAATGACTGTTGTTCTTATTAAATTCCAGTGGCACGTCCTGCTCAAAATACTCCTTCAGCTTCCTTGGTACAGAAGACACCCAAAATCACCCCCTCAGCAGCAAAGCCGAGCTCTACTCAGGTAACAGGACTTGACTGGCTTCTTTGGAGGGTGAATGTTTTGTATGGCCTGTGAATTGCTTAGAAATCCTTGGACTGAACTAGTGTTCTTAGGTCAAGAATAAGCTAACTTTTGACTTTGAAATAGTAGCAAATCTGTGGTTCTAAAACAATGTTCTCTGCATGTCTTAACTGTATTTTGACCTGTGTTATAATCAGAGTGCATCTGGTGTCTTAATGGACTTTCTAACATCAGGCCTTTTTTGATATTCTGAGCTCCCTGTTGCAATGGATATATCCTTAATATTGGTTTTGGTTTTGTCTTTTTTTTTTTCTCAGGGAAAATCAGCACTCCCCAGCACAGCTTTAGAGAAACAGACCCACCAGTGGAAGGAGTCGGACCCTGTCATAGCAGGGATCAGGGAGGAGGTGAGATTCTCAAGCAGTTTTCTTTATAATGCCACACAGACACTTTGGTTCAGCTGTGTTCTGATGGTGTCTGTAAGTAGTTTAGGAATCAGAATGGAAATTTTTCCTAAGATAATCAGCCTGGTTTGTAGTTGCTATTTGTGTGTCCTCTTCAGTCTTCTTCAGTCACTGCGCTGAGAAGATGGAGTAGTCTTTCTTGCTAATGTTCAAGAAGAATGTCCTGCTTTGGCTGCAAAGTGACCGATGTTTATGGTGTAGTTAAGGCATGATCCAAGAGCTGTGCTATTTGTTCCAGACCCTGCCGTGTTTTCACTGGCTGCCCTTTCTTCGTTTGACTTTGCAGATTGCACATTTTCAAAAGGAGATGGAGGAGCTGAAGGCCCGGACTTCCAAAGCCTGTTTCCAAGTTGGAACTCCAGAGGAAATGAAGATGTTGCGAACAGAGTCAGATGATCTTCACACCTTCCTCTTGGAAATTAAAGAGACAACAGAGGTGAGCAGAGTATCTTCAGACTGTGAACCAGCAGTGACTCTTCCTCACCTGATGTTCCTCCTTAACCTCCTGCAGCTGAACTGTAGATGGAATATTGGACCCTGCTGCCTTAATGAGGGGGTGACGTTGGCCTTTGTGCTTTCAGGCAGATACTTGCAGAAGCCCTTGTGCTAGAGATGGCAACGGAAAATGTTACTTTGAACCTTGTCCCTTGAATCTGTTCTATTTCTCTTTGCAGTCACTTCATGGAGATATCAGTATTCTGAAGACAACCTTGCTGGAGGGATTTGCAGGGGTAGAAGAGGCTAAAGAACAGAACGAACAGAATCATAGCTCGGGGTATTTACACTTGCTCTATAAGAAACCTTTGGATCCCAAGAGTGAAGCACAGCTTCAGGTATGAATCATGTCAGCCAACTTCTGATAGAGAGTTTTAAATAAAATGAAACTTAGGCTTGTGTGTGCAAGTGCCCAGCATTGTTGTTCTGCCTTAAGTATTTGCTGTTTCAACACAGTCTAGTAAATGTGTGGTGAGCTTTGTTTTCCATGAGTTTGCAAGAGATGCTGAGAATCCTCTCCTGAAGCTCCTCTCTGTTGTTGCCATTTGCAGTGATGATTCAAAACTCCTTCTGAAGGGATGTAGTTCACCTGCGATCCAAGTCTATTCTAATCTTAGAATGTGACTCTTGACATCCTGTTCCTTCTGAGCCTGTAGTGTTTGCTCAGGGATTTCAGTTAAAAGAATGTTGGGTTTTTTTCTACACTTTACAGAAGAGTTCTTGGAATTATTTTTATCTTCAACAAGTGCCTTATGGAACAATTTGATGATTTATTATGACTTAGAGAATTGTGTGGTTAATTTCATGGATGGTGGAGCATAAAGCTTAATGATATTCTAAAAGCTGGGACACAAAGGAAAATAACCAGCAGTACATAAAGAGGCTTTCAAAGACAAGAAAGAAAGTAGAGGTGAAGCACTTTTTGTTACAGCTCTGGTGATGAGGGCTATTTAACCCTAAGCAAAATAGAGTGAATGTGCCCTACAAATGATGCTTGGTCTTTTATACACTGATAAGTTCTCCTCAAGAGGTTTGACTGGCACGCTGAAGGCATATTTGAATGTCATCTTTGTGGCAGTAGGTATCAAGACCATGCATGCAGTTATTAGAAATCAGCTGACACAAAGTAATTTCTTTCAGGTCTGATCTCTAATCTTCACCTGGATTCTGCTGATTGAGTCACAGCCTTAATTGCAGGCCTGCTTTGATGTCCATCATGCCTCTGTGACATTTAAAGCTTATGCTTGTGACTTCAGAGAGATAATAATCTTGAAGTATGTGTTTCACTGTGTAGAGAAAGGACCATGAGGAAAGAATAACACAGTGGGAGAGAA
Source organism: Rhagologus leucostigma (assembly GCA_013397725.1). NCBI lineage: Eukaryota > Metazoa > Chordata > Aves > Passeriformes > Rhagologus > Rhagologus leucostigma. The sequence continues at coordinate 78,634 of VZTD01006116.1, read as the reverse complement.
GTGGAAGTGGATTGGAATGGAACTTTTGGGTCAATTTTGTGAAAGTTTGCTTTGAGAAAGCTCTGCGCTGACTTTTGAATTTTGCTCAGTTTCCATCATCCCCATTCTGGGAGAAAAGCTCCCTTAGTCAGCTTCGTGTCTTGGTTTTCAGTGAAGTTTTCAAGACCCTGAGACTTTTCTGATGTCCAGCTGTATCGATTTGGTATCCAGAGAGTTGCTGCTATATAGATGCTGGAGAGAGGAAACCTGGGCTTAGCAGTGTTTAACACTGAGCCTGCTGCAGGACTGGATTTGCTTTCAGATTGGGGATGTCCCACTAGAATTTTATGCTGTATCTTGAAAGCATTTGCAGTGGAATTCTTCCCAAGCTGTGTTCCTTGGCTGCTTCATTGTATTTAGGTAAACATTTTGTTGAGATGAGCTGAAACCAACTGCAGTTCTCATTTCCATTTTACAAGGTTGGAGTTCAATCTGTGGCCATACCATGCCAGGCAGGAGGGATCACAGGAATGAGACTGAGCTCTGGGTTTGTTTAGGGAGCAGGGCTTGAGGCCAGAGGTCTCTGGCTTAACTGCTGCAGTTGTGCAACTGTGTGGTCATGGATATGTCACTTTATTCTCTGTCATTGCTTTTTATTTATTTTAATTTTCCTACCTATAAAAGTTAAAAAATTAAAATTAATTCCTTGCCTTAATGTGGGAGGTGTGAGCATTTGTGAGTGCTTTCATGAATCATGGTCTGTGAATGCTAATATTCTAAAGCCGTGTGAGTAGCCTGCAAAGCTTTGATCACTTAGGATTGTTAGAAGTTTTAATGTTGTAAGATAGGAGCAAATGACTCATGTTCTGGTAGTGGCATTTGAAATAAGGATTGTTTTGTATAATGCCTGATGTTTGTAAAATCCTTTTTGTAAAGAGCTGGCAGTGTTTTGCAAATATTATGGACAGTATTATTTTTAGTTGAGAGATGAGGTAAAATGTCCAGGCCAAACCCTGTGTGTACCCCATTGATTGCTACGTGAATTTTCACCGTGTTGGGTTCTGTTGCGCTGGTAAAACTTTCCAGGCAGAAATATGGGCAAGTGCTCTACAGCTTGGACTGCATGAGCCCAAAGATTCTTCATCTTCTTCAACTGAAACTGAGATTTCTGAAGATTAAAAACTCACTTTATTTTGCATGGCAGGAAATCCGGCGCTTGCACCAGTACGTGAAGTTTGCTGTTCAGGACGTGAATGACGTTCTGGATTTGGAGTGGGATCGGCACCTGGAACAGAAGAGAAAACAGAAGTAAGTAATTGAAACTGGAGTACAGAATTACTGCAAAGAACACATTAGTGAATTGAGAATTAGTCTTTAATCAACAGACAGAAACCTTTTTCCATTTTTTCCCATCTTTTACAAGGGGTCTGGGAGTAAATCTTGCCTAAGACACCTAGTGGAAGCCATGGATTCAGACTCTGGCTTCATATGTGTTACAAGCTTGTTGCATCTCTGAGTACAGTGCTTATAGAAAAAACTGTAAGCTTTGTAGAAATTCATTGATGGCAGCTAATGAAACCTTCCTAAAAGATAAAACGTTGTGAAGTGAATGAGCTAAATGAATAAACTGGCAGCGTATTCAAAGGAGAAATATGTATTTGAGATGAGATGAACTGAACTGCTTTGGTGTTCAAACCATACCATGTTTGACCTCCTTGAGTTTCAGTAGCCAGAACTACTAAACCATTGGTGTTTGCTTGCCTGCCTGTGACCCAGATGCACAGAATGGTCCTTATCCCTGTCTCTTGGTCTGATCTCTGCAGGCGTCTGATAGTCCCTGAGCGAGAGACTTTGTTCAACACCCTGGCAAATAACCGGGAAATTATCAACCAGCAGAGGAAGAGACTGAACCACCTGGTGAACAGCCTGCAGCAGCTCCGCCTCTACAACCAGACATCGCAGTGGAGTGTTCCCAGTGATACATCTCTAAACAGTGCTCAGAGGTATGTGAAACATGAGTTCCTCATTCTCTCTTGCCCCCAGCAATGTGCAAGGGTGCATCCTCCAGAGAATGATGTTTTGTGGGCATGGTGTGGGAGGACAGGATGTCCTAAAAATTATACTAAACCATGGCCAGGTAATACAGAAGCTCATCGTTTATATTCTGGGACACACTGTTTGATGCTTAGCAGAAATTTCCCCTAAAAGTTAAAGGGTTTTGTAGTAAATGGGATAATAAAGCCTCCGGGCTGAGATACTGCTGGTTGTCTGTCTGACTTCAGGGGAAGAAGTGAATGGCTCTTGAAGTTTCCAAAATAGTTAAAGATGTGTCACACAGTATCTAGAGGGGCCCGTTGTTCTTCCAGATAATGCCAATGGTTCTAGTGGCTACTTTGGCCTGATTTTGTTCCTGCTTTGGTTGGTTTCTTTCTGATGATGATGTTTTTTCACTGCTCTGCCTTGTCCCAGTTTTGACAGTGACCTTGAAAGCCTACGCAACGATTTGATGAAAACTACTTTGAAATCACACGCCAAACCTCTGCCCAAAGCACCTGGTAATTTATTCTTTCGTCCTGGCATTCACGCCATAAATGTGAATTACCTTTTTTTTGACTTGCAGTTTGATTGTAGACTAATAACTGTCTTCCATTTTCCAGCTAAGTTATCCCCAGTGAAGCAGGCACAGTTGAGGAATTTTCTAGCCAAGAGGAAAACTCCACCAATTAGATCTACAGCTCCAGGTAAACCTTTAGTGACCATAGAAATTTGAAATGCTTTCCAGGAGGGTTACTTACGTGCTGTGGGACTGAGACCTGAAATTAGCTTTTGACTTCTCAACCCCTACTTTCCCTTTCCTGTTCCCCCATCTGCTCTCAGGAGGACTTGCCTTCAGCTGCTGTCTGGTTGAAGGCTGCCTTTCCAGGCAGTTAAGAAGTCAAATCCTATCAATGCAGGAGTAGGACAAGCCAATAGGAGATCATCCTAAAATAGGATGCATTTGTCATGGCTGTTACACTGGATGGTTCCCTCAACTTAATACTGAATTTTGTTTTTGATATTGCAGCAAGTTTGTCCCGGTCTGCCTTCTTGTCCACGAGATATTATGAAGATTTGGATGAAGTCAGCTCAACGTCCTCAGTCTCCCAGTCACTGGAGAATGATGATTCACAAGCAGTGGACCAGGAAGAAGAGGCTGCCCCAGTCCAAGTCCCTCGTCATGCTCCTGTGGTCCGAACTCCCTCAATCCAGCCTGGTTTGATGGCTCAGTCTCCGTCCTTTGGGAAACAGCACCTCTCCCTGGGTACTTTGTGTGAGTTGTGTTTGCAGTATCTCTTCTCACTGTGGTCTTGTGGGTATCTTTAACCGCTGTATCCATTGCCAGTACTTCAGGCCCTGGAGGAATGAGATTGCAGGATACAGATTTTGCCAGGTTCCCAGGAGCAGTAACAGAGTGGCTTTGTAACCTCAGGAACTCAAGCTAAAAGCACTAGAACACCTTGACTCGCTGATTGTGTTTTTGTGATAGCCTGGTTCTTTCAGGTTGCAGTGACCTAAAATATTGCCCAAAGACTAAGAAATTGGAGTACTGTTGCATTTGGTTGATGTGGCCAAGGCTAAGAGTTCTGAGCCCAGCAAGTCTCAGTAAGAACTGCATTTGCATGCACTCAGTTTTTCTTGTGCAAGAGAGGTTTCTTTAATCTCTGCAGCCAGAGAGAAAAATAAGGTGTCAGCAGAATTGTCTGTAACAGCAAACTGAAAGTCCTTTAATGCACTGAAACGACATCTCTTGAGACTTAGTATATTCCTTGGGATGTACCAAACCTGCCAGGGACAGATTGTGTTGATAGTTTGAATGGCCTGCACATCAGTCCTGTCAGAAGGAAGCTGTGTACTTAGAGGAACTGCAGTTCAGCAAAGGCTTTCAAAGACTCCCTGTTTTGTAGAGAAACAGCGAACTAATACTTTTGTTAATTTGTTTCTTTAGTGCCTGCATCTTCAAACAGAATCATCCCACAAGGGGCAGACAGTACCATGCTTGCAACAAAGACTGTGAAACACGGGGCCCCTGCTCCCACTGTCACTGTTCCAGCACCACAAGCTGCTGCTGCTGCAGCTCTGCAGAGGCAGATGGCTGCTAACCAGTCCCCAGGTAAAAGGATGGCTAATTGCCCAAGTGACCTCTGAGCAGCTGAATGTGGCTTTCACAGGGATTTAGTGCTCTCAAAGGAGGAGATCATCAAACAAAATGTGGCACACATTTTGTAGTTGTTGCACCTCTGAGCTATCCAGTGTTCCTTTGTCTTCCTTTTTCTTGTAAGCTGCTAGTACAAAATACCTGAGAAACTCCCATTTCTGTTAACTGAAGATGTTACAATGTCGGTTAAGAGAGAGTTCATAAAAATAATTAGATTTGGTCAGCAAACAACAAAAAATGTACCAACTATATAGATTGCTGCCCACTTTTCTTGTCCTTAATTAAGTCTCAGGTTCCAAATATTTTGGGCCAGGTACACTATATATGTTCTAGAATCTTGGCTGGATCTTTTTGGAATTATTCAGGCCACATTGAATGAAATGAAATGCTTAATATGGAGTTTGTCTTTACGTCTTTTTTTTTTCCTCCCTTTTTTTCTGTTCCTTAAAGCTGTGAGCACCTCCTTGACTGAATCAACTCTGAAGAACGTTCCTCAGGTGGTGAATGTTCGAGAACTCAAGTCTGGTGCATTGACTCCAGCAGTCTCTGCAGTGATAGGGTGAGTGCTGCCCATCTTTCTGGTGGCTTTTGGTGGCATTTGCACTGGAGCACATCTGCCAGTGGGGAGCAGTAGCAGTGTTTTACTGAGTGTGGCTGTGTGAGACCTGAAGTGGGTGCATTTAGAGAAGACTACTGGGTGTGTGGGTTGAAAGAAAGAGATAAAGAAAGAAAGATCTTTCCAGGTCATTCAAGGATTTGTTAATGGCTTGTCCTGAACAAATGATGAGACCAGTATTAACCTCCTTCTCCATTTTTCTGTGAAATGCATTTATGTGCATCCTCTCCTTTTGGAATACAGTGGTTTTACTGCTAATATGAAATTTGGACCTGGTATCTCTCCAATCACTACCTCTGTTCTACCTCTTTCAGTGAGGGAAGTGCAGCCCTCTGTCACTGAGTGTGGTCTGTGACTTTAGGCTCTCCAGATGTTTTCCTTCTACTTTGTCATCCTTTGCAGAGAAAACCTTCTCTGGGAGTTATGCCTCTTCTGTGTGTTCCCAGATTCACCCCTTGAGGGAGGGAGAACTGTGCTCTGGCTTTTCTGGAAACTTGTCTCAAATGTTTTGACATCAGAATTTTGACTGAAGGGTTGGCTGTCACTAGGGGTCAGTCACTTTGGAACACTATCAAGCTGCAAGGCTCTTCCTCATGAGTAAACTATGGACGCTGACTTCTGGTATTTAACCTTGAATTTGTTACCATTTTTGTGAGTTAGCTGTAACACTTGGCTTCCCTACTCTGCCTCCTGCAGACAACAGCCAGCTCAGCTCATTCCAGAGATTTCTGTCTTATCACCAGGCTCTGTCACCAGCCTAGGACTAGGCCTTTTCCCTGTCATTGTAATGACCTTGAAACTGCCTTTGCTTGAAGTTCCTGCTGTTGCTTAAGACCAGGGCAGTGCATGGCCAGTTCTGGGCTGGGGAGGCAAGGGCACTACTGAAAAGTCTGTGCAAAGTTTGGCTTCCTGCATGAAGAGGGATAAATTCACCACATATCTCTCTAAGTTCATATGGAGTTGCAAATGCTTTATCCATATAACTGTGAGCTGTTCATGCAGCTCCTGGAACAACTGCTGTTAATTGCATCACGACTGGCTTTCACACATTTGTGTGTACTCTTGACTGTCAAAGAAAAAAGGTGAAATTCCTTTGATGCAGCTTTTCAAAAAGGGAACAGTCTCACAGTGGTGGTACTCAACTGCTGACCTTGACATTTACTTCGTGGTTTCTTTTGCATTTTAATTGAGAAACAGCTTGGGCACTTTTTGCTATTTTATTTCTTCCTAAAAGTGATAAACTGGGGATGGGGAAGGGAATTGCTACATCTTTTGAAAGTCAAATTTGCAGACAGCTCTACTTGGAAATTTTTTGGCTAAAAGTGGTCTTGTGACCAGGAAGAGTTTTCCACCCTCTGTTTCATTATAACTATGATGAAAAAAGTAGAAAGTACTGGCTGTGTATAGAGAAGGCTGTGAGCGAGCAATACGCAGTGAGATTGGTTTTCACTTGAACTGTAGTTAAAGACCTGTCTTTCTTTCAAGTAGTTTTAGACTGGCAGTATTGATTGATCTCTCTAATTTATAGAACACCAGCTAGCTTGATATCTTGGAGGCTTTCTACAGTCTTACTTTACAGATGACCTCATAAAAATGTACTTTCTAAAAATTCTACCCAAATGAGCCGTGCTTGCCAGTCAGATTCAGCACTAAAATGAAGAGCATTCACCCAGCAAAGTTAATTCACCAGTTTTTGCTACTTCAGACATCCTGGCTACCTTTTGCTGCCACAGCACACTCTTCGGTTGTTAAGCAGGAATGATTTTTCAGTTGTTATCAGTTGTTCAGTGGCCTGTGACTGGGTATTTTGGTGGTCCCAGTCCACCAACTAATACACAGTTTTCAGTGCAAAAAAAATCCTTTCTCCACAACTGGAGTCAAACCCAGCATTTTCATAGCACTGTGAAGTGGTCTTGAGATCAAGTCCCACCCTCATGAATTTCACAGACTTTCTGTTGTTTTCTTCTTTGTTCAGTATAAACTTGAAATCTACCGCTGCACCATCCCAACACCAACTTTTTCCAGTGTTAATCTTGAGGTTTTCATTGTTTGCTGTACTTCTGCTTTGGGCAGAGGGCAAATCCAGGCCGTGCAATGTAGAGACACAGTACTCCTTACTGGAAGGAGGGAAGGAAGGACTTCTTAGTAAAGCAAAGCTGTTTAAGGCACAAAACCTTATCCAAGACCAAATGGCGAGGCACAGTGTTTCATGCATGTGTCCTCTTCCTTTGGAATGTGGTAGAAAATTCCTGTGAATTGGCCTGCAGCTGACCAAACAGTAAATGCAGTTTGGGAATCCTCATGCTTTAGCAGGCAGACAACTTTGGATGCCCAAATTTGCTCACAGTCTGGGATTTGCAGCCTCAGCCAGAGATTGGTTATTGCCTTAGGGAGCTTCTGGTCCAAGTCAAGATGGAGAGAACCTGCCTGGGTAAGAAAACTGGGCTTTGCCGCCAGGAGAATGCAATCACGGTTGAATTTAAGCTTCTGAAATCTTCTGGTCTTGGCCAGTGAAGCTTCTGAACCTGGTGGGCCACAGACTTGAGGAGATGCTGTTCCCAAGTGGCAGCGATTTGGTGTGTTAATGCCTCACAGTGCCAAGATCAGATGCTGCACCCTATGAGATGGTGCCATTCTGCAGCAATTGTCTGGGGGGTTTCATTTCGTGGTCAGAAATACCAAACCTATAATGTAGAATACAGGTTAATTTTATCGTAGTTTTTGCCATGACTTTGTCAATGTTTATAGTACACTTCAAAGACAGGAAATGCTCCCTCCACCCTCTCCCAACTGTGTCTCCTTACTCAGCATTTCTAAGCATTGCGTGTACGTGTCTGGACTCCGCATTATGAAGGAAGCTGCTTAAATTTGTTACCCACTAGGCATAAAATTGTAATCCCCTTACCTGCTGATTTTTCATCAGCTCCCTGTAAAATAGAAAGCCCTGGCTCTCTTCAGAGACAAGAGTGTCTGGAGAAGACTTGATCGTTTAAGTCTAGAGGTTTAAACACATTTACAGACTTCCTTTGTTAAATGTGGCTGATTCATTTAAGAGGTTTATTCTGTAATCAGATTTGTTCGTTTGGAGTTGTGTGTGGAATCTTTAATAGCGGCTGTTGTTCAAGACTTCTGGAAGCTGTGCTTTTTGAGAGGAGAGGAAATCCTCTTTCAGACTAGTTATTCATATAATTGTTTAATTTTTCTTTTTAAGATCATCTGTACCTCACTCTGCAGCCCAGGCAGTCCATCAAGTTTTGGCAACTGTTGCTACAAATCAAGCTAAACAGGTATCTTGGTTCAGAACCCTTTCCTTGTGCAATACTCTGCCTGGGCGTCCTCAGCAGAGTTTGGGGGTTTAATTTTCATAGCTTGCCCTCCATTCTTGACAAACCATTTCTGTATCTGTGACCTCGGCAGTGTGATGCCAGACATATCTATGTTATGTCTTGCCTTTTGTCACTTCTGAAGACATGCAGCTTTCTAATGGCCCCAGCCTTGCTGCGGTAAGGGTTGCAGCTAACAGCAAAGGAAGCTGTATTAGGTAGATACAACTAAATTTCACGCTAAAAGAATAAAAGTGATGGACAATCAAGAGAGAGAGTTCTTTACTTACCCTGTTATTCTACTGAAAACATCACTTAAAGGTTGACAAGCTGCTGGGTTTTATATCTGTGCATCAAAAAACCAATGCAGCAGTCTTTGCCATCTGGAATCGTTGAGCTGCTGCCTATGGAGTCTTGCTGACCTGTTGAAAAGGCTGAGGACTGACCCTGTATTTAAGTGTCAAGACATAATGGGCCCAAGATTGCAGAGCTCTTCTAAGTGCTTCGACCACCTACCTCTGTTTTATTCTTAAGTCACTGCATGACACTGATAATACCAAACCAATGTCAGAAGGACCTTCGTTAATGGACAGACTGCACTGACCTGAAGTGGTGCTGTGTTTTTAGACACCTCTGACGAGCTCAATGAAGGGCCAGACTCCACCTTCCTCTGTGTGTGCACCCTCTCCTATGGCATCCACAGCTGGTCCAGCATCGTCTGGCAACAAGGTCTCGGGTAAGTTGTCTTTAGTGGAGATGGAAATAAGGCCTGGATGTCTCTTGCCACGTGTCAGGGTGCACAGTCCAGAGAATGAGGATACTGAGGAAAAAAGACTTGCCTCCACTGAGAGGTTGCTGTGCCAGTCTTGAGGGAGAGAATTTGAAAAACCAAGGTACAGAAGTGCAGGAGAGTGGTTTTCCGTACTCCTTGTGTTTTGTCTGTTCCTGCATCTAGGATTCAGTGACGCAATTCCTTGTTCAGAGTGGACTCAGGACTTGTAACTCTTATCAGGAAATGCTGAAAGCACATCTTCCACAAGGCTACTGTAGTTTGACAGCAAATTAAAACTAGCTCTTTCATTTTTAAAACGTGAAAACCATGCTGGTTTTAAACATTTTAAATGTGCTGATTTGATTTTTAGACACAGAGCATTATAGGAGTACTTGAACAAGCTTGAAGTGAACTGATTCCTGTGCAGGATCTATTGAGCATTGAGCTGTAGGACCAACTTCAGAGCCAGTTCAGACACAGTGATCAGTCTCAGAGTTGGGAAGCTTCTAAAGAAAGGAATGCTCAGTTTACAACTTAACAGGGAAAGAGGAAATGTTAGGGGAAGGAAGCAATTGATTTTTAATGTGCATTAGATAATAATGCTTGCATTGGACATGGTTTTATAAGCCTCTTGCATAAATGTCTGAAATCCATCTCTGTTGGTCTTTTGCCTTTAATCTGTGGATGTAGGTTGCCTCTTAGCCAGGGGTAAGAAGCAGTAAAAATAGCTAGGAATCATATTTGACTTGGCAAATGCTTCTTAAATTTTGGTTTATTGAAAATGTCAGCTCCTGAATTTGATAGCACTTCTTTTTTATTTGATATTTATTAAATTATAGACTGTGTGTGCAAGCTAATCCCTCCTTTTCTGATAGATGGATGACAGCACTCTTTGTTTATTTTTTATTTGTAAATATATTTTTAAAGTATATTTATCTGTTGTTCTTGTAACTTACAGGACAAGGGGCAGTAAAAACAGTTACAGCTGTTTCTTCTACCATGACATCAGTACAAGCAACAACTTCACAGCTTAACAAAACGTTCTCGTTTTCTTCTGCGGGGTCTGTATGAACATGAAGTTTGCTTTGTAGTTGACATTAAGTATGAGTATTGGCTGTTACAGCAGGTGTTGCCTACAGGCTGTGCCGTACTGTAAAATGGCACCTGCAGATGTTAGACTGGGAAGGCAGGGGTTGTACCAGAGTCCTTTGAAGACCTTGTTTGTGGAAGCCTGAGTGAGGCCTGAAGGTCTGTGAGACTTTGACACAATATCATGTTGCTTTGAGATTTTTCAGTGTATAACTAATCAAGAGTAAGGGATGACTGGCTTGCTTTTGGGGTTTATCTACAGTGGGCTGTTGAACAAGTTCCCAGTTATGACTTGAAATACGTACTAATGGCTACACTCGCTGAATTACTTATTTATTTTAATACAGCAGAACAAATTTTGTGTTTTGGCTTGAAAAGTAATTAGTTAATGAAGGTGATGAGAGGGGCCCCAAGCCATCTGGTGATATCTGTTACATAACAGTAACACAAAGCAAGGCACATGTTATGAACATACAGTTACGCTGAAAGCTCTCTTAATGGAATGTTATTTCAGAGATGGCAAAAATATTTATTTGATTATCTCTTATGTGTAGGAGAGAGGGATAATTCCTTAGGAATGATTGTTTGAAATTCTGCATGTTTAGTGGTCTAACACTCAAGTGAATTTCTCTCTGAAGTGGGCAACGTTAAGAATTTCAGAACACACACACTTTGAAATGGCTGGTTTCTTTCAGTCTTACCTGTTTCTCTGCATGTTTTGTTAAGTCAATGCTATGCAAATGCCTTGCTGGATTCTTCAGAGGGCTGAAAGAGTCTTTTTGAGTGATGGAAATTCAGATTCAGAAAGCAAACAACCCTGCATTTGTCCCATGTGCAGTGCCTCAGTGTGTAAACCATGTGCTAAATACAATGCTGTTGTCAGTGATGTCTTAGTCCCATGGCCTGACTTCTGTATCAGCAGCCGGTCTTTGAGAATCAGAGAAAACGTAAAAAACCTCAGGGAATGAAGATCTCTGCAAGACTCATTATGAAAGATCACAGTATTTTTGCAAGACAAAATATGTTTAGTGTAAAATAGTCATGATAACTTTTCATTTCTGTCTTGCTATGAGTGATCTCCTTCTTGGTGGATGGTAGTATCCAGTTATTCCCTTCTGCACATGCCCTGACTTCCCCTTTTAGCTCTTTTAAACTCTGGCTGCCCCTGTGGTTTTTCCTCTCACCAGTCTCCCCAAATCCATCAGGTTTTGGTGCATGGTGTTCAGTGGCAGAGCTGCATGGGGAAGAAATCCACAGCAGAAAGGAAAGAACATGGGAGAATGAAGGGTGGTCAAAAGAACTTTGACTTTTTAGCCCTCTAGAAGCCTTTTCAGAGAGGAAACAAATAGGGAACTGTGTGTGTGTGCTTCTATCTTCCTGTTTAGTCCTTGGAGAAACTGTGCCCGTGTGCCTGGCTTTGTGCAAGTGTGTACTGGAAATCTGGGTCTCAGAGTTGTGCTCATCATATGGTTGGAAGTTTCAACACTTTGAGCTAAGTCATTCTTTCCCTTTCTCCTCTTTCCTCCTAGGTCTGTATTTAATTTTGGTGGTGTCACATCAGCTGCTTCATCACAGACGCCGCCCAGCCTCGCTCCCTCACAAGGTTAGTTTGGGAGAGTGTGCAAACAGCATCTCTTCCCTTCTAAGAGAATGTTTACTCTTCCTAGTTCATGTGGTTCTTGTTCTGTGTTGCAGTTCTGTTACTAAAACTGCAATAACAATTCATACATACGCTGGGTTCTGCCCTGTAATACACAGAAATCTGGGCCACCCGCCTTTCAGTTAGGAATAAGCAAAATATTTGTTGCCAAGAACATTTAGGAGGCACTAGTTTATGAAAAGGCTAACATCTGTAGTCATTTCCTCTGCTGTCTTTAATCTGTAGATTTAAAGTTGCTGGAGTGGACTGACACAGAACTGTCATCCAGTGAGCATTTAGTAATCAGAGGGAAATGCTTGGAATGGCTTTGTGTTGCTTCTGAAATTGAAGTGACAATAGTGGCTGCCTTTCCATGTCATAGGTAGATCCTATTTGCCCAGTCTGGTAAAAGGGAACTGATAAAATCTGCTTTGTAATATTTTTGAAGCTTTCTGCCTTTAGTTTCAGTCTTGCGGATGAGATCATACGGTCAAAAAATTTGCTCCCAATGCTATTGGTTCCTCTGATAAAAGATATCACCTCTTCATACAAATCTTGTAAATACAAGGCTTGTTCCTATCCTTAGACCATCACAACCACAGTAATGCTACTGATACTCTTGATGTTAAGCAGAGAGAATGAACTGGGCTTAAAATTTGAAGATTAACATAAAAGCTTAGGTAAATAACACAGATAAAGCAGGAGTGGGAGGTGCAGGAGACAGACTTGTAAACCACAGCACTCTGTGAGGGCAGGTACTTCCACACTGCTCTGTGAGCTGGTAGGAGCACCTTTGTAACTGGTGATGGAAGAACTACAGAATGTAATTTCAGGGCCTCAGGAGAAAAAAAAGCTACATTATTGAGTGTCAGTTACTTAAATATACTTGATATAGGGAAAAAACACAAGGATAATACTAGCTCTGCTAAGAAGCTTTTGCTCCTTGTTGTTTGATCTCCGTGCAGATTTCCTATACTGTGTCCAAACACCAAAGCAGTGTTTTCAAATCAGAATTTGTGTTTGGTGCCCAGAAGTGAAATGATAGTACATTAAATAAAACTAGCCCAGGCTCCCTCAAAACTTCAGCAGTTTCACACTGTTGGACAGGGTATATGTTAGAAGTGGAGCTGCTTTGGCAATTACATTTGAGAGTTTTTCTGCAGTTTTTCAAAGCAGAAGACAGGCTGTATAAGAAACTGGTTGGTGGTCTATAAATAGCTGAATTTGTAAAGAAAGATTTTATTTTGTAGAAGACTCTTTTAAGTGTCAGAAAGTATTTTTATGACCTAAACTGTTCTGAGCTATTGGTTTAAAAAGAAAGTGCTGTAGTAAATGTCAGGAATTTTTTACCTGAACCAAGTAAGAAGGGGTGAAAGTGGTGTCAATAGAAAATTATCTATAATAACCAGGTCTTTTATATTTTTATCAAACTGCTGAAAAAGAAATAGGAGCCAAAGGCTGGAGTTGTCTGTACTTAAAGAGAAGGATGCTTAAGTGGAGGCTATGATGTGACAGTAACAGTGTTTGTCGCTGCCACCCTGTCCATAAAAGCTTCAGGTGTCACTGTTGTGTCCTGAATGGATATGAAGGTTGCAGTTACCTGATGGACAGAGGCTTTATAGTTTTGAGGCAAGAGCACTGGCAGTCTGTGAAGCACTAAAACAGGCCATTATTCTGAGAATGATAAATGAGCTTTGCATACCCTGACTCGATTTGTTACCTCTGTCTCTCTCACTGACAGCCCCTGCGAAAGAATCTGCCCAGCCGGATTCATTTCTGTTTGCTGGGAGTTCCAAACTTGGAGCAATTCCCGAGGCCTCCTTTGCTTTTGGGTCTCACAAGTCAGCAAGTGCTCCGGGAGGTGTAGTAGGAGGTAGCTCCTCTGCAGATGGCACCCAGTCAAACAAAGCTGCTGCAACATCATCTTCTGCTCCCCCCACAACCTCTGGCAAGTTGGATATTGCTCCATCCAAACCAGGAGATCACTTGTTTCAGGGCAGTCTAGCTGGGGAAACTCTTGGGAGCTTCTCAGGACTACGGGTTGGTCAAGTAGATGATAGTGCCAAGACCACGACTAAAGCACCATCTACCAGTGTTGCAGGACCACAGTCAACTAAAGTGTCTACAATACCTTCTGGGTTTAATTTTGCTGCTCCCCTGACATTAGGAAAAGCTGGAGAAGCTGCTTCAACGTCAGTCACCTCAGCTGGCACAGCATCCCTGTCCATCAGCACTAGTGCCACAGTCAGTCTCTTTGGCAATGTCCAGTTAACCAACACAGGGTCTTCTGGGGTGTTTAATCTTGGAGGCTCTGGTGGCAACAAACCCCCCTTTTCATTTGGCATTCAGCAAACAAACAGTATGAGCACATCCACCTCTACCCCTTCTACTCTCCCTGCTTCAACTTCCCTCTCGTTTGGAGGTTTCTCAAGTTCATCACAAACTGCTGTCCCTGCTGCAACTTCCAGTAAGTCTGCAGGGGATGCCAAATTGCCACCTGGGTCAGAAAAGACATCTGAAAACGAAGCTGTAGCAGCTGGGTCTTCACCTCCAGTGCCACAGCCCCAGGCACAGCTCTCAGAGCCGCTTAAAGAACCCACCTTACCTCAGGCCACGGCTGGGGACACCGTCCCGGAGGGCTCTGGGACCACGGTGGCACCACCTCCTCCTGACCCTGTGGCTGCTCCCACCTCCACCAGTGATCTGAAGGCCCTGGTGCCTCCTGCTGTCTCTGCAGCCACCCCACCAGATCAGAATGTCTCAGCAACAACCTCCACAGCAAGCATTGCCTCTCCTGCAGAAGCCACAGGTGCTCTGGCTGCTACCTCTGATGTTACTACAGGTGTGCAGAGTCCAGCTGTTGGTGCCTCTGTGTTTGCCCCCACTTCTGCAGGCTCCTCGGTGTTCTCTCAGCCACCAAGTTCCAGCTCTTCTGGCTCAGCATTTACCCAGCCTGCTGGGGAAACAGCTGCCACTCCTTCCACACCATCCGTTTTTGGACAGCTCCCAGCAGGTACCACAGCATCCTCTCCGTTTGGGCAGCTCACCACCAGCACTCTGTCCACGGCCACCACCACCACCCAAGCTGCCACCTCAGGCTTTGGTACTTCTGCTTTTGGCACCACCACAGCAGGGGGCTTTGGCCAGCCAGCCTTTGGGCAAGCACCAATCTTCGGGCAACCTGCAAGCAGTTCTTCAAGTGGCTTTACCTTCAGCCAGTCTGGGTTTGGGACAATGCCGGCCTTTGGCCAGCCAGCGGCTTCCACAGCAGCCTCGAGCAGTGGGAATGTTTTCGGAGCCCCGGCCAGCACCAACAGCGCCAGCTCCTTCTCTTTCGGCCAGCCGGCCAGCACGGGCGGGGTGCTCTTTGGGCAGAGCAGCCCTCCCGTGTTTGGGCAGAGCACTGGCTTTGGGCAAGGGGCATCCGTGTTCGGTGGCACCGCTGCTGTCACCACCACCACATCCTCTGCTGGGTTCAGCTTCTGCCAGGCCTCAGGTAAGAGCAGAGTGCTGTGGCACTGTCTGGCTTGGAGTGTATCACTGGGGAAAGCAGGATGGGATTAATGCCTTTTTTCCCCTATGGCACCTGATGGTTTTCTTTTTTTTTGGTTTGGTTTTGTTCTGTTTTGTTTTGTTTTCAATTAGTAAGAACAAGAGCTGCAGCGTATGTGAGAAGCAGACTAATGCTGGAGACCAAAGAAGCTTTTGCTCTGCTTCGCTATTCATCAGCAGGCCTCTGAATGTAGCCTTGTCATCCAATCCTGCCTTCATTTTACACTTACAAGTCTACCTTGATTTAATTTTGCATTACATATTGTCCTGCCTGTTGCACAATAACTGGAAATGTTGTAAATGGTTGCACCAAAGAGGCAGAGCAGCTCTGAGACCATAACCAAGGCAATGAATAAATACAGATGCAACACTTCCTTCAGTGGCCTGCACTGAACCCATGCAACAGTAGCTGTACATCCAGGTGTAATACCATGTCATCAGCTAGGACGGCCAAAAATAATTTAAACCCTCAAAGTGACGGATTTGCAGGGAAAAATCTGTTAAATCCACTTTTGCATTTGGAAACATCTCAAGATTAAATATAGAAGTAACGTGAGCATCAGCTACCTGTCCACACAGTTAAATTGGATTCTTGCACAGACCAAACCTCCTTGGTCAGTCCCTTTTTGTTCTCCACGTGCTCAGTATATTGTTGGGGTTTTTCCAAAGGTTTCTCTGTACAATCTTCAGAGAGCTCCCAGGGAAAAGTGACAATTACATAGTAATAATAGAGAGCATGTATTTCCAAAGAAGAAAAACTAATTAGGTTCATTTAATTAAAAATGATGGCACTGCAGGCAACTGCTTGCTCATTTTAACTACAGTAGCAGAGAATAGTTAAATTGGGGGAAGTGAACTCTGCTCGAGAAAGGTGTTCCTAATTATGGAAATGCAAGTTTTATTACAAAAGGCACATTTAAGTGAACTGGGAGATGGAAAGGGGAGTTCTTTTTTTAATCAAAACATTTCATTATCTTTAACAGGAGTCCTCAGGTAACAAAGCTCAGATTCTCTTTACACAAGGGCAATCAGAATGCTCCAGTGCTTGTGCACGACTTGCAGTATTACTGTAGCCATGTTAACAGAAATCCAATTCTCTTAGTGTTAGCAACAATCCCACAAGTGAAAAGGCCTTCTATTGTCTGTTTTTAAGTTGGCCAAAGAGAGAATGAGAATGACTTTCAAATAAACTTTCAATGTCATTTATTACTTGTTTGTTGGCACATGCTTTGTATTTGTCCAGCCCAGATATGTTTGGTAACATCATTTGTATCCCTGTGTTTTGATGTGGAAGACCTGTCCTTTTGCCTGTCGTGGTCTAGTGTCACCTCCCTGAATGTCTTACACTCTAGTAATAGTTCTGGTGGTAATTTTTCCTTTTTTCTCTTAGGTTTTGGTTCTAGTAACACAGGTTCTGTGTTTGGGCAAGCAGCAAATACTGGAGGCACTGTCTTTGGCCAGGCAAGTATTTATGGCTTTTTATAGAACCAAAGGGTTGTTATGTGTGGGGAACTTGGTCAGGGTTCCCTATTTCTGATATATTTTAAAAAAATACAATTTGATGTGTTTAATAAAATGTGTCCCAGTCTGTACTGGAGATATTTGCTGTTGTGGTGAGCACCAAAGCAGCATCTGCATGAATACTCCAGGGGGTGTGGAGACACAAACATTTTATCACATGCAGGATAAGATAGATGCAGTAAGTCTCCTGCCTTTATTCCATGCTAAGTGGAAAGTAGGGCAAGTGTAGGGCAAGTCTCAAAGGCATTATTCTGTGCTGTGGACAAGATTTAAGACAGACTTAAATAAAATTTCATGGCATTCCATTTTGGAAGGTGATTGCTGGCTGGTTTGTCAGCCCTTTCAGACATCCAGAGAAATAGCCCGGGCAGAGCAGCCTCGGGGGGAACACATGCTGCTTTGACTTTGCTTAAATCCCTTTTTTGTCCTTTTTGTGTTCTAGCAGCCATCTTCTTCCAGTGCAGGCTTGTTTGGAGCTGGAAGTGGTGGGAGAGGTGGAGGCTTCTTCAGTGGTTTGGGAGGAAAGCCAAGTCAGGATGCAGCCAATAAGAATCCCTTCAGTTCCTCCAGTGGAGGATTTGGATCCGCAGCTTCCCAGAGTAAGTGAACAAAACAAGAATACAAAATGTGCTGTGATTTCCATCTGCTTTTGTGATCCCATCTGCTTTTCTGCTGTTAATTGTTTTTGAGTAAATTCTGTGTTAATATGAAAGGCTTTGAGGGAGTAACCAGAGTATGTGTGATGTGTAATCCAGAATTTTTCTTCTAGGTTTATGGAAAACAAGTAGGGAAGCCATTGAAACAAACAGCAGATGCAAGCACATGCAAGAAGTGGGAATAATATCTATATTCTGTAGAGAATTCTTGGCCAAGTCCTTCCTTAAAATGGAATACTCTAAATTCTTGTCATTGAATTTCTGCCTCCAACTTGGTTGGAAGTTAGAAGGCTTTGATCATCTCTCATTGCCCTAAGACTGTAAAAATTGCTTAGAATCAATATGTGAGGGAGAGAATTTTTGTTACTCTCTGCCTAAAAATTGATATCTTTATGCAGCACATGCAGCATACTTCATCAAAATTTGCTGTGACATATTGATAGGCAGGTAGAAAGCACAAAGAAGGGGAAGCAGTGGCTAAGCAAGAAAGTCGAGAAACAAAGGAAAGCTGTAAAATTAGTGCTGCAAGTGGTTAGAAGTAGCACTTCAAGCCTTAAGAGAAAAAATCCATTTATTTTATTACATCTTTAATGATCCATTGGGATTAATGGTTGAGGTCAGTTTTCTAACCTTGCTAATTTAATCATTTAATGCAGTTCTGGGTTTTGTGATGAAACAAAACAGATGGATGGTTCACCAGAGAAAAGCTTTGGTTGTTCTGTGTCCTGCCTCTAGATGCAAAAACTCCCTGTAGGCTTATGAAGGATGAAAAAATGAGTTATTTCTCAGTAAGGCTGGAAAAGTTTGGCTCCTACTTTAAGGTCCTGTTAGATAATCTTGTGTAGAAATACTGAGCATTGCGAAAACAGCTGAGAATCTTTAATTTGTGGTTTACTGATATTTGTGTTGTCTGGAGAGACTGATTGTAGCTGCTGGCATTTCTCACTTGAGGAATTGTCTTTTGCTGACTGGGGCACAGGATGCATCTCAACAAATCATCTCTCCTGGTGATTTACTAGATTGCAGCAATAAAGAGTTGTTAGTGGTCCATCAGATCCAGAATGGATCTTGGTGGAACTACAAAGTCCTGTAGGAATAAGGGAAAACTTGGCTTCTCCCTGTGTGGTTTTCAGTGTGATGTTCACTGTGTGCTTGGGGGTTTGGGAAAGGAAAGTAATTTTCCTTTCTCCTGCTTCAGCTAATGAAGTGCAGTGTAGAACGTTGTCTGCTATGAGTATTGGCTGTTTATAAATATTCTTCGTCTCCCCAGATTCTTCGAGCTTATTTGGAAACAGCGGAGCAAAGACTTTTGGATTTGGCAGCTCCTCTTTTGGAGAGCAGAAGCCTACGGGCACTTTCAGCTCCGGTGGTGGAAGTGTGGCCTCCCAAGGCTTTGGGTTCTCCAGTCCAAACAAAGCAGGTACTTTGGGAATCCACCCACTGGGACAACCCACGCTGTCTGGTATTTGCTGTTCTGCCGCTTAGCTGTCCACAGCCTGGACTCGGTGCGTGGACAAGAATTGTCTCTGAACAATAAATAAAAAATAACTAATGGCTGAGTGAATGGAGCTTTAACTGGTGGGTCCAGGGCAGAATATTACTCTCTCTTAAGCAGCATCCAGTAAACTACATGCTCAGGTGTTCATTTCAAAAATTCCCATTGCAATTTAAGACCTGAGAGCTGTGTAATTTAGTTCTGGTCTTATGTTCTGTATAATCAAGAGTACAGAACATGGAACAGAATACATTTTTCCTATTTTAGATACTTCCTTGGCATATTATCTTAAAAACTTCACTCTGGGTCTTGTAACCTCTTTTATCCTCATTTCACTACTTAAAAATGATGGAAAAAGGAAAGTGAAACATTAATATGCATTGCAAAAGTGAGTGTTTGCCAAGCAAAGCTTCAGCCCCTGGGATAAATGTTCTTAACTTCCTAGAGGTAGAGGTAACAAAATATCTGATCTGTGTTTAAATAATTCAGGCCTAGCATTTATTTTTTTCCAGACCTTTTGTGTTTGCAGCCAAACAGTATCCATTACCTTGGCATGGACTGGAATTTCACCCTGGGTATTAAAATGTCCAATGGTGTCCCATCCTCATCCCTGGTCAAGTAAAAGAGCAGGTGTCCTTCACATTCCACAGCGTCAATTAGAAACAGGCCAATCATATCAGCAGATGAACATAGAATAAAATAATCTGGGTAGAAATCCATTCAGAGCTGCAGGAGGCAGCTAAACCCTGAACAGAAATTGCCAAGAGCAGAGATAAGTTCTTGATTCCCTGCAGGCAGTTCCACTGACCTGGCATTTAATCCTTCCATTTTCGTTTCCAACACTTAAACCAGGATTAGATCATACTCTACCTCCTGAATCTTTGCATCACTGAAGCACCTAAAACCCAAGTTTGCATCTACTCTCTGATCTCAAGAGATGGGGGAGACTTGCCAGTTGCAGTTTTCTTTCATGCATTCAGGCACTTCTTATCCATATCTTTTGCAATAAAACACCCTGCAGACTGGAATTTATTCTATAAGTACTTTGGTGTCCGTATGACAAGATGAACAGCTCCATTATCTACTTGGAAATCTGCTCTTTGTTTTCTCTCTCTGCGTTATTGTTTATGTGATGTTCTTGTCCCCTTTTTTGCCTCTGTTTTGCTCAGGTGGCTTCGGTGCTGCTCCAGTGTTTGGCAGCCCTCCCACTTTCGGGGGATCCCCTGGGTTTGGAGGGGTGCCAGCATTCGGTTCAGCCCCAACATTTTCAAGCCCTCTGGGCTCAACGGGAGGCAAAGTGTTCGGCGAGGGGACAGCAGCTGCCAGCGCTGGAGGATTTGGGTAAGCCAGGGAAAGCAACCTTCTTGCATGACAAGATTGTGCTTGGTTACCTCTGCTTTAATATAAAGAACATATTCAGTCATTGATTGGTAAGCTCGAAGTGTCCTTGGTTTGTTTGTCTGAAAGAAAAAAACAGTTAAGGCATAAAACTAAAACTTGCACCCCAAAGGAAAGAATGTGTGTGATCATTTTAATGCTGATACTCCCGCGTTGAGTTTTAGCTTTAGAGATGTCAGCTTGCGACTGTGTGAAGAAATGCAGGGGTATTTTCTCTGTGTGCATTTAATGAGTGCAAATCTAGGACTACAAACTATGCCTAGCAAAGAAAATAACAATATTGTTATCTGTGGCTCTGTCCAGACACTTTATCCTCTGGTTAGATTTGGGCTAGAGAAGCTAATGAGAATTCAGGCTGTTCTCTCACCTCTGGGATGAGGCACTTGTAACAGCCTGTGTTCCCAGAGCGCTTTATATTTATCCCTCACTGATTGTTTTTACCTGTTCCTGTACCCCCTAACCCTGTGCTTGGCACCAGAGCAGACAGCACATTATTCCTTGCTTTGTTCAGCAAATACAAAATTCCAAACCTTGCCAAGCAGCTTCTGCAGTAGGCAGCAAATGCAGTTCTTCAGCACTGTGCTAGCAGCCAGCAACACTCCTTCATGTCCTGCAGTTACAGTCAGACTGAACAGAGCCAGTTCAAAAGAGAAGAACTTCCAGTGAGGAGAGGAAACCGGGTGTCTTCCCAATCTTGGTGTTTATACATTTCACAAGTGTTTGTCTCTTTGTCTGTTTTCAGGAGGAACTGCCTTTACGTAAGGCACAGGGGGACATCCACAAGTGTGACTTGTTAATTCCCTGTGAGGTGTGGGCAGGTACCCCTGAGCTGGGGGAGGCTTCAGCCAGGCGGTCCTGCTGTCCAGAATGTGCAGCAAATTGGGGAGTCCCTTTGGAAAGGGTGAAAATACAGGCAGCTTAATTAAATCTCCACAAACAAGGATGTGTTTGTAGGGATGACGTTGCTTAAATCAGCTGGTAGTTTGTTCAGTTCCAATATCCAGCCATTGTGCTGCAGGGTTTTGTACTGAGACTGGATGTGCTCTGTGACAACATGGAGAGCTTAAAGATAAAATGGGATTCAGAACAAGCAGCATGTTGATGGAGAAGAGGTCTTGCATAAGCAGTCTGCAGACTCAAGAAAGATAATTCAGTGACTTAACTTGTGGGAAGCTTTGACAATTTTTTCTCTACTAGAAAGGTACAGACTTGGTCTGATATTTTCAGAGTTCCCTGAGGATGTTGATTTTTAAAACTTTTAAAGGGTGTGCGAAATTCTCAGGCAGTTTTACAAAAATCCAAATCTCACCACAAAATGTTGAGCAATAGTTGAATTCTGCAGTATAATGTAGCATCTGTGCAGGACTTCCTTTCTGCCTTTCTCTTGAAGTGAAACTTTAAAAATCCCAGTTCCAAAGAAGTCACTTGCAAGTACATGGTGTTGTATTAGTTCCAAGTTCCTGAGAATACTCTGCTGACTTAAATACTTGTGATTCATACTGCTTCAATTCTGAAAAATCTGAATCACTCAATAAATGACTGGGGTGTCAGAAATAGAAACCACTACACTTCTTCAGAGTCTGCAGTTCCAACTGTTGGTGGGCAAATAATGTTTTGCTTTTATAAACTAACCTCAAGTGCATCTCAATTGTGTTTTGCACAGCAGCTTTAAAAAAGACCTGGAAATCTGGGCAAGATAGGTTGGATTAAATTGTTACCAGGCAATGACTGCATGTCATGTCTTTTATATGTCTGCAAAGAAATCTGCCCATATTAAGCTGTTTCTTACTTATACTGGGTGCAGCCCTTCCAACAGGCCTCTTCTGGTTGCAACTGAAAGGAGCAGTTTGGACCACAAGTTTTCTTGTCACTATTTTCAGCTCCTCTTCCTTACACCAGACAGACAGGATTTGTGTGTTGTGGCATGGTCCTGAGAAGATGGAGCACTCTAAAACCTCTTCTTCTAAACACATCACCAATCTTGCTTCTTTTTAAAAAGGACTAAAAAACCTGTTCTGCTTTTCCTGAGAAAAGGTGGTTCTGAGTGGTTCTGAGCTGGTGCTGCTGCGAGTACAGGGGTGAGGAGCCAAAGCAGGGCCAGAGATGCAAAGTCACTGAACTGCCCCTGGTATCTACTGCTGTCTGTGGAAGCAGTGTGCACACGTGGCAGTGTCTGGGAGAGGAGAGGTGATGTCCTTTACCAGGTGAATTGCTTGTCACACTGCTGCACGTGCTGTCTTTTAATCTGGAGGGATAGCTTTTGATGTGGGTTTGTGTTTTGGGTTTTTTGAAGTCTCCTAGATGTGGATGGATGGAGAGGTGGGTTAACGTGCTGTCAGGTCATATTTTAAGTGAGCAATGACAGGAGCTTGTGTGAGGCACAGCCTTGCAGAGCTGGCACACTGTGACTTGTCCAGCTCTGCTCAGACTGCTGCTGGATTTTAGGATTGTTGTGCACTTCCAGTGCTTTAGCAGAGCTTGTCACTTGGAAATCTTGTGTCTGCATTTTGTCCAGTTTAAGTTAAACCTGAAGGTCATTTTTTGAGAGCACTTCTTCCATTCAGAATGGGGAGAAAGGTAGAGGGGGCAGAGAACCATACTGCATATCATGGTCTCATTAGTGTGTCACACTGAGAGCTCTGTGCTGCCTGGTTGGACAGAGTGGGCGGAGAAAGACACATTTCCATATATAAAAGTGGTTTTTTATTTCAGTCCCTGAAAGCAATTAGGGAAGTGATTAGTTAGAGGTGGTGGAGAGAAGTGCCAGGTAGGTGCAGATCTTCAGGGAGGCACTGGAACCTTGTGTGGTTCAAAATGGGCTGGGGAGAGAAAGGAATTGAGAAATCTACTGATGGTTACATGGGCAGTGGGGAAGGTGCCCCCTGAAATTTGGGAATCTGGGTTCTGTATGTGAGCTCTGCTTTGTGCTCTGGCTTTGAGGAGCTCACACTAATTCTGTGTTTGCTGCCCTGTTTGTGAAACGAAACGATGCTATACTTCTGGTGAAAACCACACACAGGGGTGAATTAAAATGTTCCATTTGATGGCTGGAGTTGGTATTTCCAAGCACTTGAAAACATACCCTGTGTAAGCATGAACATATTTGCCTTTCTGCCCAGTGTGTGTCAAGAATGGGAGCTGAGCTTTCTATGTACAATAATCTCTCCCAAACCAGGAAATCTCTTTCCAAAATGAACAATTATCCATATCAGCTGGTCTCACCTTTTGATGTATCCTCGTGTAAGGAGTGCACTGTTATAATGGGGATGGGGACAAACTTCCAGTGTAAGTGAGAAGATGTTTGCCAACTCGGAATTTCTCTTTAAAACCTGCAGGTTTGGTGGTACCAGTAACAACACGGCGTCATTTGGCACCTTGGCAAACCAAAACACCCCCACGTTTGGCTCCCTGTCCCAGCAGGGCACTGGCTTTGGCACACAAAGCAGTGGATTCTCAGCTTTTGGGACAGGTGGAGGAGGTAGGAGAGGCTAAAATATAATCACCCTGACAGCCCCCCATGTCTCTGGTTTTCCCTGGAAATGGGATGTGACTCCTCAGCTTCCTGCCAAAAATCTTCCTGGTCCTGGTGGTGCCGTAGGGAAGGCACCGTGTCCAGAAGTGAGGGGCAGGGTGGGGTGTAGAACCTTCTCAGCCTTCAGCTCCTAATTCCATCACTGATCTGCTGTCAGCACATTGCTCTTCTCTGCACACCTCCTCAGATTATTGCTTTTCACCCCTTTTTGTGGAGTTGCTCTTTCTCCTCAAAGGAAAATATTGAGAAATGAGGAATATCTCTTCTGTACCACGTGCTTGGGTATCTGTGGTGTAAGTACTTAGTGTCAGAGGAATGTGCACTGCAAAATCGAGCTGGAACACCAACAGCCAAATGTTTTTTCTGCTGCAATTCAGTGAAGCCACAGTGATTTCACCAGGGCTCAGAGCAGAGCCCGTGCAAGGCCACGTTCCCTGGTGGCTGCCTGACACCAGGGGCCTGCATTAAGCACAAACCACCTCCAGAAAGCAGCACAGAGAGAGAGGAACAAACCAGGCACATTGTCTGCAGGGCTGCTAATGAATGACCTGGCTGACGAGCAGTGAAAGCCAAGCCCTCTTAGGAGCCAGGCAAGTCACTTCTCTTCTAGATGGAGATTTGACTTCCATTGTTTGCCCATCGCTTTTTTCCTGGCCTAAGGCAGGAAAGAAATATTTTTCAATCTGTGTGTAGGAGGGGACATTTACTACAAATCCTACGCATTCATTTTCCTCTTTACCAACTATTTTTCTATCTTGCTTTTCTTTCAGGATTTGGTTTTGGATCACCTAACACGTAAGTACCATTTTGTGTCTTAACTCGTCATTAAAAATACGAATCAAATCAGAATAAAGAGTGGAATGGTTTACAAGAGCAAACTCTGAAAATAGCATTTAAATACTAGTTCTGATTTCCATTTTGGTGGTACTGCAGAGCTCCAAGTCCAGGCTCTAGATGTGTGCTTTTCAGTGAGGTTTATCTGTCTCTTAAGAGAAAATTTCCACTTGGATCATGCTCCTTCCCTACCTCTCAGAGACATGATGTATGTGCTCAAGCTGTGTGTGTGAATCAGGAGTCTGCTCTATTTATCAGGTTGAAACAAGGAATGAAATAAATTGGTTCTTTTGTGGCTGAAGTGAGATGATGATTTACAGTTAAAGGTTAACTCTTGTCATCTGCTCTGCCTCTGCCTGGCTGGATCCCTTCCAGCAAGTTTCTTAAACTTTGTTTCCCTGTCAAATAGAGAAGAGCGTGGATCTCTGCAGATGGCAGGCTCTAGAATAAGCACAATTATATCTAGTCAGTGTGTGTTGCTGCAGGCTCAGGTAAAAGAGGCTGGAAATACTTGTGAGTTCTCATAAAAAGCTTCTGGTACTAGGGAGACTGGAAGTTTGATTGAGAGATCTGCTGAATTAATGCTGCCTGAGGGAGGCTCTAGCACTCATTGCTGTGGTTTTCTTTTTATCTTGCTCCACAGATCTTCCTCTGGATTTAGTGGATGGAGAAGCTAGGAACATCCTGAACTCTTCCTGTAGCTCCTGCATTCATGAGTCACCCACATGATCGATACCCAACCAGCTTTTCTTCTAAATACGAGTTCTCAGACTTTTTTTTTAAGAAAAAGATTTTGCTTATTTTTATGCAATACTTGTTCTTGCTCTATATTAAACTATTTTATCTGGCTTGATGTTTTTTGTGGTGGAAGGGTTTATCTCCCTGCATCAAGAGGAGATGAGTGTATGCTGGACTTACCAGCCCTGTGCTGGGCTCAGCTTTCTCTTGTCCATCCCTTGCCTACACAAGGAAGTAGCTCCAGTTGGTTCCTGACATAAACCAGCACATTTTTCATTAACAGGATGCCTGATTATCCCAGGCTCTGAAGAAGGGGCTGAGGTTTGCCCTGCTAATTTTAAGTCTAGGATGGGGCACATGCTTATCTCAGTGAAGTGCTAAAACTGAGTCATGTGTGAGCCAGAGGCTTAGTGGAGAAATAGGAAATTATCTGGGAAGAAGCTGGCAGCGTGCAGAGCACGTTCCCATGGCAGTAACATTCAGCAAAGAGGTGGGAAGTAAAAGCTCTCCTATTTTTACCTTTCTGTAAATCTTACAGAACTCAAAAAATGGAACTCAGGTTCTGGGGAAAACTTCTGGCCCTGGAAGCAGACACGTGACTTCCATCCAGAGGCATTTAGTGATTTTGCTTTTTTTGGCTTTGGCTTTTGGATTCTACTGTTGGATACTTTTTTTTTTTTTTCTAACAGGGATGAGATTGTGCTTTTTCCCTGTAGCTTTTGGCTTTAGTCGATATCATTTGTGAAATTCTCATGTGTTTATACTTGAACATACTAAACAAATGTTTTAAAGAATGCCCCAAAGGCGTTCTGGCCAAACACTTTTTCTATTTGATGCAGCTGACCTCCATGAAACCTCCAAATGATGTAATCAGGTTTTGTTGCTCTGTGAATAACACATTTGAAATAGCAGCTCGTGTGTTAGCTGAGTACATTCAGATTGGATGGGCTTTTCTTCTTGGTCCTCTTAGGATGTTTTGGGGAATTCTGCTCTTTCTATTTTCAGTAGAAACATTCTAATGTTTCTTTTTCTCCTTTTTTTTTTTTACTGTCACATGATACAATGACAAGTGACATTTTCTGGTTTGGTGGGCATGTGATCATTTTTGGGAATTGTAAATAATTGATAACTTCTTGTTTTCATGTCCATTATAAACTACTTATATTTGTCAACAGTTCCTGAAGAAAGTGCTTTTTTCAAGTCAGCCTAAAAAATGTTTTCCTAACTCCTGTCCTGCCTGTGCCAGGTGTCCTTCCTGTCTCTGCACCTGGGAATGATGTCAGGCAGGTTTCCTTAAAAAATGAAGAACTGTGGGAAATTCAGTGTACGAGGAGGACTTGTTTTTAGCTGTGGAGAGGCTTTGCAAGGCCATGGGCTCCAAGGCTTTTCCATATGCCCTGGATTTCTGGACCCTGGTGTGCATTGGGTCATGTTAGAGGCAGCACTGTTGGGGTTTGGGTGTAACCTCTCAGTCCCTCTGGTGGAAGAGGGAGAGTTCTGGCAATCCAGGGACCACAGCACTGGGACAGAGGAGAGAATACTCCCAAACTGGCTGGTTTGGAGGTGAAGAAAAGCTGAAGATGGATTGAAGTGTGACCCTCCCAGTGTGTTCTCCTTGACAAGACAACATTTCTTAAGGCCTAGAGGTGAAACTGCTGTTCTGCTTTCCTTCCTCTTTATAAATAGCAGCTGGCCCAAACCATTGACCTTAAATTCTTTGCATTAATCTCCCCTCACTGTGGCATGTGACACCTCCGCGGAGGCCGTATCAGCTGTGCTCCCCCAGATAGCTCAGAAGCCTCTTGCTATGGAGAAGATTGGCTTGGTAAGAATGTGGTGTTGGCACGCTGAGCCATTTAAAGTTCCTCTTTTGGAATGATGGGAGCAGTTGGGGGTGTCCCTGCTCTGCTGCTTGGTACCTGTTTAACTCCTGGCAAGTGAAGTGCCTTCAGAATTACCCCAGACCCTGACTGAACACACATTTTCTTGCTGGCTGCTGAAACAGCCCAACCCCCTGAACTATCTGCCCTTGAGAAACAGGTGCTGCTCCCTGTTTCCATAGTAGCTGCTGGAGGAGCTGAGCAGCGCAGAGAGGCTGATCGTGACCACAAGCCCACAGGAATATGCACAAAACGCAGCAGAGTCGGCTTTGGAAAATCTGCATTTTCATTAGATGACTCAAGGACTTGGCAAGTGCGTGTGGCAGTGGCTTGGTGGCTGCCAGAAGCTGTCACGGGCTGTGTCACCTGTGCTCAGTGGCCTCTGATCGTGAAGCCTCAGGCCAGTGCTCTGTGGGTGGACATCCACCAAAGAGTAAAGCTGCTGATGCAGAAAACCCCAGTCTTGGCAGTCCTGAGGAAGAATTCAAGGGCTAACCAGGCTTGGAGTCTCATTCAGTAGTTTGTCCATGCTGGTTAATCCTCGGATAAACAACAGCCCTCACTCCACTGTTCTGGAGGAGCTTTGCCTGTGCTAAGGTGGCTGTGCCTCTTTTTTCCTGCTGTTTTAGTATGAGCAGAAATCTTCCAAGGCTTTTATCAAAGGCAAGGTCTTAATTATTTCTAATGAAAGCACAGACTTATTTTCCCCTCCCCTGAGACCACGCTGTGGCCTCAAGGCAGTGGGAAACCAAGTGCTGGCAGCGCTCTGCTATGGCAGAGCACCAGGGATGGTGTCACTGGTGGGCAGAGGGGAGCCTCAGGCACAGAGAGGATCTCCCCAAGCCCGTGGGGAGACCAAAACAGGGATTTCTGCTTCCTTGAAGGCTAAAAGCAACAAAGAAAAGAGCTTTTTTCGGGGAAAAAAAAGGCAAAACCGTATCTTTGTCACAGAGGTAGAAAAAAAAGAATTACTTAAATCTCATGTTTGATAGGTTTTTGCTGTGTACTGCTTGGTATTCCAAAATATGATCTTGGCCATATCCCTCTGTCTGGTTCTGTGTCCTGGGAAGGGAAGGACATCATTCCTTTGACCCTTCTGTGCTACAGCAACCAGAGGACAAATGCCAGTGGCATCCTGCTGCTGTCGAGCTGGGATGGCAGGGCTGGAGTTCATCCCGTGCTGCTGGGTTATATCCCTTGGCTTGCCTGTCCCTCACGGCCACCTTCCTGCCAGGGGCAGGGCCGATGTGTCCCTGGTCAAAATCTTGGTGATGCTCTGTGGGAGAAACCAGACCATGCTCCCGACATGACCGTCCTGTGCAGGAAGGGCTGCTCAGCCCCACAGGGAGCTGCCGTGCTGTGTTCAGGTGTGGGGTGAGCCTCAGGGATGAGTAGGATCCCTGTGAGAGATGATGGAGGTTGGAAAAGTGGTGCGGAACATTCCCTTGCTCCGGATGCTGGGAGCAGGGAGCAAGGCTGTGGAAAGATGAAGGCAGGTGGTGGCACTGCCTCTCCTGCCTCCCTTTTGCCCAGGAATCAGGGCACTGGTCTCTGTCCCTGCCAGCATTCTGGAGCAGAGCTCCCTTCTCCCCTCAGCCGTGTACGTGTCCAGGCTCGGAGGCTGAAGTGACATTTTATTTATCCCTTCTTAGTTTTCATGTGTCCCTCGTGCATTGCTTCCAGCATTGCTTACAAGGAAAAATAATCCTGCATGAGGCTTTGGCATGAGCGAGTCTGGGAGTGCCAGGGAAGGTTTTGTTCCTAGATAAATGTCGTGTGGAGCCCCAGGGGCTGGGGAGAGGTGGCTGTGGCTTGCGGGGATGAGCAGCCCTGAGTCGGCACTGAGTCCATCCCTGTCCTCCCTCTCACAGCCGTGAGGCTCCGGGCTCTTGCAGCCGTGGAGAACAGGCACTCAGTGCTCTGGTTTAGTTGACATAAGGGTGTTTAATCAAAGGTTGGACTCCATGACCTTGGAGGTCTTTTCCAACCTTTGTGACCCCATGACTCTTCTTCTCCCAAGGATGAGCTTGGATGTGTCAACACATCTTCCAGCTCTGCACACCTACGTGTGGGCTCAGCGCCCCAGGGGCTCTGTGGTCACACTCAGTGCATTCCTCATCTCTCCCCATCCCCACCTCCTTTTCCTGCAGCTCCCAGCAGGTCACAAAGCTCCTTCTCTGCCAATGTGTGTCTGTCCCCTGCTGCAGAGCCAGGACTTCCCCTGCCTGCCCTTATCTCGTGCAGGCTCTGTGCTGCCAGTGCCCGTACTGGGACTCGTGTGTTCCCTGCACAGAAGATAAGCTCAGGGCTGGGGCTCCACTCCTGCTGCTCTGGCCTGGGCTGCAGCCCTGCCTCCTCACAAACCCATCCCAGCATGGACAGGAGCAGTGAACCCCCCCCACACACCACCCTCTCCCAGAGCAGGGTGCTGCAGTCGCTCCTGCTCAGGGCTCCTCACAGAACCTCTCTGCAGGTAAGAGGGAAATGTGGCACAACCCCAAAGTTATGAATCATAGTTGAGTCAGACCTGACTCTCCAGTGCTGCTCTCCCATGTTTGGGTTCTTCATAGAATCGTGGAATGGTTTGGGGGGGGAAGGGACCTTAAAGCCCATCTCGTTCCACCCCGTGCCATGGGCAGGGACACCTTCCACTTCCCAGGTTGCTCCAAGCCCCGTCCAACCCGGCCTTGAACACTTCCAGGGATGGGGCAGCCACAGCTTCTCTGGGCACCCTGTGACAGGGCCTCCCCACCCTCACAGGGAAATCCTTTTTGCCAGGACTCTGTAACCAAAAGCTTTGTGGAGACCAATTTACAGAAGTTACTGAAGGCAGCCCTGGGAATCCCAATGCAGGTTGTTTGAGGAGCTCTGTTATAATCATGTGTCAACTCATGACACTGTATTTTTATTTTATTTTTAATAGATGCTTCAAGGTTCCTCAGAGCATTGCTAAAAATGTTTTAAAGCTTGAAAACATGAAGAAACGAAAGGAGTATTTGCAGCTGCTGCACATGAACAACTTACGGAGATGTGAGAGACAAGAAATAGGGAACAAAACCTGATTTGCATCAGCAGAGGAAAGTCCCTGCAGAGTTTCAAGCAGGAACTGTGGAGGTCAGAGGGTTTCTTCAAATGAAGGAACTGTTGCCTCAGTCTGCTTAAAACTGAGGTTAGAAAATCACAAAGCCAAGGGACAAAACTTGTAGAAAGGTGAAGTTTGAGATTTGTTGCTGTCAAGGATTGGTGTTACCTGAAGCACCAGAACGGGGCTCCAGCATCACCCAGTCTGTGCTGGGCTCAGCAGCCCATGACCTTCCCTTTGTCCTCCCCATCCCTCGCAGGGGCTTTCCCAGTGTCCCTGTGCAGAGAGAAGTGACCGAGTGCTTTCGGCTTTTTCGGGATCTCACCAAAGCAGCTGTGAGTTTGGCTGGTGTCCCCTCCCCACCCCTCCCTCCCTCCAAAACTGGGACATCTAAATTTAACCTGCTATCAACAGATGAGGCTGGAGTGTTTCCACTGTGGAAAGGAATCCCACTCAGAATCTGTCCTCTCCCCTGCTCAGGCTCCATCCCTGCACATTCCTTTTCTCCAGCCGGGAGTTTCCTTCCTCCTCTTCCCCTCCTGCACTTGGGTTTGTGTCACTGCCACAGCACTGATGCCACAGCACACGGAGCAGGTCTTTGCTCTGGTGCTTTTTGGAGAAGCTTTGGTGCTGCTCTGCCGGCTGGATCAGAGAGCAGCAAAACTTCTGAAAGACCAAAAAAATGTCAAAAGGAGAAAACTGTGTCTTGCTTGGGCACAGCCGGTGGGACGGGAGCCTGCAGTGGGGTCGGACTGTGGCAGGAGGAGCTGGAGCACAGAGCTGGAAGGGGCCAGTGGGGCCCTGCGGATTTAAGGGATCAGCAGTGGAGCTGTGCTGGCCGCTTGGCCAGGCATCCCTGCTCTCCAGAACTCATGTCAGCACTTCCCTTTACTGGAAAGCAAACAAAACCTAAACGTGAAAGTTTTCGGGGGCGGGCAGTGAATAATGGAATGAATACAGGTGGTGTTTGAAAACCAGTCACGGACCGCAGCAGCTTTCACCTCTCCTCTGCCCAGGGCTCTGCGCTGCTGCCGCTCTCCAGATGTGGTATCTTCAGCGAACATCCGACCCGGCTTTTGCTAAATCAGCAAACGGTGTCAGGAAACCAAAATGTGCGGAAGTTCTGCCGCTGCCTGCGCCGACCAGCCCGGCTCCGGCCGCCCCGAGATGCGCAGCAGCCTGGGGATGAAAAATGCAGGATGTTGGCTGGTGTTTTGCACCAGAAACCTCCTGGCTCTGTCTGCTGCAGCCTAAGAGCTGAGACGAAGGGAGAACTGGTGGTAAATAGGGTGCTTATCGCTGCCTCGAAACGTGAGCGCAGAGCCATTTGTTTAAAAACAGCCACCGCCCAAACGACTCCAGGCAGACGCGTTTGAAAATTTCACTTTATTTCTCTGTCTGTTATAAAAGCAGGGTTTTGTTTTTTTTACATCTCTGTAAGTGTCCAGACTCGGTACATCTTGGTTTTGTTTTCACAGTATCTCTGCAAGACCAAGGACGATTCTTATTGCTGCGCCGGGAGCCAGGGCAGGAGGGACGGCGGTGCCTGGCCCTCGCCTTCCCCCCGGGCTGGACCCAGCCTGGCGCCGGCTCGACAGGTCTCTACCCCTCCCCAAGGCTGCTGAGGGTCTGCACTGACTCCCCTAGGGGCTGCCCCTCTCTTCCCACGCTCATCTCGGTGTGAAGGGTAGGGAAGGAGAACTACGAGGTCCGCGACCCACTCGGGTGCCTTGGCCGTGTTCGGCAGCCCCTGCCCGGCCCTGGGTGCAGGTGAGGGTCTGGTCCAGGGCTGCTTCCTACCCTGGACCACGACGCGGCTTTGACAGGGATGGCCAGGCCGCACTCTGAGCCCCTGTGGGGATCTGGGTCTATAAAGAGCTGAGAGCATCACTGATGGGAAGGGTGAGGCAGAGACACGCTCACGTTCATCCGTGTATCCCGTGTCGGTGCCCCAAAACCTTCCCAGCGTATCCTTTGTGTGTTCCCGGTTCTGCAAAAAGCTGCCAGAGAAGGAGCTTGATTTACCTCTGCTCATTCACCACTCTGCCCTGGGTCCCCTGACATTTAAGTCCCCACTGGGACCCTGTCAATCCCTGTTCTAACCACGTGGCCATTAACCAGCCATAGCAACAGTGGTGTCTAGAGCCCCTGTTACTTCCAGCCATCCTTCCTGTTAGGGACAATCTGTCCCCATCAATTTTGTGATGAAGCAGCATTGGAAAAACATCACTTTTAATCACAACACATGAAATCTCAAAAGAGGCAGCATCACTTTCTATGCCACGTCTGGTGATGCAGATGGCGGTGGAGGGGCACGTTTCGACCTAGGCATGGGATAAAGGCATTCTTTGGGAAGGGAGAAGTCCATGCAAAGCCGACCCCAACATGAAATTTGAATTCCGTATTTACTGCTTAGCTGGGTCCGTTCAGTGCAACAGGACAAATTAGCCAGGAGGTTACTATCAAATTGCATGGATGTATCCAGTCCACCAGGTAGAGGGAATAGGAGGAACCAGATTTACTTAATGCGCTGGGAGACTAAGTCCAACACAAAGCTAAGTGGAAAAGGACGTAGGTATTCCCTGAATGTGGTTTTTGGTGACTGAGAAGAAATCTTTCCTTGGAATTCCTTCGTGCAGCTAATTAAGACAACTGGGTCTGATTCCTTTGACCCATGCTGACATCAGTGAGAACTGTAAGTACTCAGCACCTGGAGACAAAGTGAATACCAGACACAAATCCCCCTTCTGCTCCCACCCATGGGACTCAGCAGCAGCCGAGATGCGCGAGAGCATGATCAGCTGTTCACCCACAGCTCACAGTTTGTCCTCTTCTGCGTGTATTGCCTCGGAGAAAATACAGACAAGTCCCAAAGGGCTGTGCCAGTAGAGCTATAGTTGGATCTGAATCCAGATAAGAAAATGGAGTTTAACATAGAGAGTGACTGTGCAAGTCCAAGTCTCCCTAGCTTCATCCTTTATAGTCCCAAAGCCGAGATTTAGGCACCCTTTGGCTTGTGGATTTGGGTTTGATCCAGTCCAGTCGTTTGCAAGCCGGACTTCCCACCTCGGAGCTCTGCCCGCGGAAGGGAGCAGCTCCGTGGCTGAGCATCTCTGAAAGCCGGTGGATGGAGGAGGGTGGGCTCCCCTGGAGACAGGGGAACGGCTGCAGGGCCCCAGGATCCTTGTTTGCTGGTTTGAGGCTGTCTTGGTGGGGACACAACTTCTGGGCGTGCATTCCCCGGGCGGGGGGTGATGTTGAACCTGTTGCCGAAGGAGGTGGTGTGGCTGTGGAGAAGTGAGGAAGGAGAATTTCTTGCTGGTAACGTCCCGTGTGGAAGATGAGGATGGGAATAGCAGCTAATTGGTGCCTCTCCGAGGGGAGAGCCTTTTGAGCAGCGTGTGTGGGATTGTGAGACCTGTTCAGACCAGCTCAGCAGGGCCAGGCTTGTACCTGGCACGCAGAACTCTCCTTAGTCCCAGCTCTTGAGGCAAGTTGTTAATAGAGGAAGAAATGTTTTCTGGGGGAAGGAGCTGCAGAGGGAGGTGATCTGCCTTGGGCCATCTGCTGGAGCAGGGCAGATCCTCCACTCCCCATCCTGTGCCCTGGCCTCCAGATGCCACCTCTACCACAGAACTTCCTCCGCCTTCAAACCCTCCCACTCAAACGGCTCTTCTGCATCACCCTCCTCTGCAGAAGAGCATCTGGTTATCTCAGAAGCCATCTGGTCCTTACTAAAACCTACAGGTTTCACCTCCTCCTCCCAATGCTCCTTCCTCACTGAGGATCCACACCCAAGGCTCAGGTGTTGCCCTGCCTGCACCTTCTCGTGTGTTACCCTTTGCTACAATGGATGTTTGTGCCATGGCAGACAGGGACGGTGTCAGGGTCCTGTCTGTACCTCATTCCTGACAGTCAGGTAGATTGTGAGGTCACTGGGAAGAAAATTATCTACTAATCCCAATGCGGTTCGTGACCACGGAAAGAAGAGTTTTCCACAGCTGTCGCTGCTTTGTTTGCTGGGAATGGGTGCTGCTATTTTCAGACGTGGCTGCTCCTGAGCTACAGATCTTGCTGGGTAGACTCGGTGGGTGAGATCTGCCCTCACTTACACCTGTGTGTCTCCTGTGACCTCAGAAGGATCCTTTTCATATCCTGCTCTTCGTACAGCACGGTCATTGGGATTTCACGGGCAAACGGGGCAGCAGAGCTTCACCCAACAACAGCAGGCGCACGAGCCCTTGGCTCTTATACGAGAAGGTGGGACTGTGGGCTAGCTGGGAAAACATCTCTGTGTCCTAAAGACAAACCCAGTGGGACATCCCCCCCCCTTGACTGGTGTTGACTCCCAGGGCCACAATTCCAGCTGTGAGGTTATTCCATATTAAACTGCTAACGGGAGGCTGAGATCACCACGGCTGAGCAGCACGAGGAGCTTCCCACCCCTCCTGCAAAGCAGGGAGATGGCCTGGGAGCTCCCCTTCAAGAGCCACCCGACAGAAGGTTTGTTATTTGCATTGCTTTGAAACTGAGATTATTTCCATGCTTCCTTGTTCCAGGTTTTATAAAGAGGAAGATTTTCTTGCTTCTTCCAATTTCACGCCCTTTTCCTCCATCAGCCCGTGCCACGCTGACAATCTATTCCTTGCTCCAAGACTTTTTCTCCAAAATTCCGTAGAAAGGACATTCTGCCTGGTGGTGTTGTTGTTGGTTTTTTTTCAAACGTAGCTTTAAGGCAAAAGTTTGGCAATGCAAAGCAAAGTCTACATAAGGCCGCATGACTTGGATTTGCAACTCAGAACCTTACGGCTTAAAAAAAAATACCTTATCTTAAATAGTCAACTTTTTGCTCCAGGAACTTGTTTCATTCTCAACCAAAAAGAAAAAAAATAATTCTTAAAATCCCAAATAAAATGTTCTTACTGTTCTGGGCAATTCTGGACAAGCTAATGAGACTGAAGTTCAAACAGGAACTAAAGTAGGGAAGAAAAAAAAAGCTATAGGGTAGACATCAGTGTTAGTTTCTTCCCTTAGGAATCCAGTGATGAGACAGACCCAGTCCAAGGTCTCCTCTTTAGCTTTAGCACAGTGAAATCCGTCCCAATGGGAGAAGGTAGAATGGTTGCATTTGTTGAATGGATAAAAAGTGCATTTTGATTTTGCTCAGATTATACGTGTGTATCCTAATACCTAAGTGATTGTTTTGCTTCGGGTTTAGTTTTCTCCCTCTCGGTGCCGGGACGCCAGGTGTGTATTATCGATGTTTTGGGGGTATCACCACGAGTGGTGGTCCATCCTTTGGCCTCCACATGAGTACCTGAGCATCATTGGCATTGGGTTTGACAAGGGCACTGGGTGGTATTGGCTCATTCTTGCTAAGGACCTGGGGCTGCTCTTGAGCAGAGGGCTCCTGCAGCTTGGCACGCTGCCCCAGGGGCCTGCTGGGGTTCACCTCGATGCCCAGCCTCATGCGCCATTTGATAGTCTGCAAGGTCACCATCTCGTTGGTGGCCGTGTTGGTTGCCACCAGCCAGGTGGTGAAGCTCTGATCCCGGTGGATGCTCGTGAGCTTGGCCACGTTGCTCTCGCTGACGGGCACAGCCCACGTCACGCTCGGGTAGAAGTTGTCGTTCATGCTGATGTTGAACTTGGACTCCTTCTTGGTGGGACCCACGATGGTGCAGGTTTCTGTGGTGTTCCCGTACCAGGGATAGTTCACTCCGTCCGAGTCACTGATGGCCTGGATTTTACCATCCAGTAGATCTGGAAGCTCCCAACTTGACCTGCCATAATCAATAGCAAATTATGGATAACGCATTAATTAATTAGTTTAGAAACATGCCGGACTTTAGACAGGAGAGGGAAGAGCTGTGGATGCATTCCCTCTCCAGCTTTTACTGGAATTTGTGCTCTTCGTGCCATCCTGCTCAAAGGGCTCATCCCTGCCATTAAAAGCATCCTTCTCGTCAGGCCTGCTCTCAATCCGTTCATCCCCTAAATGTCTCTCTGGATGAGCCACCGTCCCTCCCTGCTCTCTGCCTGGCACTGGAAGTGTAACCCATCCTCCTCCAGCCCTTGGGAGGACCCAGCTCGAGGGCTGCACAGCAGGCTCTGGGCCAGGGATGGTGTTACAGTAATCAGAGAGCCCGAGGTCGAGCTGCTTGTAAAACTGCCCGCGCCGGTCACCTGCGAGAGGGACAGAAAGGTCAGTGTTTCTAGCAAGAATGTAAGTGAAAACAGTCCCCTCTCACCTTGTACTGCTGATGCACAACTTGGAGTGGGTTTTTTCATTAACTTCCAATTTAATTTTTAAGATTAGATTTGTCAGTAGAAGCAAACTGCCGTAAATGTCTCAGAAGAAGGGCTGGGTGTTTGCTCTGAGACGGCACAGCCACAGATCACTTGCTCAGTGCACACCAGCTGTGTTAAGGACACTCTTTTACAAACCAGGCTGGCAGAGGTGGCTCTCATGTACCTTCTCCCCCTTGCTCATGAATCAGTACTCCCCACCACCCAGGGATGATGTCCCAGCCATCGAGGTGGCAGAAGGGACTGGGTGGCAGCAGCAGCGGCGTCTGCACCTGACCCTGCCATGGGACTGGCTGTGCTCCAGTCCCCCAAGCCTTGTGGCTCCCTGCTGCAGGCTGGGACATGGGAAATGATTTATCTTGGAGAGACACAGAGGGGACGCCCTGAGGCTCGTCAGGGTCAGGGTGACTGTCCAAGCCTTTCATAAGTCTGGTGCTGCAGCTTAAAATAGCCCCTTGATTGCAGAGGAGGCTGTGGCTGGGGGTACTCGTTGGCCTGGCTGGCTCTCACACAGCTTTGGGATGAGCTGCTCTGGCCAGGACTGATGTGACCGTCTCATAAGGCTGTTTTGACTGTTAATTAGTTAATGACCGTGAAGTGCCTCCATGTTTGTACCCGCTGGATCGTTCAGCACTTAGCTGTGTCTGGCTGTGGCTAGAGGATACCGTAGGGGATTTAAAGGTTTCATTTATATTTTTTCCATGCGAGCAGGGGGTCCTGGCAAACACCTCCCCAGTGGGAGACGAAGTGCGAGACAGGACGCGGGGTGCCCCGGGGGCTGGAGGGATGCTGGGAGCGGCAGGACCAGGGGATGCTCTGAGCAGCAGGACCGGGGGATGCAGGGATGCTCTGAGCCGCAGCACCAGGGGTTATGCAAGCACAACATCTCCGTGCACAGATTTACAGGCTGCTGTCAGCTACGGCACCGCAGCTGCAGCAATCCCTTCCTCCCGAGCTCATCGCCAGCAGGCAGAGGGAGTCCTTTCCCTGGAAGAAAATTTTTAGTGAAGGCAGCCAAAAGGAGATCCCTGAGCAGTCCTGCCAGGACCCTTGTGCACTGCAGAGATGTGTTATACGCCCTGCTCTGCAAACCAGAGTCATCCTGGATCACCATCCCTCAGGCCCTTCAGGCAGAGCTGAGCAGGGCAAGGCTCCGGGAAGGCTCCAGGAAGGCTCTGGGGACATTGGGTGACCCAGTCCTGGCCGATGGATGAGCGAAGGTCGCTCTCTGCAGCCCCCACCCCTCCCCGCCGCACAGCCCAGCTCCGAAACCCCATCTGGGGGCTCTTCTCTCCCTTTCAGCAGCTGGTTTAGGATTACTTTCCATTCAGACAGTGGCCGGTCCTCAGCTTGGCTGTCACCCAGGGATGAGATGTGACAGTGTCCCGGAGGTTGACTCTGAGGTGACAGGCGTAGTGCAGCCACAGCATCTCTGCAGGTATGGAGGTGCCAAACTGGGAGCTGAGATGCTACAGAGGGTGATAACCCTCCTGGGCTGCTCCAGCCTACTCACATCAGAGCTGGTGGGTGAATGGCAGGAGAATCTGGTAGAGTATGCTCAGTAAATGCAGCTCCTCTAAGATCTGCATGTCCCCATCTTCATTCCCAGTGCCCCAGGTCAGTATGGCACTGCAGGAGCTTCCCAGGATTTGCCCAGGGTTTAAACAAGAGCACAAAGGTGGAGCTGTGTCGGGGCCCAGGCAGGATGCTGGAAGCAGGATGGTGCCTGCAGAGCCTGCAGCATCCCAGGACAAAGCTGAGCGTGGCTGGGCTCAGGGTGGCCCAGGAGGGCACCCAGCTTGAGGAAAGGCGTGGGCAGGAACGGGGAAGGAGAAACCAGCCTGTGTTTCATCACAGAGCACACTGTGCCTAATTCTAGCCAGTGTGGTTAACCCTAGGGTTTCAAAACCATCATGCTTCATCTGCACAGCTTGGAATGAGCAGGAAAACGAGGCCTCACGATGATCTCGTGACTGGAGCAGAGCAGAGGCTGCACGGTTGAGGTTGCTCCTGGCGGTTGCCCCTTGCCTGGTGCTACAGCAAAGCCTCTGTGCCAGCCAGGCTGGCAGCCCCTGCCTGCAGAGCGTGTCCATGTTGAATAATATGCCAACAACTGGATGATTTTGGAAAGAATGCTGTGGAATGATCTTTGGCTGCATCAGCATCTTTCTCTGGTAGTGTTGAGCCAAGGAGAGACCAGAAAGCGCCCAGTAAACACTTTGCTGACAATAGCAGGAAAGAGGCATGAAAAGAAACCAAGCTATCTGGTTTCGTGGCTTCACTGATCAGCTCCAAGATCAGTAGGTTCTGGCTTATAACACTGACAAGGCTGTTTCTGCCTCTTATGAAACCTTCAGAGTCAGTTTGGGCATTGCCAGAGACTGGAGCTGCCAAGAAACCTCTCTTAACAAATGTCTTCCTGCTACCAGAAGGAACTTTGAGCTATTTCTTGTGGTACAACCAGAGCCCTGCTGCTGACAGCCAAGCAGCTTTATGTAGGTTTTAGCTTCCCAGTCCTCATTCACACACTTTTTTCCTACTCTGTCACACAGAACGAATCCCCCAGCTCATCCTGAGCTCTCAGATGTCTGTCCCACAGCACCCACCAGGACAGTGACAGCAAACCCAGCACTACAGCCTCCGGCCCTGGGCATCCAGCAGTGTGGATACATCCAGTTAACCTTTTCAGACAGGCACCAGGCACTATTGCATCCTCAGCCTTCAACTGCTTAAAGCCAGCTCCTAATTAGTCACAGGCCAGATGGACTTGCATAACCTTGTGCTTTCCAACACCTTCCTCTCCAGCAGCTCCCTAAACAAGAGCAGCCCCTCTGGGACACAGCCCCTGCTCCCGCAGGGAACAGGGCCATGTGTGGGTGCAGTAAAACTCAGGCATTTCACATCCCTGCTCCTGCCTCTCCCCACCACTGGCCTGCACTGGGGACTCACCGAGAAAAGAAAACCTGATAGCCAGAGCTGCTTAATTTTAAATTCTCCTTTACAGTGCCTCTCTCACCTACTCCAGCATGTCAGGCAAGTCAAGGCAGGGTTAGAGCGAAGAACAGGAAGGAAATTTAAGATGTTATTCCCCGGCTGATGGAGCTGTGCTGCTGTGGTCCTCTTCCTCCCACCCTCCAGCTGCGTGTTCCTGCCTCATCTCTTGAACCAGCAGCAGTGTTTGACGGCTGGGTCAGGGAGTAAAACTAGCACAAAAACGGCATTAGGAAAAAGGGAACAATTTCTGCTGGTTTAGGGGAGCAGACTCAAGTCCGACTGGACAACCCATGTAACTGGACTAAGGTGGGTGCTCACAGCTCAGGTGAGAGCCAGGGACCATTCCAGGGCAGCAAAGCCTTGTCCTCTAAAGCCCTTGAGGGGTAAATTCCCACAGTGAACTGACCTCCCTTCACTTCCTTTGGAAAAGATACCCTCATGGGTTTTTTTGGTGAATTTTGATTTTGTCCTCCCTCCTGGGGACTGGGGGTTTATTCTCTTGACAAGTTGAGTTCATTGTGTCCCTGCTGCAGGGCATGGAAGATTTAATCTCACCAGGGAGAGATGCCTGGTAAGATGAAGTGACGATGTAATGATGCAAGTGCCCCATCGGGTCTTCCAGGGGGAGAAACATCTACATGAAACTTCTCCAGATTCTCGGCTGATCATATTCCAACTCCAATTTGTTTATCTCTCTCTTTTGCATATCTCCATCTGCACCGCTTCTTGCACATCTCCATGGAGATGAAGGAGCTGGATAATGCCATTCCAGCATGGCCCAGCCGCTGACACAGGTGCAGAGACCAGCACCCACCCCAGGAAATGCCAGCAGGGACCTTGTCCAGCTGCTCCTGCACAGGTCACAGCTCTGGCCTGATCCTGATGCCTTCCTCTGCAGAACAGCATCGTTCCCTAAGGACAAGGGTAAAATCCTACACAGGAGGAGAGGCAATGCCAGCCATGGAGTGAACGGGAGTTTGCCCCAGTCCTGCATAGAGAGGGGTCAGAGAGCACATCCACCTCCTCATGCTGGGGGTTTTCATGTTCCCTGCAGCATCTACTGACTCCCATGTAAAGTAATGCCAGCACTTATGTGTTATCTGAGCTTTAATTCTTTCCCTTTACATTTAAAAATGCTGCATTTAGCCCCCAAATTGTCAGTGCCACTTTAAACGTGCGTGTCTAAATTATCCCCTCCGTAGCTCCCGTCCCTATAGCAGCATTATGCACAGCTCCATCTGCTCCCGTATTTCTCAGCTGTTTCCATCCTCGATGTAATGGCCAGCTTATGCACAGCTAACAACTTCCCAGCACAGAAGTGAAAAATTAATCCAAAGCCTGCTGTAAGTATTGGTGCTTCAGTTGGCTGACAGATTTTTGATTATTTGGGGTTTTTTGTTTGCCGGTCACCACAGGGATTAAAAACATGCATGTGGCAGTAGCCTCTCCCCATCACGGAAAGTTGGGACTCTCGGCATCAATCGATGCAGCTCTGTGGAGGTCAGTGGGATTACATCGAGTTACACCAGCTAAAGCCTTGGCCCATCCTTTCTCTTAGGTTTGTGCCCTGTCTCTCTCTCTCCGTAAAGGTCTTCCAAGCCCGTGTTTCAATGGCACTGACGAGGCCTTTCCTCCTAAAGGCCTTTATTTATAGCCTTCAGATGGCATTGAGTCTATAGAAAGAGAGTGCAGGAACAGACCAATTCCTGCTTGTGTTGGGGTAACTTTTGGGGGTTTTTTTTGTTATCAGTTAAATGTCAATGAACCTCCTAGGGAAAAATCTTTTGTTTCCATGATTTTCCGGCTAAAAGCTCTCATACATAGCTGCAGTGTTTAATTCTACCTGTTCACAGCAGCAGCTACTAGATACTCCTTTCTTTTATTTTGTCCCAAAACATTCCAGCAAGGGCAGACTGTACCACATCCTCGTTTTAAACACAGGGAAACTCAGGTGCAGGGAAATAAAAGGCCACGCAGAGGTTTGCAGCCCACAGCAGCACAGACAGCATCACTCTGTGCCCAGTCCTCTCTATTTCAGCGCATCTGAGCTGTATTTATATAGAGTGGACTTTTCTATTTTCCTTTGCAGCTGGTCGCTAAAGACAGGATTCCTAAATGAGCCTGAGAATTACACATGCAAATCCCAAAGGCCTGAAATTGGGAACATCTGAGCAACAAATTGTCCTTGCTAAAGATGCTGTTGGAGCCAAAAAGCCTACAGATTTCGGGCCTGCTTGTAAGTACTTTTAAAATCAGGATCAGCCGGTCTGCACTGCTGGTGTTTGCCAGGTGCCAGTTCGCTTCTCAAGGCACTTTCTGCTTGAGCAGGCAGGGGACACGGGGACAGGAGGGGGGGCAGCCTGTCGCTTCGGGCTGCTCCTTCCGTGCCCTTCCCTCCGGTCCACATCTTGCAGCCTATCCGTGTGATGATGCCGAGATGCTGAACCCGTGTCCTCGGCGGGGCTTAGAGGCAGCGGGGAGGGAAGGAGGGCCGGGCTGTGCGTGCAGATGTTCAGGCCGTCAGGAGGGCGCTGCATTAAGTCAGAGCTTGTCCTGCTCCCCAGCCCCCCGTGTCCCCCTCCTCCCTCAGCACTTCTCATTCAGGGATTTTCTAAGCCACCCAGACTGACCCTCAGGGGCTGAGCCAGCATCCCTCTGACTCGGGGCACTCGGGATGAGCAGGGAGAGGATTGCTCAGACCTGACCTTCCCGTCCTTCCTCCCTCACCCCCAGAGGCTGGGCAGCATCAGCACGTCCAGCCACTGACCTATCTGCCAGCACTGGCTCTGCGGTCAGGTTCTGTCCCCGTGGCTGGACAGACACATTTCTGCTGCACCAGGAGGCTGCACCTGGTGCTGCCCAGCACCGTGAGTTGCAGAATTGCTGTTCTGTGCAGGCATTTGGGGATCAGGTGCTGGGGCTGATTTAGCTGTGGGCCAAAGCCTGCAACGTTTTGAGAACAAGCTGGTGGGGGACTGGGGAGAGATGACTTTTCTTGGCAGGGAGGTGACACTCTGATTTGACTCATTCCTGTCTCCCTGTGACTGTCTGACCAGTAACATGGGGATTTTTGGTGTGCAAACAGCCCCTGGATTCCTCCCACCCCACATATCTATCTATATATTCCCTTTCACATTACCCATACGGAGGGTAACACGAAAGTTGCGCCCTGCTCCAAGGTGATGCAGACGGTTTAATTAGCAACGGGTTAAATCCAGCTTGTGCTTTCCCTGTGGGCTGCCTGC
This sequence comes from Rhagologus leucostigma, assembly GCA_013397725.1. Classification (NCBI taxonomy): domain Eukaryota; kingdom Metazoa; phylum Chordata; class Aves; order Passeriformes; genus Rhagologus; species Rhagologus leucostigma. The sequence goes on along the minus strand of VZTD01006116.1, from coordinate 35,785 downwards.
TACCGTGGGCAAAGCAAGCAGGATTCCTCCTGTGACGTTAAATGTGCTCCCAAAGCTGGTGGGCTACCGAGCTCCCAGCCACGGCTCACTGCAGCAGCAGCAGCAGCACAGTGCACCAGGGACGGCTTCGTGCCACAAGTGTCAGCCCTCGGCTCTCCCTGGGGCTCCTCAATGCGCAGTTTTGGGATGGGGAGGGATGCAGGCAAGAGGAGCTGGAGGTCAGGAGAACCACTCGTGTCAAACACGTATCAAAGCAGGGGTGCCTGTCGTGGCAGGGCTGCCTCCGGGGTTTCAGGATCTCTTGTGCAGCCCAAAAGCTGTTGTGAGATAGTGCTGCTTTTGGGTTCCTACCAGAACAAGTGGGGTTTGGCTGGGGCTTGGGCAAATTCCCATTCGAAGAGAAGAACACCCACTCCTTTAAAAGGGCAGGGACAAGCTCTCCTGTATTTTAAACACATGAGAAAGTCCTGTTAAGTTTCAGAGGGGCTGGGTTGTCAAATACGGATTATAATTTTTGGCTTAATCTGCTGTTTCCCAACCAGGCCACGATCCTCCCGCTCCCTCTTCCCGCTAGGCGAACGCACCCGCACGTGCTTTTGGAAATACTTACATTCCCTGTTCCCCGTAGTGATTGTAAAATTCCATGTGGCTGCAAGCCTGGATCCAGCCCACAATCCAGGTCTCCTTCTTGGGAAGAGGGGGCACCAACACTTGCGCAGAGGCTCGGAAGTGAGGGGTCCGGTAGCGCAGGACCACGCTGGAGGACTCGTCAATGCTGGTGGGAATGGGATCAATGGAGGCTTTGACTTCAATCACCGAAATACTTTCCCGGAAAACTTTGGATTTGCAGCTAATACTCTGAATACAGCCCATGGCATACCCCGAGTACAGTCCGACGCAGCTCCTAGGGTACTCCAGCAATCCTGGGGAATATTAGGCATTGAAATTATCTGGTGCTAGATCAATTACAGATCTTCTTGGTTTGTAATTTCAAAACTGATATCCATAGGATAGAAAATTCATCATGTAAAGCCTTAATTTGAATATCTGTCTTACAAGTACTGCTTCTATTTTTGAGGTTAGCTGCGCTTGAGAAGCAAAAGGGCCTTTAAAAATTTTTTCCCTTTTTAATGGCCCATTAAATCTCTTGCTCAAACAGTCTTTGGGTTAAAAAAAAAGTCTCTTGAGTTCAATAAATAACGGTGGTGTTCTTAGCTGATCTATTTAGTCCTTTCTTTGCTCAGATGTGGTCTGTCATTCACCGTCAAACATAGGACTAGCCGGTATTTCCCTTTATTCTTTGGATGAAAAGCAGAATGTTGATAGACACATCTATATAAATAATGAAATAGTTTTTAGCCCCAGCTTGTCACAACCGGTGTGGATTTCCACTTCCTGACTTGCAGTTGTTCATAACTTCCTTTCGCACAAAATTACAATAATAACAGAAAGAAACGACGGCTGGAAAATGCAAAAAGTCGCCAAATCTCCGATTCTGGAGGTTCCTCCACCAGCGATGTCCGGGCTTTGGGGATTAATTTTCTTTTTTTTTCTTCCCCTTAGAAATAGCCGGACGCAGAGGGAAGCGACCGCGGTGCCGGTGGGGCCGGCGGCTCCGGGAGCGCAGCGGGGCAGGCGGCGATGGAGCCTCCCCCGCGCCCGCCGGGGCCG
>VZTD01006116.1:0-33577 GCA_013397725.1 Rhagologus leucostigma | reverse complement strand
CTCCCAGTCCCATCCCTCCCCCTGTATTTCGCTTTTAAACTGCAGCTGTTGAAGCTAAACCTCCTTTGCAAAAAACCCAGCATTTCCTCCCACATGTCCGTGAATTGTGGGTAATGTAGTTTTTTATTTTAGAAACGCCTTCCCCCCCCTTATTATTATTGTTTTTTAATTTAGCCGCAATGTGTTTTTTCTTGAGTTTTCGGATTAAGATTTTCCTCTCCCGGCTGGAGTCTGCTGGGTAGATTTGGTACCAACCAAAGGGCACCAGAGGGGATGGTCTCCTTATTTGCAGAACTTGTAGCCCCAGGCTGGGTGGGCTGTGATTCCAGCAACGAACGATGTAAAGCTCTCCATAGCAGCAGTGGGACTGAGGAGCAGCTGGAGCAGGGAGTGAGAAGCATCTGAGGCAGCAGTGGCCTGTGGGAAAGTTGTAAACTTCTATTATAGGCAGTTTTAGGAGTAAAGCTGCCGGCTGGTCCTGCTGGCCATCAGCTGGCTGAGATCTGAGCACCAGGTGAGGTGAAATTGTGTGCTTTTCAGCAATAGCTGATGGATGTTGGGCATCGGGTGAATGCGTCCTCTGTCGCTTGTTTCTAAATAGGAAACTTGGGGAAAGAAGACGTAAAATCACTTTGCCGGTGCTGCTTGTAGTGTGGCACAGCAGCACAGAGCTGCTGTAAATGTCTTTTAGTCCTTCCCAACCTGCACTCTCAGCAGGCTGGATTAGCCCGTAGCAGGTAGGAGAGACCGGAGCCACTAGGTGATCCCAACAAGTGAATGTCACAGGATGAGGGGAGGCAGATTTGCTCCTTTCCACCCACAGCAGGTGGAAAAAACACAGTATATTGTAATGTTTTTCCTCCTCGTGTGTTTCTCAAAGCATTGAGAACTATTTATTTTAAACTCCCCAGTTGCTGTGAAAGGCACAATTTAGTCACTAGTCCTGTGACAGAGAGAAACACTAAGAACTCGCTCAAGTTACAAGCCACTTACTATCATGTAGTACAAGGAGGAATGAAATTAGCATCTTCCGAATGAAATATCCAGCAGCCTCCAGAAGGTGCTGAAATCCTTTGACATTTCCAAGACTCTTTCACACTTTTCAAACAAGCTTGTCACAGTTTCCCAGAGCATCATGAGTCTGGTGAAACTGCATATTCTGCGACTCTAGTTTCACTGAAGCTTCAGCCAGGTCTTGCTTCAACTTGGCTGTCTCTGGTGCTCTGGTCAACTAGGAAATTGCATTATCTCATGCTAATTAAATCAGCTTTTCATCTTCAGCTGGAGTTTTCGTTGGGTTTTGGTCGTGCCTGTCTCCATCGCGCTGCTGTGAGTGATTAAGGCATTAGCACATCCCACCCCGGAGCGGCTGCTTTAAGCCATGCGCAGAAGGGCTCCTGTGCCTGAGCTCGCGGTTCTCTCTGATGGCATTGCTGGAGATGCGAGGCTAGGCTGTGGTAAGTAAGTATCAGGAGTGGCTGGTGATGCTGTGAGTTGTGTTTCCTTCTGCTGCTCATTTGATGCACCTGACCATGTCTCCTGGTAACCCGGCCACGCTCCGTCCCTGCGGCCGCTTCCCCCGGCATCACGGCCTGCACTGTGCCTCCGAGTCTGTCCAGCATGTTTTCCAGGTTCATAAAGGACAGGGGCTCCCCTCACCAGCCCACCAGAGCCTGCATGCTGTAAATACGGCAGGATATTATATTTTATTTTGGCCAAGCTTTCTTTTTTGTCCCTAGAAGAATCCCACCCGGGAACTCAGCAGGTTTGCCGGGTGCACTTTGGTTGCAAGTGCTGCTTCTCAGCCAGCTGCTGCCAGAGGTTGGGATGCACCAACACTGCCAGTGAATTGCAGAGAAAGGGGATGGGGCCGTCACTCCTGTCCCACCCACATTCCAGCGCGGTTTGCCCGGCCGTGCTGGCCACTGACAGCGCGTGTGGCCACGGCTGTGCAGGGAATTGTGGCCGGCAGCCCTGCAGGCGGGGTGCGCAGGACAACGGGGAGCACAGCCAGGGCTGAGCAGACTGGGCACAGGGAGCACGCCGGATTTGTCTGTCTGGGCGTTCTCCCAGGTGCCTGATGACCCCTGTGGATCATGTGTCAGGACTGGAATAGCCCCGCCGGAGCAGGGAGCCTGTCTACAGGGATATTTATAAACCCCTGGGTTAGTGGCTGTTTTGTGGGATGGGGCTCATCATGGCCCCAGTGGGATCAGGGATTTTTCCCTCTCGAGCTCAGTTTCTCCAGCTGGGACTGTCAGTGACAGCCCACCTGGCTGCAGGAGAGACCAGTTTTCTTTTCCCACTCCACCACTGACAAGGGTTCTGCTGGCACTGCATGCATCCCACGCTGCCCTTTCTCCTCCAGCCCCTTCCTGCTCAGGACTCGTGCTGGAGTGCAAGGCTGGAGTCTCACGGGGAGGCTGGGGCAGAGAGATTCCCTCATATCAGTGTCAGCAGAAGAGACAGGCACCAGATTAAATTCACTCCCAGGGCTTTCAAGGTATTTTTTAACCCATGACAGCTCCTGAGGAACATGTTCAGTTGTAGCTCAACATCCCCAGCACCAGACTGGGCAGGAATCTCCCTGTTTTTGCAGGGTCCTGGCCACCAGTGCCTTTATCCCTCTGCCCACTGATATTTTCAGAGCCCCACAGAGCAGCAGCCTTGCACAGAGTGGGAGAATCCAGGAGGCCGTGCACTGGGGAGGTGATGGCTACAGCCAAGTGGTAGCAGTGGTGACAGTTCTCCTCCTGGCTGATCTCAGGTGGGCTGAGATTTTCCACATGCCTGGCAGCCGGGCAGTGGGATGAGGGCAGGCAGATAGGGATGGGGTGCTGACTGCCCCCATAGCGTGAGAATGCGGCTGTGCAGACGGGGATCAGGCAGGAGCTGGTGGGTGTTGGTGATGCGGCAGCTCCTGTGCAACCCCAGGGCTGCCACAGCCCCACGTGGTACCTGAGGCAGGAGGGTTGTGTTTTATGGGCTGGGTAAGGGTGCCTGAGAAGGGAACGAGCTCTTCCTCCAGCTGGGATCATAGAATCACATGGTTTGGGTTGGAAGGGACCTTTAGAGGTCACTTAGTTCAACACCCTGTCATTGTCTAGCTTCCACTAGACCAGGGTGCTCCAAGCTCTCTCCAACCTATCTTTGGACACTTCCAGGGATGGGGCAGCCACAGCTTCTCTGGGCAACCTGTGCCAGGGCCTCACCACCCCCGTTGTACAAAATGTCTTCCCAGTACCCCATCTAACCCTGCTCTCTGTCAGTGTGAAGCCATTCCCCTTGTCCTGTCATTCCACTTCCAGCTCTCCTGGAGCCCCTTTAGGCACTGGAAGGGGCTCTGAGGTCTCCCTGGAGCTTTCTCCTCTCCAGGTGAACACCTCCAGTTCTCCCAGCCTGGCTCCAGAGCAGAAGGGCTCCAGCCCTCGGAGCATCTCCATGGCCTCCTGTGGACTCACTCCAACAGGTCCATGTCTCCCCTGTGCTGGAGACCCCAGAGCTGGATGCAGTGCTCCAGGTGGGGTCTCACCAGAGCAGAGTAGAGGGGCAGAATCACCTCCCTTGACTGGGGATAAGTTCCTGGAGGGTATGAATCAGAAATAAATTGATGTCTATTATTTTCCCTTGAGAGAGGAGAGCAGAGTAGAGGCCCAGGAGTGAGGGCTCCTCAGGAGCGAGGGCTCCTCAGGACCTCAGACGCTTGCTTGTCCAAGCACTGCTGTCACCTGGATGGTCTATCAGTCAGATGGGCACAGCCTGGATGCACAGTTCACCGAGAGAATTTTGAGAGCTATGTATAAAAGTACAAAGAAAATGTAAAATTTTTGTTATTATCTTTGGAAGCCAAAGAACCACCTTCCATTTAGCACTTAAACTCCCCAGTGCATTTTGGACAAGACCTTTAAAGACACCTGGGTGCCCAGTTCCCAGGGTTACCTGTACAACCACTGACCTCTGTAACTGGACAGTTGTGTAGGCAAATGTCACTGGCTCCAAGAGACGTGGCTGTTCTGCTCCTCCCTGTAATATCCATCTTCTCCAATTCTCCATCCAGAGGGGATTTCCAGCCTATTTGCATAGGAATAATCCTGTTCCTGGAGCCTGTGGATGGTGTGGAGAGCCCACTGTCCAGGGAAGGTGGTGGCAGTGCAGGTGACCCGGCTCAGGGGTTGCTGCAGCTGGGCTGTCACCCTGCAGGCAGGAGGAGCTGAGATGGATGGTCTCTCCCAGAGGTGCTGGAGGCTCAGATCCACACAGCTGCGGTTCAGGGACTGTAGCATGATCATTCAGACCTGTGAACTGGAGCTGCAGGCTCCGGTGGGATGTTCCCAGGGGCTGCTCAGCGCTGGGAGATGTCTCGGGGGGGGTTCGCCCCAGCTGCGGCGGGGAGGTGGGAGGCTGACAGCGATGGAGCACAGTGTGCGTGGCCGGACGGACAGCAGGTATTCCCTGTCCGCCTTGGGGCCTGGCAGAGCCTTCCTCCTGCCCGTGCCGCGATGCCCATGCTGCTGGGGCCGGTGCCTGCGCTGCTGTCGGGGGACACGGGCACTGGCTGTCACCTGCTTTCAGCACGGGCTGCGCGGCGCTGGCTGACACCGCAGGGACACGTGCGGTATCGAGGCCACGCGCAGCGCCGGGGGCAGGAGGATGGGAATTCATTAGCGGCTCCTTCCCGTGTAATCAGGAGGCAGGTGATGCTTCTCCTTCGTCCAGGAACGGGGTGAGTGATGGAAGGCGCTCCAGGGCGCACCCTGAGCGGGGAGGGAGGGTGGGGCTACTGGTGCTTGAAAGGTATCCGTGCCAGGATGGGAGGGGGTATTTAGGGTGCCCAGGCAGGGGGGAAGAAGTTGCAGAACACATTAATCAGGAAGATCTGGGGGAGAGCCCTTTGAGGGGAAGCCCCTGAGCAACACCTGGTCTTGGTGCTGCAAAGCCAGGCTGCACAGCCCCCCACGGGGTGCCCTGGGGAGGGGGATGCCATCATCTCCAGCTCTGGCTCTGGTACTGAAATGTGAATTGCAGCACAAAAAGAACTACGTTTCCCAGTTTCCCTTGCAGCCCAGGGGAATAAGCAATTGGAAGATTTAAATAGACCAGGCCAGAAGCAACCAACCTTTGGCACAATGTTTTTCCCTCCTCTTCTTCGTATCTATTGGCTGTCTAACCTTTTTCCCTGGCACTGGAGTGGCTGCCAAGCCTGGCATTAATTTTCCTTCCAAGCTTGCTAGGCCCATGAAGTAAACAGCCATGTGCATTCCTTACTCTATATTTAACAGCTGCAGTCTGTGCTGGGGGCAACTGCAACAGAGGGGAACCTTTGTAGCTTCCCAAATTCACAGCTTGTGAGGGTGGGAGTGGGGGAAGCTTTCTGCAGGGAGAAGAGGGATTTCTCTCCTTCCCGGTATTTGCAAAGCAGGTTGCGTTAAAGAGAGACTGCAATGCCAGCATCCCAGCCACGGTCCAGGGCCAGAGACAGGAACAATGTCCTCAACAGGGCTGAGTTCCTCTCCCTGAATCAGCCCTTGAAGGGGAACCAGGAGAGCAGGAGCTCCAGCAGGAAGCAGAGCGGCCAGGCCGGGGCAGCCGGCGCCCAGAACACCAACCCCAAGGAGCGGAGGCAGTCGCAGCAGCTGCCTGAGGAGGATTGCATGCAGCTCAACCCCTCCTTCAAGGGAATCGCCTTCAACTCGCTGCTGGCCATCGACATCTGCATGTCCAAGAGGCTGGGAGTGTGTGCCAACAGAGCCTCCTCCTGGGGAGGTGCCCGCTCCATGATCAACCTCCTGGGGATAACGGGGCACGGGATCCCCTGGATTGCGGGTACGCTCATCTGCCTGGTGAAGAGCAGCACGCTGGCAGGCCAAGAGGTCCTCATGAACCTGCTGCTAGGTGAGTGGCAAACCTCCCTCCCAACCGTGAAAGCCCAGCCCGGGTCACAAGGGACAGCAGCACTGCGACTCCTCCTCTGGCTGCTCCCAGCATCCGATGTGGTCGGGAAGCAGGGAGTGACTTTTAGGGTAAATGTTGCACTTATTGGCCCTCTTAGTCCCAGGTACTGTGGGTGATGGATGTCGCAGGAAGTTGTCTAAGAGTGATGGAGTAACCGTGGTGGCTGGGGACACCCACGGAGCAGGGACGGGCCTCTGGTCCTGCATGGGGCAGGGTTGTCCAGTCAGACTGAGGGAGTGTCTGTGGTGGGAGGGTGGATACCAGCAGTGATGTCTTTCGTTTAATCTGTGGTCATCTGCCTTGGTGTTTGATAGGTGGGGAAAACATAAAAAGATAGTAGTCTTTGGTATTTGGATCAATTCCTGAGGATGTTATTTCCATCCCCTTGCCACCTTCTTGACCAGACCCTGGCTCCACGTGATTGAGTCCAGTCACCTTCCCTGCTGCAGTTCTCTCTCACATCCTCCTTCCCTTGGGTACCTTTCTTGCTGCTGTCCCCATTTCCGTGTGCTAATTTGACCCAGAGGCTGCGTAGGCAGGCTGGGATGCCTCTGGCTCTCCTGCTAGTCCTGCCTTGCATGGTGGTGGTCAGTGTCCCTGTTTCTGGAGCTTGGGATGTGTTAAAGGGTTTGGCTTCTCCATTGTGCAGGGCCCATCCCACCCTGATGTCCCACCAGTGACCAGGATGAGCTCTAGCTGTGACTTGCCTTAGATCCTGGCCCCAGCCTGCCCAGGCCATGTCTGCCTGAAGACCTTGCTCTTCTTGCCCTTCTGCCTTTGGCACAGGGTTCAGTTATTCTATTTTTTCTTGTGACTAATTACCTTCTTCTCCTCTGGCTGTGACCCACCCTGGTGTTTCACCCTCCCTAACAACTCAGCAATCCCACTTTTGGTTGGTAGGAGAAATTGAAAACACTGGATTTAGACACTTTCTTCTCAGGGAGCGTTTTGAGGGGCCGTAGGGACACTTTATTTCACAGGCACCACAGGAAAGGGACGTCCTGTCTGCAGGGGCTGACTGACGTGATACAGCTCAGCAACGTGGCCCCAGATTTTGGTTTTTTTTCACAAGTTCATCCTTCAGAGAGGGTGAAGACTGAGCGGGACTGGCTTGAAAAGCACAGTGGTAGCTGCCTTTTCTCCCCTGTGCCTTTGGAGGAGACTGTCCTCGTGCTGTGACATCTCATGGGGGGAGGCCGTGGCAGGGAAGAAGCCAGAATAGCACCAGCGTGATGCAGAGCCCGCCGACGTCAGCAGTTCTTCCAGGGGCTCCTCGGTGCGCGGGGTCAGCCCCTCACTGGGAAGAGAAGATCCATTTAAAAGGGCACGAGGATGAAATAGTAGGTGACTAACAGCAGCCAGCACAGCTTCCAGATGTCTCTTGACCCAAGAGCCTCTGACAGGGCCGGAGCCTGAACACCGACCACTTTGACTCCGAAATATTTGAGATCCTTGCGAAGAGCTAATGGCCCTTTTGGCTTAAAAACAAGGAAGGTTTTCTCACCTTTCTGTTGCCATATGAGGAGGCCAAATGCAAAGCCACCTCAGGGTCATGTTCTAACTTTATTGAGTGGTGGCTGGGAGAGCTCAGCCTTGCATCAGTACCCACATCTCCAGGTCTCCTGAGCTCCAAAGTGGTGGCCAGGGACAAGTTGGGGGTTCTGGAGTCTTGCATCCTTGCCTAGACACACTGCTTGCACCCCTCCTCTCCCCCTGCCAAGAGAGGAAATAGTTAATTGGTGTGAAGGATCAGTTCCATAGGTCTGGCAGCCTCCAAAGAGCTCCACTCTCCCTCTGAAAAGACAGCACTGACTGGTGGGACTGCCCAAGGTGCCCTCAGCCTCTCTTGTCAGAGCTCCTGCAGCAGGACTTGTGTCACCCCACAGAGCAGATCTCTGCTGTGAGAGTGGCCTTGGGCTGATATTTAAGATTGCAGTCAGGAACTCTGAGTATCCGAGTAGCTGCTGCCGTGATACCTGCAGTGCTGGTGGAGAAGGAGCCTGGCTGGGAGCCTGGGGCTGGTGGAGCTCGACGTGTCCCAGGAAAAGTGGGGTCTTGTATAGACAGGAAGGTCATGGCACCACTACTGCATCTGGCATCCTTGGTCCCTCTTGCTGCTGCTTTCCTGTGGTTCAAATCCACCAGGATGTGGTGAAAAGCCCTCCTGGACAGGCACAGGTCAAAGGGAAGGGAACCTCCTGGTGCTTCCCTGCTGGAAGAGGGAAGCCGGGAAGTTGGGGTTGTCTGTGGCACCCCTTGCGTACCTCCCCGGGCTCTCCTCCCTTCCCCCTGCTTGCTGAGGGTTTGATACATCAAGCAGAATTTCTGATGCAGTCTCTGGGCAGGGAGCCAGCCCATCACAGAGCACTTGTTTAGGATTTGCAATCAGGCTTCCAAGGCGAGGAGACAGGAGACTGCTGAAATGGGACTGGGAACCTGGCAGAAGCACCACTGCAGATGGAGGAGGAGCTCTTGACGGGGGCTTTGCCAACACATGTGGGAGCATTTCGGGTGAAGGGGTCTGACCCTGGGCTGCTCCATCCATCCCCACTGCAGATGTTGATTAGCAACCCCAAGCAATGTTTTCCCTCCATGTTTGTCATCTGTGATGGAATTTATTGATTCCCCTTCTCACAGTGATCTTTTCCAGCAAATGCCGAACAGCCAGAGAAGCGCACACAGCCTGTTACTGAAAAGATGGAAGAAACCAGATATCCGTGCCCACTGTGAAAATCTCTCTGCCAGGACATGCTTTTAGGAAGATTGTCTCAGCATCACCAGCCCTGGCTGAGCAAAAGTCAGGGAGAAGGTCCACACCCCCTTGGCTGAATTGAGAACATCATAACTCAGGAAATCCCCCAGTTATAAAGTTCATTTTATTTGTCTGCCAGTGTTGGAACTTTTAGGACCATTCAAGCTTTTCTCTGCAATCACAAGTGTTTCATGAAAACTAAGGTGCTTAGAAAGTCATTTGAACCTTGCAATTAGTTTGCAGGGGGAAAGCAGTTATAAAACTTTCAGTAAAATGCCCAGATCTGCTTCAGAACCAGACATAGACTCCATTAAACCCTGGAGGCAGTGGTACCTCGGTTTCTGGTTCTGATCCATCTGGTGAGGATGTGGATCCAAATTTAGTGATTCATTGACTGCAAAGCCAGCAAAGAACATTTGGATCATCGATCTAACCCACGGCAAAATACAGGCTGTAGCACATCCCTTAATTTATTCCTGTTCAATTTGTTAAGGGAAAAAACCCAAACACTCAATCTGATGTACAGTTACAAGTGAGGGTGAACTTGTCAGAGCCATTTCTGTATTACTGCAGTGGTAGGGATTCTCACAAGTGCTTTTAGTTGGACTCTTCCCTTCATTGCGTCTCCATACCCTTCTCTCTCCAGCTGAACAGCTCTTTCAGCCAACATCTCTTCCGCCTTTCAGTATTTTGGATAGTGCTCAAGTAATTTCTTCACCTCCTATTTATTAAGCTAAACAGATTGATCTCGTTAAACTGATGGTCTTTGCAGATCCAGGCACCTTCTCACTGCGGTGGGGATGGAATATGGTCACTGGGGATGGAATGTGGTAACCCACCCAAAGTGGTCACTCCTGTGAAGCCAGTCTTTTGTGCTGAGAGCCAAACCACCACTGTGTTTAGTTATTTGCCGTCCAGCTGGGTGCCTTTGCTGTTGGGGGGTATCTGCTTGGTTCATCCTTGCACACAGAATTGTATTTGTGCTTGCTTTGAGGTACCAGTAACCGGTTCTGCTGTGGTCGTGGCTCTCTGGAGTAGGTATCCAGACTAGGAGAAGAGAAAGCCCTTGTCTTCTCTTTGCTTGCAGTCTCAGTGACACTGGTCCCGGTGCTCAGCCATCTCCAGCTGGCTCTGCGTCCCGCTTGGAGGGGCAGGATGGCTCTTTGGTGCTGTCACTAAGCGTTTATCCCATGAAGTAAAGCAGTGTCTCAGGGCGTGGATGTATCATCGAGCAGCGTGTCAGGCTGGGGATGGGTGAATGCCACAGGAGGAGGAAAGGAGGGAGCCAGGGCCGCCTCTCCACTCCTGCAGGTCAGCAGAGAGGAAGTTCTTGCTCTGTCCAGCCTTCTTCCTGCATACTGACATAGCTTCACTCGGACCGGGAACCAAGCCATGATATTCTGAAGCACAGTCCCTGCAGACCCCCTAAGAAGGAAAATTATAAATACGTGTAAATGGTCAGAACTCTGTGGTCCCATCCCGGCAGCTTCCAAGCAAGACCAGATTTGCAATAAATTGGTGGATTAGGAAGGAAAAAGAGCAAGAAATGCCTTCGCCAAGCCCCTCTAGACCCCACCGACCCTGTTCTAACAGTACGGATGTGCTTCAGGTACTGTCGTGCTTCTCTTTGGAGGCTGTGTGATGAAAATCCAGATAGTACAGCCCGTTGCTGGCAAAGGTCACCGGGCAGATGAAATGCCCAGGCAGTGCAGACGAGCTGATCCTGTCAAGCCTCAGGGCAGCCCAGACCCAGCAGAGAGGCCAGGGAGCTGCACGGCAGATGGATCAGTCCGTATGCGGCAGAGCTTGCTCAGCCCAGAGCCCCAGAGATGGTTTGGGGCCAGATGTGTCTATTTTTTTCCTTTTCATTTTTCCACTGTGAGAGGAGGGATTTTCTGAGCCAGGCAGGGCAGAGGACACTCCGTCAGGGAAGGGGAGAGCAGCTCGGGAGCTGGTGCCCTGCGGAACCATCCCTCCTCGGACAACCTGGCACATGGAGGGGGCTCAGCCGCTGTCCCACTCCCCTCCCAGCCCTGCCAGTGCCCACCAAGGTCTCACTGAGCCAGCAGCACGTCTGCTCAGTGAGGTGGAAACATTTAAATGCCAAATAACCCAACATGAGTGACCCATGGAGGGTGCCAGGCAGAGGCAACAACGCGGATGCCCGCTCCCTGCATCCAGCATTTAGACACAAGTCCAGCCTGGCATTAAGCATTCCTCTTCATCACTCCAGGCTGCTAATCTGCCTCTATTCTGCCCAGATACAGCAGTTGAAGTCCGTGGTCCTTTGGTGGGTGCCGTGCTCAGCCTTCATCCCTTCACAGCTGATGAGCTCAGGCATCTCTGAACAGCCAGCAATGCCCAGCTCTCCCGGCTTCCCTGCCCCCTTCCTGCCTGCTTCCTCTACAGGAATGTATCCTGCTCACTGCAGGGCAGGCTGGCGAGCCTGCAGTGTCCCTTTGCATAAAGGACAGTCAGTGACAGGCTGGGACTCCTGTGACTGGAGCAGGCACGGGGGTGTTTCCAGGGACCGGCACGGTGTCTCCATCAGACCCAGGGTCTGATCAGCCCCTCGGTACCAGGCAGCACCGATTTGCTCAGGTCCTGGCCGGCTGCCGGGGGTGCTGCGAGCCCTGCAGGCATCAGTGTGCAGCCCTTGGGGAATGTGCAGGGAGCTGGAATCCAACCCTCGCAGAGCAAACAGCGAAACGTTCCCGAGCCTGAATGCAGAGCGAAAGAGAAAAAAAGTGCGAGGGTTGTTGAATGGGAAGAGGGGGAATAAACATGGGAAATGAGTCATCCTTATGTCTGTCACTCCGGGAACAACTTCCCATTGCCCCTGCCTGCAGCTCAGAGGGGACAGTAGCTGTTTCACTCAGGCGGAGCTGGAGAAGCTGAGCCAGGCTCTGGCCCGAAGGGAGATCCCAGGAAATGGGTGAGTGTGTTTGCCTCTAACACGCCTTGACAGGAGCAGTGGTTGGGAAGAGGAAGGTGGGGGAGTGAGGTGAGTTGTTGGGAGGAGCAGCAGGCAGGGAGAGCCCGTCGGGTCTCCTGCTCCGGGTCAGGATTCGTGGAGGATGGGGTGGGAAAGGGGGATCAGATGAACTCTCCTTTCTCCTTTTTTCCTCTGCTTTGAGGAAACCTCTATGTTTTAACCTGGAACAGACAACCATTTCAGTCTATATGGGGATGCTGGCAGATGTACCTGATCTGGGTCCACGCTGTGAGGTGTGATGGTCGGAGACCCTCTGAGCATCACAGAATCAACCTCCTTTTTTTTTTTTTTTTTTTTTTTTCCACTTTGCCTCTTTGAATGCAGCGGGGTGTAAATCCAAGCCTGAACAGCACTGAGGCCGAGCAAGGAGCCCAGCCTTTTTGGGCTGGGCCATGCTGCTGGTCCTCAGCCCACGGCACTTTTCTTCCTCTAGCTCATCCTGTACAGTGCTGTTGGTGCTGGTGTGTGTGGTTCTGGGATGTGCTGACGGTACCTGTGCTGCTGCCATGGGGTGCCGGGGCATTTCAAGCTGTCAGAGCCCTTCTGGGAGGCAGATGAGCCATCCTGGGGCTGCTCAGCTCCTTCTCCCCAGCAGCACGAGCCCTTTGCACTGTGCTCCCCCTCTTGCCTGCATCTCGTCCCAGCCTGTGCAGACCCCCAGTGAAGCAGCCACACTCAGTATTTGATGCTGAGTACAAATTTCCCAGCTCCCAGGGCACAGTGTTTCCAAGGGGAGAACTCCAGGCAGCCTGTGTTTGCACTCAGGGCTGCTTCTAATCATCTAGAATATAGCAAATCTATTTTTAGTTGTTGTGGGTTTTATTTTAATTAATCGCACAATTCTGCTTTCCACCATTTTTTCACCTCGCCATGACCACTTACCCCACGCTGCTGCTTGTTCAGCCAAAAAATAACCCCCTTCAAACACCACAATGCCTGTCTCATTGGCTCTTCAATGTGTCATGCCATCTGTGCTTTTTGTCAGCTCTTACACCCAGTAGTGCCACATTTGGGGAACAAAATGGAATGGAGGGGTTCATTTCCTGAGGAGTGGACCTTTTCCAGCTGCCACTGACTCCACTGGAGAGAGGGTGAAGATTCTTTTGAAACCTGCATCTTTCATTAATGTCAACGAGATAAGGCTGCAAACAGCTCATTTTCCAGGTCAGGGAGCCTAATGCCTGCAGGAGATTTGGGAAGTTCAGAAGGAGTAGGAAGGGGCATGTAAGTAAAAAGAAAAATGGGAAAAAAGTTATGAATTCTAATTATGGAGCTAAAGAAACTGTTTCCTGGGAATGGTGGCATTTGTCCGGAGTTCACTCCTGGGTGAGGGTGGGTAATCTGGGCAATACAGGCCCTTCAGAGCCAGTCTTGGCCCTACACGTGGCCTCAGCAGCTGCAGAGGGGAGCACATGCCACCTCCACCACAGTGGGTTTGAAGCCCAGGCCATGAGTTGTCACCAGCTTGGCTCTGTTCTGTGCACATCTTGTCTGAGGCACGTCTGCTCCCACTCTAGGAGCCTCCTGAGTTTGTGAGATGGGCTCCCTCTTCATTCCTGGGCATTTACCTCCCTGTTTTCCTTTCCCCGTGTGCTCAGCTGAGGTTCTTGGAGGCTGAGTCCAGCTTGTGACTGTTTCTGATCCCAGCCTCACAGGCTGGGCTGTGGAGAGCAGCCTTGTCTCATCCAAGCAGCCCCATGTGTGTGAAGTCATGTGGATCTCGGCTGCAGGAGCAGATGAGGCCAAGGGCTTTTTTGGCTTTCTCCTCTTTTCCTCCCCCCCTGCCCCCAGCACTGCACCCAGGTTGTTTTTCAGCTGCGGTTTTGATAACATGTTTATATAAACATCCCAGCTGGAATCTGCCTCCCTCCCTGGAGACACTGCTTGGCTCCAGCCTGGAGCAGACGATGTCCCCAAGGGTGCTCACACCATCCTCAGCCTCTTCCAGCCATAAGGGACGGCAGCAGAGGTGGCACCTCGGGGACAGAAAGGACCTTATGGTGATGGGGGGCATCCAACTGTTTCGATTTCTCTTAAATACAAACTTCGGGGCTTGGTTTGGTTCTGCTGACGATGGTTCGGGTTTGTCCTTGTGCCCTGCCTGCACAGGGCTCCTCTCTGCTCACCTCTCCGCTCCTAATGGGCTCCTAACATTTGGTGGTAGGAGCAAGGCAGATAATTGTTTTCCTTTCCTTATTAATAGATATAAAATGCCTGCCCAGGGGGCTCACTTTCAGCTCATTTACTGTGCATCCGATGCCAGATGTTGGCTTTTTACAATACCAAGGTGATCTCTGATGCTAAAATTGTCACAGGCAAGACAAAACTTGCCCTTTGGTTTCGTGTTTTAAGGAAGTTTTAGATGTTAACATAGGATTTGGGGATTGGATGGTTTTGCATTGGAAATCTGAAGGGTTGTTTCCCTTAACACCAGTTCAACAGGGAAATTCCTGATCTTTTTCAGAAAAATGTGAAAGGAGCAAAAATGGGCAAGAGCTAATCCTTCCTTTGCTCTTAAATACAGCACTACCTGGATTTTACATCCAGTGATGCCTCTGGTTTAAATCCAGTGCTACCTGGATCTAGGGGAAAGGCATGATGAAAAAAATGCTTCAAATTAAAATTTCTTGCTCTTCTCATCTCACCCTCAGTCAGGTGGCACTCTGCCATCTCTGCTGTGCTTGTGACAGCCCCGAGGGTCCCCAGAGAGCAGCCAGTGCAGGCTGGTGCATCAGCTGCGGGCTCCCTTCCATGGGCTCCCCTGGGGCTGTGTTTGCTCCAGCCTCCAGTCAGGTCAGCCTGAAGGATTTGCAGGGCTCCGTGTGAGGGACCAGGAGGAACGGAGCCAAGGTGGCGATGCTGATTTGCAGGTGGCAGGTGCAAGGCTCAGGGGCTTTGGGTTGGACAGCAGGAACAGTCCCCAGTGCAGAGACACCCACCTGCAGCTGGAGCACCGAGGGGACCCGTGATAAAGTTAACCCCTTACGTGCCTAATGCTGTGCCCACCTGAGGAGGGAGGGAGGGTTTGATGTGCATTAAGGGGAGGCAGGAAGCGAGCCGAGGTCCAAGCGGGTATGTAGGTCATGGGATTGCAAGGGAATAGGGCTGGGGATGGGGCTGCTGGGCAACGGCACTGTCTGTATCTGTTCCTGAAGGATGGGCCCTTGGCAGCACCGTCGGCAGCAGCGCTGCCTGCTGATTCACCCTGCCAGCGCCAGCAGCAGCTGCAGGAGCAGGAGAGGCAAGGGCGGAACAGCAGAGACCCAGTGCTGGGAGAGGGCAATGGGACCCCCACGCCTCGGGGGGCCGGGGCAGGGCAGGCTGCTGGGGCTGTTTCATAAAGAAATCTCCATGAAAGGAACAGAAAGTGCAAGGGGAAGTGACAGAAAAAGCACCAGACAGAGGGATCTTCGGTGGTTTTTTTTTCTTTTAACGGCAAATTAACCCCCGGTTTTAATGCTGTCATGCTTTCCGATCTTGAAATGTGGGCAAACGAGGCTTTTTGCTTTCTGTGCATCATTTGATGAAAATCAAAGCTAGCAGTACTGAAGGCCCATTTTATTCATCTTCTGAATGAAAGGATTATTAGAACTGCTCTTTGGCTTGTTCTCCATGCCCCGAACACCTCCATGCACACGTGCCTGCATCCCTCGAGTTGCCCTGACATCACCTTTGACCGTAAAAAAATATTGCCAGTGCAAAATACTGATGGGCAATGGTGAACACCACACATTGCTAAAGCATATGGCACTTGTGCTCTGATCCATGGGCAGGTTTGGTGGGGAATGGTCTGTAGGGAATTTATTGAACACCACGGAGAAGACACTGGGATCCACTGAGGTGCCCAGACTGGCTGGGCTCCTCAGCAATGCAATGGGTGCTGACTTCAGCAGGAGCAGCTTGGGCCAGAGTCTTCTCTTGGCAGCGCTGGTGCATCATCTCTCTGATGCTTCTGGGTTCCCAAGAATTTGATGAGTCTGGGTTCCCGAGAGAGCATCCCGGAGCTTTGGTTTCACACAGTTCTCATCCAGGTTGAGATGGGACTGGAGGGAAATGCAGCTGATGAGCTCTGAATATCATCTCCTGAAGCACTTTGCTGGATCAGGGCTGCGGGGGGGTCACTTGGTGGGGTGAGGGGTTGGGCTGGGGGTGATTTAGGAAGCCGAGCCTGAGCAGAGCCGTGCACAGCAGGGCAGCCCTGTAATGGTCAGCCAGGCCCGGGCTGACAGCGTTTGACCTTAACAGGGAGCCAGGGTGAGTGGCTGCTCCAGGGCTCCACAGCCTGTGTGTGAAATCCCTCGGTCCCTCTCTCCCCCCTGGCCAGCCCGCCAAAAAAAAATCAGCAAATTGCAGAAACTGCGCTGCTGAGTGCTGGGGTCCTGGTGGGCTGCAGACCTCCCCTGCCCTCTCCCTGCCTGCCGGTCACATCCAGCAGCATCTGGGCAGTCCCTGGTTGTCCTTGTCCTCCTAAACCCACTGCTAGTGCTACAGGCCCGGTGGTGTGACCAGCCTCCTTGCCACCTGCAGCCTCAGCGCCTTTGTTCAGGTGCTACCCATGAACCTTTCCTCCATGTAGGCCTCCTGCTTCTTGTGTCTAGCCTGGATTCCTGCTGCTGTCCATTCCAGGGAGGAGCTGGTATCCAGATCTTTTCCTCTGCTCCATCTGCCCTCCACAGCTCTGAGAGCCCAGGGCATGACCTGTTGGGCAGAAGGTCCCGGGAGGCCCTGCTGTCCCACTTCCCCATGTGAGATGCCCTGCAGACGAGGGAGAAGAGCAGTCTCCTGTAAGGAGAGGGTTTGGCCAGGATAAGTACCAGCCCCTTCCCAAAGCAGTGCTGGGGGCTGGGGGTGGCACACGGGGAAGGTGGGTGAGCAGAGCTGCCGTGACAGCTCCTCGCTTCCCAGCTCCTGCCAGGTGCCGAGCAGGCAGGAGGAGCTGCCTCCCATGTGCCGTCTCATTTCCCATCCCCACCACCACCACACTCCCAGCCATCCTCCTGAAACCTTGTCAGCTCTCAAGAAATGGTCTCTACCACGGCCTGGGAACCAAACAACTGGCCCCTGGCATTCCTGCCGAGGGAGCAGGCTGTGCTCGTGATGCCAGATATGTCCTTGTCATTGCTGCGGGGAGCTGAAATCAGCACTCTGACTAATTAGGAGGGTTGGGGAAAAGAAGATGAGAGGATTAAAGAGAAATAAAATTGATGCTAGGAAATAGAAATGACAGTACCTGTCGGCTGGGATGAAGCAGGTGGGCTGAAGAGAAGGATGATGTAGACAAGTGCTGATGGGTTTCACTCCTGAAGCTGTTAGGGAAGAAAGGTGGTTTGGTGGGGAGAGCTGCAGGTGCAGGGATGATGCCTGTGCCATCACAGGCCTGGGTTTGCTGGGGCTGGGAGGTGTCTTACCCTCTGCATTTGCACAGAGAAGGGGGTGTGTGGGGTGACTCGCAGGGAGAAAGTCACAGGGAGCAAGAGGTGAGCAGAAACAAGAAATGACTCGTGGGTGTTTGATGCTTTGGCAGAGGAAGAAGGACGGGTACAGGATATCTGGGAGGTTGTCGCCCACCCTCCAACACACTGTGGTGCTGTTTCTAACACAGAAGCCCTTTTTTATTTATTGCGTGGCTTTCCCCTTGGATCACTGGCTCCTAATGCTCTTTTCTTAGTGAAATCTGTCAGCGCGGTGCGATCCCCTGGCTGCTCTGGGCAGGAGGGGGTGGTGGGCTTGGGAGAAGACAAGGGACAAGACTAGGAAATGCTGTGGGGCACCTTTCCTCCAGCAGGCTGCTGACTGCAGCCTGGTCACCCTGGCACAGGGCCCCGGGCAGGGGCCTTGCTGCACGAGGTTTCTAAAGCACAGGGCGGAGGCAGCAACAGAACACCCAGAGTGGTGGTTTGAGGGCCAAAAGAGTTTCCATTTTAGCTTTGTCAGTTGCTCTCTTCCTCCCCAGGTGGATCGCTCGCCTCTGCGGTTTGGGGTTCTCCTCTGTCAGGTGGTGACAGTGGTGTTTGCCTCCTCTGGGGGTGAACTGGGAGGTGTTAATCAACATTTGGGTGGTGACCTGAGGATGGGGAAGTTGTGTGCAGCTGCGCTGTGGACATCTGGTTGGAACTGAACCCAAATTTTTACTTAAACACAATGACAACCCATTAATGTTCTGCCTTGAAAACTTCCCTCAACTCTGCTTCTGTCTCTCACCGTTCCCTCTCTGTCTCCCTTTTTGTAGCCCTGCTGCTGGACATCATGATTGTGGCAGGTTTGCAGAAGCTGGCCAAGCGGAAGGGCCCGTACGACATCAACCCTGGCCTGTTGGACTACCTGACCATGGACACCTACGCCTTTCCCGCCGGGCATGCCAGCCGGGTGGCCATGCTCTCCAAGTTCTTCCTCAACCACCTGGTCCTGGCCATCCCTCTCCGCATCCTGCTGGTCCTCTGGGCCCTCTGCGTGGGCTTTTCCCGCGTCATGATCGGACGGCACCACATCACAGATGTTCTCTCTGGCTTTGTTTTTGGCTACTTGCAGTTCAGGCTGGTGGAGTTGATATGGATGTCTTCCAACACGTGTCAGATGTTGATATCCATCTGGTGAACATGGAGGACTTGGAAACTAGAAGATACTTTGAGAGTCCCCCTCCCAGTATTTTCTACATGTTGTCCATTGGAAGCAGTTGTAACTTCCATGAGTAGTGGTGTTTTTTAATGTCGCTTCCCCACCTTTAAAAAAAAGTTTCTTGTAATGGATTGGGTTTTAGCAATCGAGGGCCATACCTGTGTTTTGGCCGTATTCTCAAGCTGTGTTTGGACAGCAGCCTAATTAAGCTTTACAGGTGAGAGAAATGAGCTCCATGTCTGCCTTCTTTAGGTGGTTCACATTGGCACCTTGATATGTCCTCAGGATGGGCAGTGCCTGAGAGCTTCCTGAGAACACATTTGTTAACTTTTTAGAGGATAAATGATTTTGGCCACAGTGCTTTTTTTCTTTTTGTAAGCCCAGCAGTTGTGTCTTGTACGGAGTCAGGACACTGCTGGCACTTTACAGATAATAAATAATCATAAAAATCCTGCCCTGTTTGGTTCTTATCGTGAGAGAAGAAACAAAACCAGCCCAGTGTGGCTTTGAGATATGCATTCAGCATGGAGCAGGTCCTGCAGTCTTGCTGCCTGAGGGGATGCAAACTTTTGCTTTGAGTGGGGTGGGCCTAGTTGGGTGCTCAGGACACTGAAGGAAAATCTGTTCTGTGAGGGTGTGTGAGGAGTTTTTGGTCTGGTAAGGCACACATGATGCCCTGATGTGGTGCTGTTCTTCTCATTATTGACAAGTGGCCTCCCTGAAGCCTGGTGGATCCTTATCCAGGTGATGGCCATGCTCAATGTGCTGTCCCTGAAATGGATCCCCCCTCACAACTGCCGTAAGAAAATCCCATATTTTGAACAGAATGCCAGTTCTCTGTGGTTTATCTGTCTTTAGAAGGCAGTTTGATGCTTGGCAGGTGATGGATACTATCAGACATAGCACCTTCCCTGACTGGATGAATCCTGCAGAATGGAGGGATCCTGTCATCCCTGTCCTCCTGTGGATCCCAAGTGAGCAAAATACACCTGGCTTGGAAGGCCAGGGAGGAGTCAGCTGGGTCCTGTGCTGTCATGTCTCCCTGCGTGTTGGGAAACCTCTCCCTACAGGGGCTGGTGAGAAGAAGACATTCAGCTAATGACTGTTGCAAGCTGCTGACATTTGTTGCTCTTTGATGATTAATATGAAAAGAAGCTAAACAGAAAATCTATCCCTGGCATGCGTCTCCAGCTGGGATGTCAGCGCAGAGCCCTGGGAGCTGCTGGCTTCCCGCGCTGCCGGCTCCGAGGCTGGAGCAGGAGCGTGGTAAGGAGGGCGTGCATGTCCTTTAAGCCTCCCACGGAGCTCACGGATGAGCTGTCCCCTGGGAAGGGCTGTCACTGAGCGTGTTGAGGAAAGGGGAGAGCTCAGGGTTGTCCCTGGAGGCTGGTGCAGCAGCAGGCAGAGCAGCGTGGGTGGCCGGTGCTGTCCTGCTTCCCTCCTGCTGCTGCGGGTGGGAGCAGCGATGTGCTACCCTCCCATCAGGGTTTTCCTTTGCCAGCCTCCTTCTCCTGCAAAGATTTCTGTGAAGAAGTGAGCTGTGGTGCTTTTTCTTCCTTCCAGGCATTATTACATGCAGAGTTTATCCTCACCCCTAGCAAGGATGGAGCTCAGGTTCCGAGCTCTGAGTGTGGGTGATGCAGCAGTGTGTAGCTGGAGATGACAGGTTCCTGAAGGGGCAGGGAGCAGGGGGTGCATTTTTCCCCATGGCTTTGTGGGAAACTCTCGCTTTGTAGCTCCAGAATTTACTGAACCTTTGCAAATAGACTAGATGATTCTACAGTTGTGTCACCCGGTCCAGGTTTCCTTGCACTTGTGTTGTCTTCTCCTGGTATATCCAGGGTGGCAGGATGGCTTTGTAGGAGTTGCTCCTGATCTTTGCTGGTGTAATCAGGAGAGCATGGCCTGGAGAAGCTGCCACAGTGTGTTAGATCAGCTGAGCTGGTCTCATCCTAGCACATCCTTGCAAAGCAAGGCAGGAGAGCAGGGGGAGGTGAGCTGGGGCGATTCCTGGGGGCAAGTTGGGGTTCACAGGCCGGGGCTTTCTCCCACATAGAGTTTCTCCAGGGAGTCTTCCCCTTCAGCCCCCCTGCAGCCTGTGCCCCTTCTCTCCCACAGCACTTCAGTGCCCAGAGCAACTGAAGGGAAGGTTTTGGGAGACCCCCCACAAGACGAGTGTGGATTTGGGCACAGAGGCACCAGGAGAGGCCTGGCAGAGCCTTGCCTCAGCCACAGCTGCCCTCCCAGCAAGCCAAGACATTCCTGATCCCTCTCTCCCTGCCTGCCACACCGAAGGTACCGCTCAGAAACAACCAGCATCAATGTGGAGAAAAGCAGCTTCTGTCTCTATAGCAACAGCAAGGGATGGTGGGTGCCATGTCCCCTGTCCCTGTGAGCTGGAGCAGGACACTGGGGCTGCTCCGTGCAGATGCTCACCATGGCAATGTGGGGAGACAAAAGGACAGTTGGTTTGAGCTCCTTCAGGATTGTCCAGGAATGTGAGTGTTTTGCTTGAAGCTTCAGGTCCAAATTGAGCCACACAGCGCTCAGCCTGTGAGGCTCGGGAGGAGGAGTGCTCCTTCCAAGCCAAGACCTGTCCAACCAGAAGGAATGAAGAAGTCCTGACCATGGCATCTTCTGCCTCTCAGTTCATCTCACGGATTAATTAAGAAAATGGCCAGGAGGAGGCAAGTACAGTGTGTGGGTTGGAGACTGCTGCCATCAGCACTCCATGGTGCCACTGGGAGAGTCCCAGGCTGCTATGACAGTGATTTCGTGTGTGATCCTGCAGGGAACAGTGAAAGGCCCCTCCTCCCCTCACCCTAATGCTGATTATGCTCAGCAGCAAAAAGAGATTTTAATTTATTAAATAAATTAAAAAAAGGGTGCCAGAGCCAGGGCAAGTAGCAAATCTGGATTATATCTTTGGGCATATGTGGCAATCACGCCTGGGGTGTTTAGTTCTCCTCTCCTCAACCTAAGCTGGCGTTTTTTCCTGACAAGCTGTTTTGTATGTTTGTGGCTGGGGCTGTGCTGAAATGAAGGCGGGACAAATCTTTTCCCACATCAGGGCTGTGCTGCCATCCCTGCCACGGCGGGGTCCTCTCTGTCCCCCAGGAAGGGGTGACTCGTTGTCCGTGTCCTTCCCAGGATGAGGCAGGCAGCTGAAGAGGAGGGAAGTGCAGGAGATGGCTGGAGGGTGGGTTGGCAGATGGGAGGATTGAGGGGGGAATTAGAAAGGCTGTTACACAAGGTCTCCCAGCAGTAGCGCAGGTGTGGCTCTGGGTCACCCCGGGCTGGGTTTTCTTGGGCAAACATACTCCTTTTCTTCAGTCAGGAGGTTTCTGAGGGGGGTGAAGAGACACATGGGTTTATCTGGCTGCCAGGAGCTCAGTGCAGCAGCTCCAGCTCCCGTCACAGCCCTGACACTGCTCCCTGCAGCACCAAGCCACACAGGATGTCCCTGGCAGCCACAAACTCACTTTTGGGGCTCAAAGCTTTCATCCAGCTAGGGAGGATCACCTGCATGGCATTTAGTTAAGATTTTTTATTAAAGTGATAATTAACCATGTAATTTCCAGGCTAAAAGTTTAATATATTGGGCAAAGCCTAAGGAAATGGGATGGTGTCTCCCCTTCACACGCGTGGATTCCAGAGGGTGCTGCACACAAAAGCTACATGAACACAGATGATGCCTTTTATGTGGTTTTGGTCACCTGAACTAGAGATGTGGCCAGTTCTTGCCTCAGCACACCAGACTTCAGGCAGAGACATGGAAATGTAGGCTGCAGGGTGGGAGCAGGTGCCCAAAGAGGTGTTTTTCACTGGTGTTGACCCAACTGCCTGGCTGATGTGCCTGTGTCTGCATACAGTGCTTGATTTAAGGGTGATGCTGGGGCTCTGCCCCCCAGACAGGCAGGGATGGGGTTGTTTCATTCCGTGCCTCGCTGGGACTCAGAGCAGCAAAGATCTCCGTGCTCGTTCGTTCCCCAGGACGCAGGAGTCAAAGCGGATTAAAGGTCCCTCGGCTGATCACATTTATTTCATTATTTGAGTGAAATCCCTTGTAAATACCGCCTCCCTCCCTTTTCTTTTTATAAAAATAGAAGGCACGAAAGAATTGGAGATTTAGGAAAAGTTAATCACAGGAGTCGCTTGAAATCCATTAACCTCACACAGCCTGAGCGAGGCTGATCCGTGCCCGAACCCTGCTGCAGTGGGGACATGCTGAATGGCCTGGCGGGGGAGGGGGGGGACGACAGCCTCGCCAAAGAAGAGCTTTCCCTGGAAAATACCTGGTTCTTAGCAGGCTGGGTGGTATTACAGCCTTTGTTCACAGTCTGGCCATGATGAAGTGCTAATTGCAGGGTTGGGACAAATTGCCTGAAGCTCCCTGGCGGCTCCAGAGCTCTGGGCGAGCGGGATCACGTGTGGGAGCCCTGCAGCTGGCCAGCCTCTGGGCTCAGGGCCATTGGAAATGCCAGTGCTCTTCCCTTTACCGTGTGGTTCCTCTGAGCCTCTCTGGAGGATGGGACCTGGGCTTTGCACAGGGATCTCCTCCAGCTTTTCTAACAAATTTCAAACAGGTGCAGCTGGTTTCCCCTCCCCAGAAACTGCCCTGAGTCCCCATCCCTCTAATACTCCCATGCCCTTGGGACTCTCTCTGACTTCCTCTCTTCTCCCAGGACCAGCAGTTTTGTGCAAGACCATCAGTGCTGGTAAGTCAGACCTGCAGAAATTAATTAAATGAAAAGCAATGGGAACAGAAACTGAGAGCTAAATGATGGATGTTCATGAAACACTTGCCCAGAGCCCAAAGTGCTCTGGGCATTCGGTGATGTTTGCTTCCAGCCAAGGAGCTGTGCAATAGTTAAACACACTGAATGCAGCGGTGATTAAGGAATCAGCCTCTGGTATCTGGGTGTGGGTCCAGAGCTGGTGCCCTCTCTCCATTGGGATTGGCACCTTGGAGCTGCCAGCACTGGTTTGTCATGGATTGCTTCTCCTGGCTGTGAGGGGGTTTATTTGCTTTAAATCCTAAACCTTGAGTTGTGTATTTATAGCACGGTAATGCATAGCTTTTGTGTCCAGCACAAGCCAGGGGTTATATAAAACACAGATTAATGGGAATCAGCAAAATCCAGGAGCATGTGGAGGGATGCTGTGTGGATGCCTTGGAAAGGGAGGCAGGAGGGAGGTGGCAGGTCCAGAGGGTAGACAAGGTGGCTGAGTGGGTTCAGAGCACTTCCTGGAAGGATTTGCTCCAGTAGTTGTTCTGCAGCCCCCAATTCAGGCCATTTCCTGAACCAGCATGTCTGCGATCAGGGGTCTTTTGTCTCTGGGTGATAACAAGAAGGCAGAATGGGGGTCTGGGAATTTGAGTGGAAATGGCTGCTTTTTGCTTTTATTTTTTTTTTTCCCGTTTCCTAGCTGATATACATCATTTCTGCAACTGCAAAAAAGCAAACACAGTACAGGCAGGAAGATGAATGAACAAGCAATCCAAAGGAAAGGCACATCTTTCACTAGGTGGTAAATGAACCTCCATTCCCAACATGGCTCGTTTCTCCTCTCCCATCACAAAAAGCAAGGTGATACTTGGGTTAAGAAAGGCTGAGAATTCTCAGAAGCTCGTTCCCACTCTTGCTCCTTGGTGATCGGTGGGAGATTGGTGCTGATTTCCAGGGAGCCCATGCACAACCCAGAACAGCAATTCCTCAGATTTGGGGCAGAAAAGTTCCCTCTTGCAGACGCCTCAGCCCAGAAACATTCAAGATGTGCTGAAGGGGCAGCAGGGACGCTGATCCAAACCCCTCCTGCTGCTATTCCTCAGAGCAGGGACAGGGCAGGAGACAGGAAAAAGCAACAGGTTTTTGGGCACCTGCCTCTGATGTGACCTTCCCTGGGAGAGCATGACCTCGGCAGCTCTGCCCTCCCCGACGGGAAGATGCCTCCCACCCCGGCAGGAAGGCACAGCTGGACTCCAACCATCAATCATGTTCCGCCGGGAAGGGCTTGTATGGGTTGTGGGATTCCTGGTGGGGTAACTTTTTTTCAAAGCCTCCTGCAATAACAGCAACCGTTGCTCAGCTTCCTTTCTAGATAACCTTTTTCCTGCTGCCCAACATGCTTATCTGCTGCAGACAGGCTGGCAAGATGAACCGGAAAGCTGATACCTTATCTCTCCCCCTCAAGGAGCCTATTTAAGTGCTGGAATGTGTTGAGATGGTTAACGATTGTTAAAATCCGAGTGAGGAACATGGACCTAAGGACAGGTCCTGCTGGGAGGGAGCACTTAGTCAAAAAGAAGACTTGAGGGACTACAGCCTTTCCAGGCTCTTCTATCTCTTATCTGCCAAAATATGCATCACCTAAAATGTAAAGTATTTGTTTAAAACTAAAAGGTATAGACTGGGTTTCTGGCTAACCTGGGGGTTACCACTGCAGGCTGCTCCCTACTCAGTGAGGTTTGCTGTGTCCCTTGGACATGGTTTTATCTGTGTCTCAGTTTACTCACTGCAGGAAATACACTGCTGTGGGTCTGCCCTGCAAGGGATGCAGTGTGTGATTCCTCGCTCACCCTTTAATCTGACTGCTGTGGGAAGCAGTAAGATGCTCACACATTCATAAAGGTAAATAGGATTGGAGAGCTATCGGGCTAATTGAAATGAACGGAGCTCAGCGGCTCAGACAGCCTGATACAATGAAATGAGACCTCTCCAGGGACACGGGAGTCAAGCAGAGCTTCAGCACTTCACTTATTTCAGCCACTGCAAGTGGCAGCTACAGCAACAGCAATTGTAGGCGCCGGGATTCGAGCACTGTGACAGGAGAGGGCCCAGGGAGGACACCGGCGTGGCCGGGGTGATGTCTGTAACAGCTGCTGGGGATGGGTGAGATAGGCTTATTTTGGTCCTGACCTGGGTGAAAAAATAGCTGTTGGAGATGTTGCCAGCCTGAAACACTCTGCCAGCTCTCCTTCCTAATAGGCAACTGTGTCCCAGCACACCCGGGGGGGTAGGATGGGGAAAGGGGAGCAGGGCCAGGCAAACCCTCACACCAGTGGGTTGTGTGGCCCTGAGGAGCTCTGGGAGTGCCCAGGTCCCAGCACGCAGAGCAGCGAGCGATGGGAGCTCGTGTGCGTGCGAGGGGTCCCTGCACCCCCTGCCCTGAGAGCACCCCTGAGGGCCGGGCTCAGACCTGGGGATGGTTCTTTGCCGCTCCACCTGCTCTTGGACTGTGTTTGCTAGAGAAACTGTTCAGCTGCAATGCACGCTGCTACCATGGGCTGCTGCAGCTGAAAGTTAATCTGTTCCGCATCACTGACTACTTTTCCATAGCGATGCATAAGGAATCACTCCAGAGCAGATCTCAGCCAAGAGCTTCCACAGAAACACAGGTGATCCTGTGGCAGCCACGATGCAACAATGTGCTTTTTGGGAGGTCTGATCCCATCCCAAGCTCGCTAGAGCTGCCCTATCCCCTGAGGCTTTTCATCCCCTGCAACACTTCTGAAATTAGACACTTCAGTGTGCATGTCTGCAAGATCCTCCAAATTCTCTTTGCATCTTACGAGGTCCTTGGCTCCATTCCATTGGGTAGGAGCAGGACACCAGCCTCAGTCACAGCCTTTTTGGGGGTTGCAGAGAGGACCCTGCAGGGAAGCAGGATGGGAGACCTGTGGTACTCATTTTTCTCTCCATGATGGGATTTGATTACACTGATGAGGAACGGGGCTGTTATGGCTGCCACGTCCTGACATAGCTGATCAGTCCTGTGTGTCTCTGCCTCCACCCTCCTTGTTTAATTCCTTTAGGACAGCTCTTGTATTCTTGGGGTCATTGCAGCTCCAGTCCTCACCCTGCATCCCTGCTGGGCTCAGTGACTGTCAGGATGGGGCCGGGCTGCCCTGCAGATAGAACAAGGCCAGCTTAGCAGTTGTCCCTGTCAATGTAAAAAGTAGGAATGAGAGAGATCCATCTGAGCTGCTCAGCTCCTGTCTTGTGATCCTGAAATCCAAGAGCCCCCCCTGACTCAGCAGGTTATTAATAACCCCCTGGCTGTGCTCCCACCGCAGCGCCTGCCAGCCCTGGCACCGCCTGGCTCTCCTCCGTGGTGAAGTGAGATGCGCATCCCAGGCAAGGGCAGGAGCTCCTTCCCTCAAGGGCTGGGCAGGAGTGGTGTGAATCTCATGGAGGGGTGTGGAGAGACCCAAGGCCTCTGCACCTCCTGCAGCACAGGAGAGGCTCCTGCCGAAGTCAGCCTCATTGCATCCTTGTCCCACATCCTCTGGTTTTTATAAATCAATCCTGGTCCAGGCTGCAGGACAGGTGAGTTTGGCCTCCTAGAGTGTGGTATCAGCACTGCCACCTACTCCCTCCCCAGGCTGGGGCACACTGGGTGCCTTCAGGCTGCTGCAAACCCTGGTGGCACTTGGCCCCTGTGTGTATTTGGACAGGATGGGGTCTGCCAGCCACTGAGCGTCCGTCTGTCTCTGCTGAACCTTTTCTGTGGTCACGGCCTTTGCCTACGCTCCTCTTCCCAGGCTTGTGAGGGCAAAGCAGATGAGCCACAGGTCCCTTGGAGACGAGTTGGGGGAAAAGAATGGCACATTCAACAAAATTGTGGTGATGATGCAATCTGACTTCGGTCTATTCCAAAGGGAGCACCCGGGCTGCAGGCAGCCTCCTGGGGGTCCCTCAGCACTGGTGGTCCCCGCCAGCCCTGCGTGCACAGACCAGAGCTGCCCAGGTTTCCTCCTGCCTGGGGAGGGCTGTAGCACACCCACATCCCCACCGCGTTACACGAACAACCCTGGCCCCAGGGGCTCAGCAAAACTGGGAGTGATTTGGTGTGAGGGTGAGCCCGGCTGTGTTCGCCAGGGCTGCTGCTCTCTAGACAGGTTGATTGGCACTCCTGGGCAGATTTTAAATAGCAAAGTGGAGGTGCCCACAGCACCAAGAAAAACCCACTCCTGCGTGGCGAAGCATCTACTCGACACCTGGGCCGCCTCTTTGAGCGCCAGCGGTGGGTGTGAGCCCAGCGCACCGCGGGGACCCTGGGCTGTCCCCTCGACACAGGGAGTGGAGACGCGGGGACGGGGCTGGCCGCTGCCGGGGGCCACCCTCCGAGCCCCTCGGCCCACCGGGGCACGCAGCAGCCGGGACTGGGGACACTGGGGAGAGCGGGGCTCGCCCGCCGGCGGCTGCAGGCTGGGTTTGTCGCTCCATCTAGTGGGGACGCGGCGGGATGTCGCCGCCGCCCGGGATCGCGGCCCCGGGAGGGCGGCCCCGAGCAGCCCCCGGGACACCGACGCCCCGGGCCCTGCGACCCCCCCATGTCCCGGGAGCTGCGCCTTGTGCCCCCGCAACACGCCGAAGTCCCGTGGGAAGTTCCCCCCCGAGCCGTGCGGCCGTTCCCCAAGGGAGCAGGGACTCAAGGCCAGAGGGGCGGGAGGAGGATGGAGCTTTTGGGGCAGATGCTGTGCTTTCCCAGAGCAGAGGTACCCACTGAAATATTTAGGAATTGTGTTAATAATTAAAGAAGAAGCTGAACTCAGAAGGGACCATGTGTGATCTCCTGAGATTGAAGGGACAAATCTAGTCATGAGGAGAAAAACACTCACTAAAGAGTAGAGTTATTTCATGAATTCCCTGAGAAAAAGGAAATGCTGCAGCTCTAGAGGTGTTCCAAACAACGGCCTTGGCTTCGGGGCTCTGGAAGTGCATCCTGCAGCCTGTTAATTGCAGTTTCCATTTCTGTCTCTGCACGTGTGCAGGATCCACATGCTGGCTGGGCTGTGATCATCCCGTCACTGATCAGAGCCACACTCGGCAGGGACAGCGAGAGCTGGCTTGTTTACAGCAGAGGCTGAAGCTCTACCAAAATCCACTCATTCTCATCAGCTTCAGTGCATTCAGAAGCAGCTGATAGTTCCCTTTGTCAGGGTGAAGCAAGATATTTTTGAACTGTGAAACAGCAGCTGTCTCACTACACATGGAGGGCAGGAATCAGATTGTTGTGATAGAAGGTTGGAACCATGACCCCAAATGTGTCCGTGAACTCACATCCCAACCACGACTATAGTCGTTATGAGGGTTTCAAGGTAGAAAACAAAATTATTTGTTAGTTTAAATCTGGACTAATCTTCAGATTCAGAGTGAAAGATGTTTGATATATTTATGTTATGAATTGTCATAAGAGTCAGACAGGTTGATCTAACACAGGAATGTTATGCCTTTCTCAGAAATATTCCCTGTGTTTTGAGATACACCTTTTAGGACCCTATGTTAAATAACTGGATCCCTTTATTTGTCTTGGATTTTTTTTCCAACCTCTTTGAAGAAGGGGGCTTTGATAGAGCAAACAGAGGTGCTAACTGAAAAAAACCCCAGGTGCTTCTATGAGTGTTTTCCTGTGTGCTTTGGAAGTGAGTGTTGTATTGAAAAAAACACCCAAGTCTTTGCCTGACAAAACTTTAGTACTTGCACCTTCATTTCCCTGTTTTCCCCTCCTTTCTGAATGTGCTGAAAACTCAGCATGTTACCAACAATCATTGGACTCTTTTGAAGACCACACGCTGTCACATTGTAAGAAAGGTGTGTGATGTTTCTTGACTTCTTTTTTTCTTGAACCTCTTGCTATTTAAGCAACCAAGGTTGAGTGAGGGCTTCCAAGTGGATGTAGCAAGAAAGGCTGGGCTTTAAAAGCTGCCTAAAGAACAGCCTTGCTGGCTTCTGAACAGCACAGCCAAAGGAAAAATCACCGAGCCAGGATGAGCAGAAGCAGTTTTGCAGTCATGCACGAGGAAAAACTGAAGTCATGGCCGATGAAGTGCCTCCAAAATACTTGCACTATCAGGCAACTGGTATTTGGTTTTTGTTGCAAGCAAAGCTCAATGCTCAGGCCAGCTGAAAGCAATTCACTTCTCATTGGAAGAATAGTTTCTTCCTTTTAATCAGCTCTGTTTTAAATGATTTCCATTTTTAGTGCCTTAAATAGTCATTTTGGTTTGTCCTTCAGGCAGCCAGCATTTTCTCATGAAGAATGGAGTGGGTCTGCAGCCTTTAAAAGGACAAACAATAGCCTGGCAAACAAACACTTCTATGGCGTCTTGTTTTCATACAGAGCCTGCAACTCCCATGGGCTGCAAAGGAATAAAAACCAACAGCCTCTACCTGATCCAGCAGCTCGAAGAAGCAGTAAGTAACACAATTATTGCAATTAACCCAGTTTGGAGTAAAGGCCACGATTCCTGGGTTTTCATACTCTTTCCCCATTCCCAGTATTTCATACACTATTTCAGCTTAGACAGGTGAGAGACTCCAGCTTCCTCTCTCATCAAAATGCCTCTTTATACATCTTGAAAAGCTTCTCTATTGATATTAGGTCTTAAATAAGAAGGGAAAAAAATCTTTTATATTTGAGACCCAATGTCCCTTTGTTCTACTTGAGGTCTGGCTTTCAAAACATTTCCTTATATTTGGATAACACAGCCTCATACGTGGGATTGCAGAGAGCTGCCAGAGCTACTCATGTCTTCTCTCTCACCTCTCAAATATGACAGCTCAACTCTACCGATGTTCTTGCTGACTGGGTTTTGGGTCCTAAGGCCCTGCTCACTTAGTTGCAGGCTTGAATTTCCTTGTAGCTGTCTCAGATGAGCTAATGAAGTCAGTGTAGGCATGAAGCATTCTTGATTTAGACACAACTGAATTTGAAATGATTTTCGTGCTTCAGGGCATAGGCAGCTCCTACCTCATGGAATTATAAAGCATATTCTCCTGTGGACAGGTTATTCCGCAGCTGACCATTGCGTGTTTCTCCTGCAGCAGCTGATGCTGGCTGCTGTCTGAGACAAATGGAAAACTGAAAGGACTGTGACCTGACCCACTAAGGTAGATGTGTACTTTGTGTTGCCAAATGGCCTCTGGATGGGGAACAGAGAAGGATCACTTTGCTTTTTCCAAGTGTGTTGGGAAGTTTTGTGAATGACTGCGAGGGCAGTAAGGCCCTGTCCTGTGGTGCAGGCTGCCATTTACAGCTGAACAAAGTGATAGCAAAATGGCACAGGAGCATTCAGCCTGTAAATCACACTGCTTGGTGCAAGGCAGGGGCAGGGATTGATGGATTCAGAGCAAATTTTTGTAGAAGCTGTAGAATATAGTAGAAATTCCATTATTTCTAGGAGACCTTATACCAGAAGATATTTCTGTAGGTGCATATCCTGTACTAGGGCTGTAAGTCCTCTGTAACGGGTATTTTGTATTTGGCAGGATTTCTCACTAGTGGAAGGATGAAGCACACAGCAGGATTTCTGCTCTCACTTGTAATTAGTCCTGCAAGGAGGAAGCAGAGCACTCCTGAGTTTGACTCTCTTGTCCAGGGGATAATTTGGTAAGGTCTCTGGAACGGGTGAAAAATCAGAGTGGGTGAGCTGTTTTTCCAGAATAGATCCTCACTGAGCTATGCACTGAATTTCATCCAGATGAAACTTGTTCTTCAGTCTCTGCCCAAACCTCTTCTCATTGTTGACACTCCTCCCTCACAGTCTGTTGTGGGTCTAAGCCTACCAGCTCTTACTTTACACCAGCTGTTTTGGTTTATACACAGGCTGGTGAGAGGCTGTGCAGGTCTTTTGAAGAGCACTAGAAGAAATTCCTCACCTTGTGCCAAGGTCTGATGGTGTCCCCATGGACCACAACTAGTTGACCGGGATGTAGAGGAGCCACACTCTCCCCTGTGGTGGTAGAGACAAGCTGTGTCCTCTGACTATCCAGATTGTGCCAGCTTTGAACAGTGAGGGGGTGGAAAATCCAGCCCTAATGCAGTCCTGAGCCAGACTTGCAGAATTCCAGAGCTGGCCCCGGCACACTGCTGGGCACAGGTGGAAAGGCCAGGAGCTCATGGGCACTGCAGTGTACACTCCTGGTAATGAATGTACAATTGTCTTTCATTTGTTTGCTTTGGCCTTTTGATCACCACAACCGTTTGCATGAATTTTTTCTTTAATTGGTGCATCTATTCCCTTGGCCTTGGATCGTTGCCTTGGAAATGCACAGGAGACCTTCGGAGAACTGCTTATTACAGCAGCAGGTGCGGATAGTGCTGACCTGGACGAACCTGTGTGAGTCACCTGCTGATGGTGAGAGGGTTGTAGGTGTCTGAAGGAGTCACTGAAAGTGAGGGGATCCCACATTCCTGATCTCCCGAAGGGAAATGTTAATGCCTTTGGGTGGCTTCTTGTGACTGTGCACCTGTAGCTGCTCCCATGGAGGACAGTGAGGTTTGTATGGGCAGGAAGCAGGTTAGAAGAGCTATTTGTATGTGTGTGTACTTGTCTGACCAACGGAGAAAGAAAGAATTAAGTGGACCAGACTAATGCCCCAGCTGCCAGCGAGTTGGGTGAGAGCAGGAGTTGGGAATGTTGGGAAGGAGGGTGGGCTCCTGTAAGGAGAGAAGTGGAGAGCATTGTCCTCCTGTCTCTGGACAGGCAAAACACTTCTAGAAAGATGAGATGAGACACCAAAGGGGCAGGAGTGGTGTAATACTTTGATATGCAAAAAAGGACATCTGACAACCAGATGATGGTTTTCGGCAGCGCTGGTGCATCTCTTGGTAGCTCAGTGCCTGGCAACTTCAATAGCAGCGCAGATCAGTTGTGGGAACATCCCATATGGTCCAGAAAGCTGTTCATGCATTCCTTCCCTCTGCATTACTCTTGATGACTGAGATCAGACACATCTCTCATGAGCAGCGATCCGGGTGCCCGGCCTTACGCTGTTCCTGTAACGTGGAGAGAGGTAGGAACTGTTCCTCCTGAGGCATTGCCTGCACTGGGGAAATGTGCTGCAAAATTCCTCTAAAGCCACCTTCCTTTCGTGGGCAAGGGCGTGTGGGGTGACAGCATGTGACTGGTGACCCATGAATAAGCTAAAGAGTGCATTTGCATGAGACCAGCAATTGCCCAGGTGCTTGTCCCATATATAAAAATATATATAAATATGTGCATGCACCATTTTTCTGAACTGCTGGACAGTCCCTAAGAAATAAATGCATGCGTACCTGCAGTCTGGCCTTCTGTCACCAAATGTCACACTGACAGACACCTGTGTGTGTTACAGGACAGGGAAGGAGAATTAAAGAGAGGCTGCTCTGTCCTTGGGTTCAAGGAGACCACATCTCCAAAGCTGTAAAAGATCCACCGGGCAGAGGAACTGCAATTTGCAGTAACTTTTACAGTACTGTCTTTAGTGCCAGTTTCTTGCCAGTGCTGCTGTTCGAGTTGTGTTGACCTGAAGCTCTTTTCGTCTGAAGCAGGGACTGTGTTTGCCGGTGAGGCTCCTGGAATTTTATGGCTCAGTAGAGTGTTTTGGGAGAAGAGTGACTGCCTTGCTCTACTGCATTCATTTCCGTCATCCTTAATGACAGAAAATTAAAAGATATTTCTGGACTGAAGTCCTTCCAAGGGGCAGCTCCTCCAGGTTGCCTTTGAACCTGCTGCCCATGAAACCAGGGGGGAACAGCAGGCAGCCTTTAGTGGTGTTTTCTGGTCCCTCTCAGGCTGGACAGGAATCCTCACGGACCTGTCATCGCCCCACATCCCTGTCATTGCCCCATGGCTCTGGGGTCATAAAAATGTAAGGGAAAAACTTCCAGTACCCTCTTGGAGGCATCGTCACTGGCACAGGAGGTTCAAGCTGGGGTGGTTGTAGCAGTGAACCCTGCAGTGATGACCCTTGCCTCATAAGAGAGATGCATGCTCCAGTCCCCCAATCATCCTCGTTGCCCTCCCCCTGGTCCCACTCCAGAAGCTCTGTGTCCCTCTGAGGGGAGCTCACAGAGTCACAGATTAATTGGGGTTGGAAGGGACCTCTGGAGATCAAGGCAGGGTCACGTGGAGCAGGTGACACAGGAACGCGCCCAGGTGGGTTTGGAATGTCTCCAGAGAGGGAGACTCCACGCCCTCCCTGGGCACCTGTTCCAGAGCTCTGCCACCCTCAACCTAAAGAAGTTCTTCCTCATGGTAAGGGGAAACTTCTCGTGTTTTAGTTTGTGGCCATTGCTCCTCATCCTGTCACCGGGCACCACTGAAGAGAGTCTG
This sequence comes from Rhagologus leucostigma, assembly GCA_013397725.1. NCBI lineage: Eukaryota > Metazoa > Chordata > Aves > Passeriformes > Rhagologus > Rhagologus leucostigma. Next base: position 160 of record VZTD01006116.1, on the reverse strand, counting down.
GCACCATCCTCGGACACGCCGTGGAGATATTTACACGGATTGATGAGATCCCCTCTCAGCCTCCTCTTCTCCAGACTAACCCGGCCCAGCTCCCGCAATCTCTCCTCATACGAGAGATGCTCCAGCCCCCAAATTTTCTCTGAGCCCTCCGCAGGACCCC
>VZTD01006115.1:2263032-2362855 GCA_013397725.1 Rhagologus leucostigma | reverse complement strand
AAAAAAAAAGAAAAGGGTAAGAAATTTCCAATAAATTCTCGGTTTGGACATAAAAACCTCAGCCTAAGTTGCTGTAAAAACTCCTGTGTTGTTCTCACTGGAATTTGTATTACACCTGTAGCCCACTGGTAAACAGAAAGCTCATAGCTGTGCAGTTCCTCTGATGTTACATCAGTTTACAGGAGCTGAGGATCTGGAGTCTCAATCTCTCTTGACTGACTGCTCAGATGGGGTCAGTAATAATCTGCCATTACATTCTCCTACAGCACATGTGCCAATGTGAGATAAAAGTAATTCTGAGGACATGTTTGTCACACCTGCTGTGCCAAAACTTAGGAAAGATGAAGCACAATGAAGCAGAGCCTCCATTTACAAGACGCCCTTTCAACCTACTTTGCATACATCTGCACAGATAAAGTGTGTTGAAGATCAGACTGAATGATAGAACAAAAGTGTTGAGCTAGATACTTTTTTTTTTCATCCAATATTGTCAAAATTGTACAAGTTCAGAGCAGCTTTTGAAATGTGAAGCGCAATCAGAAACACTCATGCAGTGTGTTTTGCAGTTGTGCCTGGTAGAGTAACCAGCCACTTTTTTTGTCTCTTGCTGTTTCAATTTTTGAAAAACTTTCATCTCCCATCTCTGTTAAAGCTGTGAAGTGGATGGAATGCGTATTTGCTAAGGCAACTGTCATTATGAATCTGTGTTCTCTTGAGAAGAAGATTATTCTTAATAGTTTGATGCAAAAATCCATTAAAAAACTGGACTAAAACAACCATAATGTGGTTTGTGGAAGATTTGCCTAGATGACATTGTCTACATAAAATAAAGTCAATGAAACATCCTCACAGGGAGACTGTTACAGGTGGGATAAAATATCATACAATTAAGACAAAACTCTGAAATAATTTGTTTACACCACTGCTTGTGAAAGAGAGAAAATAGTTAGATTTAAGAAGATGCAAAACTAAGATTCAAAACCAAGTTTTTTTAAGGCTAGCTTTTGGGATAACAGCTGGATACAGTCTTGAATGTTACAAGTGTTCATAAAAATACCTTTTGTTTTTATGTATACATATATATAATATATTGCCCTGGAATAACTCTACTTCCTACCCAGCCAGAGAAATTTCAGTACTCAAAGTGGCATAACCATGATCCGGAGCTGCTGCTGTGAGTTACTGATAATAATACAATGAAGTACTGCTACTTAAAAGAAAATAAATACAGAAGCTGTATGTTTGTAATACTGTATGCCTTTTTTTCCTAACAAAAATATCTAAATTATCTGCTCTACATACCATTTATGTTGTAAACTTATTTAAGAACACACACTGAAATGCATTAGGCCACAAATTATCAAACAGTTAATTCTTCTTTAGTAACTATTTTCTTAATTTTACAATCTTAGAATGCATAAAAAAGCTTTTGTTTTTTTAGTAAGCATTTGTCATTTAAAATGCTTTAAAGTTTATTATGTTTTAGATGCTTTTAAGAAACAAAGGCAAATCATAAACATTTGCACTTTGAACTATAATATTCTAAATTTAAATGCATCTGAAAACTGAGAAGTCCTAAAATTTAGTGTGGAAGAAGGGGAGGAAAGACAGCATTGTACTATTGTATTAAGAGTTCTTTAAACATCTCATTGAAACATGGATAAAGAAATACAGACTGTCATCTATTTTCTTTGAAAATATTCCTTAAAAGAGGCAACTAAAGAAAGTAAGAAATTGTGCTTCAAAAGACTGCTCTGAAACTGACTGGAAAGATGGAAAACAGAGTAGGCTTAGTGGTTCATTGTAGTTGAGTCACAAGGTTGACAGTGGGATCTGTTCTTATTTATATTTAGTGATCTCTTTTAAAAGAAAATATTGTAGTGAGCAGCAAAGGTACAAAACTTGCAGAGAAACACTTTATTATTTAAGGTACAAGAATACCGTAATTTTAGAGGGACATACCTAAAGCAGGGGGCTAAGTGAAGTGATGAATAGCAGGAAGATAACTTGAACTGAACATTTTTCTTGCTAGCACCTAAACAGAATTTTTAGTCTGAGATGCGGACAGGAATGCCTGAACACTGCTAAGGGCAACTCCAAGAAGACTTGGCCTAATATTGGACTAAAGAAGCTCTGAAGGTTTCCCTGTTTGTCACACACATTTGTTATTACTCTTCAGTCACACCCGGCGTGTCATGAATCTGTAGATAACACGCTGGCTGGCACAGTGTCTTCCGTGCCTTAGCACTGCTGTCCTTTGGATTTCAGCTTGGATTCCTGTGTGTTTGAAAGATGGGCTGGAATGAGAGGGAATGGAGTAACTGGCTGACACCCTATGAGAGGTGTCCCAGTGTACTTCAAGTGCATACACAGTTGGAGAATTTAGGCCAAGGCGTTGATGAAAGCAGGTACAATGGGAACAAAGAGGATATTAAGTAATTTGTTAAAACATCATGTATCTGAAGGGAATAGAGTAAATGTTTTGGAAAAGAAACAAATTATAGACCAGATGAAATAATGATTGATGTGGTTGGAAATTTCTATTCTGGAATTGAATGAATAAGACAAGGGGACATCTAGAGAAATCAAAGGGTGTCAAATTCAAAAGGGAAATGTTTAGGTATAGCTTTAGTTATAGCTTCCCTTTAGTCCTGAGAACTCTTTGCTAAAACATGTTTGAGTCCAAGAGAGGGAGGTAATGGCCATTTAAAAAAAAATTAGGCATTTATGAGGATAAGAGGAATATACAGTATTTGAAGGAACAGTATCCTTTTACAAAGAATGTAAGTTCCCTTTCCTCTGAAGTAAGGAAATGTTTTGTGACATATCTGAAAATTGTAATTCACTCATTTTTATATGTTTTTCTACATCATTAGCCAGTATTATTTATGGATTAATTCTCCTAACTATTATTTGTAGAATTACGTTTTTACTGTGCAGATGTTCAGAGATTCTAATCATTGCCCTGTTAGGACATCAGGACAGGCACTGGAAAGGCAGTGAGAAGGTAGTGCTCTGATCTGGTTCCTGCTGAGGTCCTTATGTGAAGCACCCTTCTTTTATAAAAATTGCGTATAGAAATGTGTAAAACAATCCTTTTAGAAAAAAAATGCTTCAAAGTTCAGATGCTTTAAGTAAAGAGCACTGATTGTTGTTCATCCTCGTTTGGTTTGGTATAGACACCTCAAAACCCCATCCAGTGTAAACAGAATTACTGCATTGTATTCTCCCCTCATCCGTTGGTTTTCTGGACGGATTTCAAATTTAGTGGGCACTTTTGAGAAATACAGGAATGAGTTGAAAGCAACAGTAAATGCAAAGCTAATGCTTATTTTACCAGACATAACACTTTATTGACAGAGCTAATTTTAAGATAATTTTCAGCAAACAGGAAGAATATCCTGCCAAGGCTTCTCTCAGAGTTGGTGAGTGTGTGAAGATGTATTTGTGGCAGTGCAGGGTAACAGCCCTTTCACCAAGGAATTCAAAGATAGTATTTTTTTTCTTATATTAGTACAAGCAGGCAAACTCAATATGGTCATAATGGGTATTTCAAACAACTTACTATGTGGTTTGTGATTTTCTGTTTCAATTTCTGAATAGGCAAGATGATAGATTATTCTGCATTCTTTAGAGAATCATCTATTTTTACGTACAGTGCATGGGTAGGCAATTAGCTTGAAAACCTGTTTTAAATATTTAAACGTTTATACAAAACAGAAATTACATCTTTGATTGCTATTATTAAAAGCTAGTGGGGCATTTTGTTTTCTTGTTTCTTTGCACATTGATAGTGCTTTTTGTTCCATTAGCTTTATTGGGTCCTGTGTAGTCAGTCAAGTTTGGGAGGTGTTTTTGCAAATGATCTTTTTGAGACAGACAGTGGAGCAGTGGAAAAAACCTTTTTAGATAGGTTAGAGGGAGAAAAAAAGGAAATTTAAACATTTCTTATTCCATGTCCTTGTAGGAAGTGGAAAGTTTTCCATTTAAAAAACAGTAAAAAGTAAACAAATTAGAAATCTTTCCATTAGTAAGAAATATGTGTTCTATAATAACTCTATAGTAAGAGAATGGGTTTTCTCAAATGATCGTATAGTACCAGATAGTAATGATGGGAAGTGGAGAGCTTGCCCAAACCATTGGTCCAAAGCTAGGACATCTTCTGAAAGAAATACGCTGAAATTAGGGTGTTCTGAATTACATTTATTTTCTGCTCCTAAGAATCAGAGGAAATGTTTATTTCAAGGATTTTCTTTCTCTTTCTGGAATGCTAGATTGAACAACCCTTTAGATGCTCTATAGAAAAAGTAAAAAATAATAAGTTTATTATGTCTAATCAGCCTTGAAGCAATGAGTAAAATTATTCAGGTATGAGTACCTTTAAGACACATGAAAAATAAATGCTGTGCTTTTTTTTATTCTTCAGATTGGTGACTTTAGGTACCTGTTATATTTATTGACCTCATGGAAAAGTGCTGATGCTTTGCATTCAGATTTCTTTTTGCATTTCCAAATACAGATGTAATTAGCTAACATTAAAGATTGAGCACTAAGTCTTCTGATAAAGTAAACAAGCCCAAGCAATCAGTGTTGCCCACTGATCTTTATTTTTCAGCTTGCTGTGAAGCTTTGAGGAAGAAAATGGACTTGTTACAATATGTTAAAATATTTTGCTCTGAAGTCCTTTCTTTTTTCTAGTATTAAGTTTTACTCTGGCGCAGTGGTCATCTTCAAGGAATCGTTGTTCCTCTTTTATATCTTGTAATAGTTACGGGTTCCCTGCTACTGTTTTTTTGGTATAGTCCAGTTTGAAATGTAATTTTATAGTTTAATAAGGTATATTAGTAGAGTAGTGATTGGTGCATGACATGTTACGGAGTAGTCTGTTCTCTATTAAATGTTTTGGGCATTAATGTCATAGTGTAATTAAGTGCCAGTAACACACAATTTAAAAAAACAGTAATAAACTCTAGAGTCTCTTCAGTTAAAGTGTAATATAAAGAAATTGTCACCACACTATTGTGTATTATAAATTACAGCCCTAGTAGGCTACTGTAGTACAAATAGGACAAATACTCACATATGTTCAGGTTAAAAAGAGTGGGAATAATAATAAGTAACATTTATTTAAGCATAAACCTGTATAAAAGTCAGTGGGTCTGTAGTTGACCTGATATTAACATCTCTATACTTTTCCTTTTGGAATTTTGTCTAATATTTTAGTACTTAGCCAGTGTCAGCATTAGCTATACTATGATCTTCTAACAATTTAGTCAAATTCAGTGATCACATTTTCAAATGTTTCAGTCTTTCATGTGTTGGGGGATTTTTAATATACTTAAATATTATCCTATCTTTCTCTTATAACTACTACATATACTCTTTGGATAGGCCTTATACTCTTAGAAGACTAAAAAGAAAAATCTGGTATTCTGAGGCGATTTTAGATTCTCCTGCACAGAAGTGAGTTGGGCAGCACTGTGTCAGGGTTAGGGAAGGCCCTTGGGGAGGCTGTTGAAACCTTTGGATGAAAACTGAGATACTCCAGTATCCCTGGCAATCCTCAGCGGTTTGGGAGGATTTCTGTTGGTTTCAGGGTGATATGAACTGTTACATGATCGTTGTGTGCTTTTACAGACCTTGTTTATAGGTCAGTAATTTCCTTGGTATGTGTCCAGTTTTCACAGATACTCTTGTACTTCTGCACTAATTGTACTGTAACTTCATTTAGGAGTAAAATGTTTTTGGAGAGGGTGAAGTTAGGTAGGCAAATTGGTTTAGTATTCTTTAAGTTTCTTTTAATTTAGATTTTTCAGAAATCGCTGTGAAATCCTAGAACTGCTCTGCCCAGTGTTTGTACCTCAGATCAGTCTCGTTTACATCTGTTAGATACTGTGACACGACTGTTTTGAACAAATCAACAAATTAAATGCAGTATTGCTTTGTAGTATCTCTGCTACTGATAGCCTTGGCTGCACTGGTCACAATATTGTATTTTGGGAACCTGCTGAAGGTTAGTATTAAGACAAATGTTTTAAATTTTAGAAGAGGAAACTTCAGCTTGCTCAGAGCTTGGTTGGGAGGGATTCTGTGGGAAGCTTCCATGGAGGATAAAGGAGACAGCAAGTGCTGGGAGTTTTTCAAGAACACTCTCCTGGAAGCACAAAAACCATTCATGCCCTTTAAAGGTGAGGGAAGTAGGGAGAGACCTCCTTGGTTTAACTGCGAGCTTTTGAGTCTGCACAAAACCGGGAGAAGTGCACCATAGATGGAAAAGCAGACGGACACCCAGTGAGAACTACAAGAACATTGCCAGGGTGTGCAGAGATGCAGTTTGACAAGCAAAAGCTCAGCTCAAATTGAAATTGGCCAGAGATGTCAAAAACTACAAGAAAGGGTTCTTTAGGTACCAAAAAAAACAAGCAGAAAGAGAAGGAAAATACTGGCCCACTGTTAAACAGAAGAAGTGAACAGTCACCAGCAGTGCTGGAAAGGCAGAGAAGTTCTGAACACTTTCTTCACCACCGTCTTTACCTTGGGAACAAAAATCCAGGTGGATGCAAACACAGACCCTCCATCAGTGAAGGAAGAGTAGTTGTGTGACCTCTCACAGGAATTTGACCCGTACACACTGATGGGCCCTGTCGCTGTTCACCAGAGGTGTTAGGAGGCTGCTGACATCACCGCAAGGCCACTCTGCATAATTTTAGAGACGTCAAGAAGTTGTGGAGATCAGTGATGTCCCAGAAAACTGGAAGAAGGCTGATATCACCCCCATCTGCAAGAAAGGCTTAGAGGAGAATCCATAAATACTTCCTTTAGTTTTACTTCAGTCCCTGAGAAAGCGATGGAATGAGTCCTAGTGGGAGCCATCACAGTTCAGATGAAGCATGTCATTTGGAAGACTCAGCATGGATTCACCAAGGGCAAATCATGCTTGACAAACCTGACCACCTTCTACAACAAAGTAGCCTGCTCAGTGGATGTGGGGGCTGAGCAGTGACATTGTCTACCTGGATCTCTCCAGGACTTCCAAAATGGTCTTCTACAGCCTCCTTCTAAAGAAACTAATGTGTGACTGTCTGGCTTGATGTCCTGTGTGAGGAAAACATAATCCAGGAGTGTGTCATAGGCTGGGATCTACCCGGCTGGGGAGCAGCTCTGTGCAAAGGGACCTGGGGTTGGTCCTGGTGGACAAACAGCTCAATCTGAGCGAGCCGTGTGCTGCTCCTGCAGCAAAGAAAGCCAGTGGGATGCTGGGCTGCATCAACAAGGGCATCACCAGCAGAGATGGAGAAGTCATTGTCCCTCTCTAATTGGCACTTCTCAGGCTGCACCTGGAATACTGTGTTCAGTTTTGGTCCCCGCTATGCAAAAAAGCTGTGGACAGGCTGGGGAGGGTCCAGAGAAGGGCCACAAAAATAATCAAAGGCTTGGGCAGCCTGATATGTGAGGAAAGGCTGAGAGACAAGTGGATTTGTTCAGCCTTGAGAAAAGAAGGCTCAGAGAAGACCTTATCACCATGTCCCAGTATTTATAGGGTGGCTACAAAGAAGCTGGAGACTCCATGGAAAAGATATGGGTAAATGGGTGAATACAAGTTGCTTCTGGGGAGATGGGTCACAAGAGGAAAATTTTTCATAATGCGAACGATCAGCCACTGGAATAATTTCCCCAGGGAAGTCATGTGTTCCGCAGTATTGCATACTTTGAAGAATCAGCTGGACAGGGTGCTAGGTCATCCTGTCTAGATCATGCTTTTGCAAGAAACGTTGGACCAGAAGTTCCTTGAGGTCCCTTCCAATCTGGTAGTCTGTGAATCTGTGGTACTGTTTCAGTGATGACATTTTTAATACTTAGGCATTTAGTTGATTTGTTAAAAATTATTTTGTATATTTAAAAATGTGGTCTAGGAAGCTGAAGATTTATGAAGAAAAATATGCAATTGAAATTTTGTTGGCAGAATATCTACATTCATGAAAAAAACATCTTATATCTAGTTAGGGTAAAGCCCCTAAGAGGAAGGGATGAAAATGGGATTGTACTCTAGTCTTCCCTTCATGGAGGATATAATGCACTCCTTCACTTCTGAATTTTTATAACCACAGTAAATTGTAATATCCCTAGCTAGCACAGCAATCCCAACTAGTTTTTATTCTCATCAGGGATCAAATAAAAGACTAAAGCCAAAAAGTGACTACCTTGATTTCAGTATTTCTCAGTTATAGTAGATGAGGGGAGAAATGCTTTTTGTTATTGTTGGGTTTGTCTTTTTCAAATACAGTACTGGAAAGAACAGCATAATTCCAGTTCCCTGAAGGAATTATTTTGTCATTAATTACATTTTTATATATAAGTTACATAATTTGCTGTAACCATTCATTTCTCCAGCTGTATCTTTTTTCACACTCACAAACAGTAACCAGGTTAATCTCTGAAAACGCAGGAAATCTCTGGCCCAGCAAGTGGGTTTTGTAACTAACTTAAAGGCAGGAAGCCTAGACCCCCAACTCTTCATTTTCTTTTTATCTTAATATCTTGTGAGATGCACATTCAGAATTTGTTTGGGTGTTTTTAGGGAAAAGTTACAAAGTCCAGACAGGTTTCAGTAGCCCTTACCAACTGGTTTGCTAGGTTTTCACTAGTGTTGAGCTGCTAGTTGGCTGTATTTCCATGGGATTAGTTGTGGGAGAGCCAGGCTATGGAGGGAAATTGAAGCTTGCTAGCTCCTTCCTATGGAGCTGTTGGAGCTCAGTCGTCATCTCAGCTGTTGTCTCTTTCCCAAAAGAGGACAGAGAACACAAAATCAGACCGGCTGGCAATGTTTGGAAATTGTCTTCCGTAGGAAAAACTATAGAAGAAAAACTGTACAAATAGGAAAAACTGAATTTTCACTGTTCCTTTCCAACCTCCAATGATATTTAGGTACCTACTAAGTCTCTTCAGTATTCTGGATATAGCAGAGGGGGAAAGTAATGATGCAGGCTAATCTTCACAAGGGCACTTGAATTGGGCAAAATCATCCAAATAATAATGGCTCAAACTCTTTAAAATAAGAATTACACACATTTAAATAAAACCTAGTTTTTATTCTCTTACCCGTGTTCAGGTACAACAAAGTGAGAGTAAGTAATTGGTAATAAATGGAACGTTCACGCTGAAACTTGTTTAGATTTACCTACTCAATTTACCTTTAGAAATATAAGTGAAAGAGGCTGACAATTTCTTTGTAATACAACTACAAGTTTGTAAATTTTATCATTCTTGATCATGAGAACTTTGGGTACAAGTTACTTTGTGGTGCAGTGAGTTTGAAAAAACATAATTTTTTTTTTTTGTCTTATAATCTTTAACTACATATAGTAGTTCATCCCATCAGTCAGGTCACAGGCCGAGTTGGTCCCAGAGGATCCATTCTTGGAGTCTTCAGCCCTTTCCCAAAGAGGTAGAACCAAGTGCAGTCCAAATCCTCAAGTCCTTCCCTTCCCCCGGCCCTGCCAGTGGAAGAAATGAAAGGCAGAGGGGAGAGGAGTGGGAAGGACGTCCTTTCACAGAGAGTGGAAGCTGATGATCTTGGGTAGGGCTGCAGGGGAGGCATTGAAAAGAAGCTGGAAACACTGGCAGGAAGGGAAACGCACCTTACAAGTTTATTGTGATTTCAGTGTCTGCTGAATTCGAGCCGCCTTGGTAAAGTGCATAACCCACAAATTCTTTGAGTTGGTATTAGTATTCTTTCAGTGTGCTCTTATTTAAAAATAAAACCAGTACATTTTTAAATTATTAGAAAATATTAGGACCATGCACATTCTTCATGCGGAAAATTCTAAAATTACTTTGGTTTGTGGGAGTCCCTTACATTTCAATTATGTGTTGTATGAGGCCATAATGAGAGGATGACTCACTTTGGGTGTACTGCATTGTACTATGGTGTGGCAAATGAACCTCACTACATCAATACACTTGGATATATACAACTTCCCTGTTGAAAGGAAACCATGTAGTATCTATCAAAGGTGGCACACAGTGGTCTCAGAGTTGAGGTGTGGAGTAGGAACGGTCAGGAGAGAGGGGAGTATTTGATAGTACTTGACTTCCTTCTAAATTGCGTTTTGTCTGCATGAAGTGGTAACATTTTCCCTAATATGATTTCCTTCTACAAGTCTTTGTGGTGGTTGCTTAGGCTTTGCAGTGAATGGAGATGAGAGGTCATGATTTAGCAGGAATTACATAAAAACTTTGTATGAAAGCTATCAGCAATGTCACACAGAATCCTACAATACAGTGATTGCATTGGCAGTATTACTAACACTTTCTGACAAGATTTCTTGCCTTTTGTTCTCTTTTGTATAAATACAAAATATCGTGTTAGGCACTTCTGAGTAACCATAGGTCATGGGGCTTGTCTATCGAATGTGCTCATCAGCACAGAGGCTGCAATTTGTAGTATTTTTTTTTCCACAGTTGGAATGCTTTTTTTATATAACATTTTAAGTGAAAAGACACTGAGGTCATCTAGTCTGCGCTCCAGTGCATTACAAGTCATTACATTTCATCACTTACTGCTATATCCTGAGTTAGCTTCAGTTAGCCTAGAGTATTATCAGACTCTGGAGACTAAATTTTTGTTTGTCATTTAATGATGAATAGCAGGGAGTTGATTAGAAAAAATATGCTCAGATGAAAATACTTGTTTTGTGTGTCATGTTCTGCATAACATCTTGAGAGGATGCCATCTGCTTCTGAATAAATAAATAAACTGGATTCCTATTAAAAGAGCTTGCTTGCAGAAAAGCAGCTTATGTTTCAGTCATGTACACATAGCCTAGCTCTGGTAATGTGCCCTCCAAACACTTCCTTCTGGCAACCTCTGCTCTTCCCACCAAGACCCATGCAGATTGTTATGCCTCCCTGAATGCCTGAGTGTGCTGACAATGAAAAACTGTGTAGGCTGGTTATTAAAACTTCAGCTGAGGTCATCTTAATAAAGGGCTTGCTTTTGCCATTTGTAATTTCTTCCTTTAGCCTCCATCTCAGCTGAGGAAGAGAATAGAGGTGGGCTTACGTGATTCCTTGGTAGATCTCTGCAGCACAAACTCTTTCTCTTGCATCTGAAAGCTCAGTTAGCATAAGGAGCTTGATGAATGCAAGAGAAGTATGAGGATTTTTTAAATTGCTGTTTCCCTCTTTAACAAAAAAAGGGTTGGGATTGTTTTGTTTTGTTGTGATCTTTTTGTGGGGTTTGTTTTTGTTGCAATTGTCTATAGCGTAGCATATCACCAGAGAGACTTTTTAATTTTAAATGTGTCAGGCTGAGCTGTAGTCTGGAAAGATACCTGCAGGGAGATCCAGCACTAATAGATTTTAAGATAGAGGGTCTCACAAACACAGTGCATTTTTTTTTCTTGTATTGTCCAGGCTGTGAAGTTCTGCGAAAGTAAGGGAAATTTTAAGTGTCTTCTTCAGTTTCATTCAGTCTGTTGTATGCAGCCTCTTTGAAATCTTCATTCTGTACTGCTTTCTTGAAGGGAAGGAGAAATACAGCCGCAGAGTTCTATTAGGCAACCTAGCCCAAGCCAGCTATACTTTCCCCCTATTAGGTTAAACATTAAGTAGAAGTCCTTCCCTACACTTGCTTGTTCAATGTCATTTTTCCGTCTGTCTGTCCCGCTTACCACTCCATGGTTTTGGCTACTTGTTCCTGTCCATATCCTTTAATTTGTGACAGCCCATTTAAATGTACTGAGCACGGGCTGAAACCAGCAGGCAACTGGGCAAAGCAAGATCTTGAAACTGGCACTGCTGCTTACTGAAGCATGCCCTAGGTGTATTTTGAAAAGGTTTACTTTTTTCTTTTTTTGCTCCTAAAAATAGCTGGTAAAGTGGTGGGGAGAGTTGCCCAAGCTGATTTCTTCACTGAGCAAAAGCCCTTATTACAACGAGCAAAGATACAAGGATAACTCTGAACCGCCCCCCTAATTAACAATCTCTGAGTTGCCCATAACCCTGATGCAATAGACCAATCTGATACCCCACTATAGATGCAATCAGTGTCACTAAGCAGCTTCTTCAAATACTGGCAATATGTAATATATGAACATAGAAACCTCTGAACTGTTACAGCAGTGTGGAAGGATTGCTTTATATCTCAACTAAGCTGATACAGAGCCTTTTTAATGACAATTAGCCATTTCCATTCTTTGCATTGGCAGCTGTGTCCCTGTGGATGGTAAGAACAAAGGTACCTGACTAAAACCTTTGCCTTGGATGAGAAGTTTGTAATTCAGACCCAGCAAAATGTGGCCTGGGCTATTAGACTGTATGACTTTTTGGAACTGATGAAGGAAGTTGCCTTTTGACTTCATTTAGAATAATGTGGTAGCAGGTCATAGACAGATAGAGGCTAAATAGATTTTAAAATGCAGTATTTAACAGGTAAATATGTCTCTATTCTTTGCTCAGCTCTATAATAATTACCAAGATCTAGCAGTTAGTCCAATGAACAGGATATATTGGGTTGTATTTGGTTATTGAAAAAAATTATGTGATTCAATCTTGTGCCTAAAGTTCTTGGGTTTTTTGTTTTGCTTTTCATCATACATTTTGATATCCTTGTGAAGGTTGTTCAGGGCTTGTTTAAAATATTTGCAAGGATGGAAATCCCAGGCCATTTGTGAACACTTGTTCCAGTGCTTGACTTACCTCTTTGTGAAGTCTTTTTTAAACATGATGTCAACATTTCACTGGTTACAACTTTCCATGGCCCCACATACCTTAATGTGCACCTCCAAGAATAATCTGGTTGTGCTTCTGCAGTGCCATATGTTAGGTAATTAAATACAGCGTGATCATCAGCTCTCATAAGTGCTTTTTTCTAATGTGTCGTGCCATCCTACATAAACTGCAGGAACCAAAATCTGGATAGTTTTACTTGTTAACTTTCAGCATGGGAAGTCTGATTTCAGAGGGAAAAGAGGGACTTAGTTCTGAGAATCTCCCATCTACCTCAGCAAATAGTCAAATTGAGCTTGTAAACTGTATTCAGACCTTGTTAAGTATTAGTCATGCTTGAATCATTTGACTATTTGGACATGTAGCCTTCCAGTCTTTGTTACAAATTTGGAAAATCTGAGAGATCAATTAGAACTTTTCAAGTAGATGTTGTTACCAGGTGGGAATTCTGTGGTGTATGTTCTAGAGTAGGTTTAAATCTCTTAGGGTGTTAATGCCCATATTGGCTCTGTCTTTAGTGATGCTGATTTCTACCAGTAGCTTCAAACTAGCAAGATGGTATCTGTTTATATTAAGCCTGTTACTCCAACACGTTTTCTCCAGTTAGAAATACCAAACATCTTAAGTTTAAGAGCTGTGTAGAACAACATGTCACTGAAGCAATAAATATTGGCCTTCGTTCAAAATACGATAGCATTGAAACTGGAACTATGCATGCGGAAAGCAGAATTTATTTTTAAACCTCAGGGATTTCGTTAGGGCTGCAGCTTGGACTAAAGGAGATGCTGGTCATCTTAGTCCATTCTTGTACTAAGGCAGAATTGAGCATTTGTTTTCCCTGACAGAGGTTGCATGATCTGTTTCTGAAACACATCCATAATGAGAATTGAACCATCTCTAACTCTCCTTTCATACTGTTTTTATTTGAAAAGTCCACTTCTTTTCTTTCCCCAGTGCATTCTAATAGGTACAGGTCCAGCCAATGCTGTTCAGTGGTGGTTCTTCCAATGAACAATTAATATCTGGCTTGTACGTGCTGTAGAACAGCTGTCAGATCTCCATACTTCTTCTGGACCAAAAATACCCTGTTCTGTGAATCTTTCCTCTTACATATTCTTTTTAAATCTCTTGACTTTGTTGATCAGCCATGAACAGTCCAAAGTATCTCTTTTTAGGTACATTTCTCAAAACTGGATTGTTTCAGCAGATAATTAGTAGAATGTATCATCATTTGCACATGTAAAGTTTCCTTATCAATGTGCCTCTGAATTGGGTGTTGCCTTCTTTTATATATTAACATTTTTAATGGGTATAGACTTCATGATTGGTTACATAACCCAATAAACTTTCCTATGTTCTGATCCATAGTCTATTATTCCATATTTTTAATGCATGTTTTATTTTTCTTCCATACAAATAAAAATTCTCTTTTCAAGCTGTCTTCCAAACTCAGCAATATAATTTAGAAATGTGATACTCTCCTTCTAAACATTTGCAGTCCTTCCAATTTGATGTAATCTGTTCATTTCATGAGTATAGTTTCTCTTCTATTATCCAAGTCTTGATTAAAAAGTACTGACTAGAATTGGGCCCAAGGCAGACCTTTGACTGGAAAAGTAATTTTAGTTTGTCTAATCCAGTAGCTATGACCTTCTGAGATTTCATAACCTTGTTTTGCTGTTTCTCAAACTTAGGGATGACATTAGCACCTGTGAGACTTTCTAGAGTCTGAAGACTTCCTAATTTTATCCTTGTAAAGCTAAAAATGTGCTAAAGACAACTCACACGGTTCGCCGCGCAGCTTAATACCTTATTTGCTTCTATTGCACCAATATATATTCCACTATGGCAAGAAAATATATTTCTTTTTTCTTTTTGTTTTTACCTTTTTTTCTTTTCCCTCAGTGAGTTTCCTAGATTATGGTTATGTTTCTTTGACTGGCACCAGAAAGGCCCAGCGTTTTGCTGTCTCCATGCAGGACTGGGCTATACTCACTGCCCTACCTTCTTCCTCTGTAGAAGGGAGTAGCCTTGTGACGTACTTTGAAGTTGTGACCCACTCTCCCCCTCCCTCTGCATGACCTCTGGATGATGGCAGCCCCCTGAAATGCCCCACATGAGGTTTGTCCATTCCACTATCAAGCGCAACCTTGGGCTGCTTTAATATATGTGTAAATTTTGATCAAGTTTAAATTGAAGTGAGTGCTGTTCCTGAATCAGTTGAAAATTCTAAATGTTTTGCCTATCAGATTTTAAAGATCACTCGAGTTTTAAAGATTAGCAGCCCAAGATCTGTGGCTGTCTTTGCTATGCATTGCTTGCTCAGTCTGGTCTGATGATGTTGTTTACAGGTATTTGCAGCATGCAGCAAATTGACTTCTTTCTTACTTTTACGATTATTTTTCTCCACACATACAATTGTTGTGTTTGTAATGCAGTGACTCTTTTATTGCACAGTGACCTGCAGTTTCAGTAGTTGACACTGCTGAATCAGTGTACTTTCTGTTTCATTTTTATCTCCAGACTTTCCCAAAAATTATGCACTACATTTGAATAATCTGAGTTTTATGCATGTTCCTCTTCATACCACAGTGCCAATTCTTTCTTTTCCCACATATTTCCCAGTGATGCTCATCTTTCTTTTAAAATGGTGCCACAGTTATTTTAGTCTTTTTTTCCCTGTGAAGGTAAATCATTTATAGATCACTTGGACTCTAATGACTTTCCACGTTAATTTTATCACTCCTAGCTTGACATAATATAAGAAAGTCATCTTCTAGTTCCATTTTGTTTGCTAGGTGTACAGAATTATGGAAATTTTTTTTGATCAAACAAATGCCTGCTTAAGATTTAAAAAGAAAAAACAATAATGAGTGAGGTCACTAATTATAGACTGGCAGAGCTTCAGTTAAGTGAATTCTGCTAAGAACTTTTCCTGTCCGGGCTCTGGCTTCCTGTCTCAGGCTTAAAGAAACAGCATGTGTATTCTAAAAACTCACTTGTCCTTGTGCCATGCATGCTTTTCACTTTAAGACTGTCAATTTTTTTTTTTTTTGGAGCTATTTAATGCCATAAGCAGTGAAGCATTATCTGAGACTTTCCTGAAAACCTTTGACTCTCTCTGGTTTTAAACATATTCTAGAAAGTTGACAAATCTAGCCTGTGTTGGGTTTTTCTTGTTTGCAAGGTAAATATGACATCAGGCTTTTTAAGGACCGACTTCACAGGGTCACCACTGAGATGGATCAGAATACTTCATCATTAAATTTAAAGGAAAATTCACTGTGCTTAATAAAAATAATGGTAGTTTTTTTGCTTTTTATTTTCTTTTCATCAAGATACCAGTAAAGACCAAGTGTTTGTGCAAGAGTTTGACAAATAAAAATGCATGTCTCAAAATTTAAATACAGTCTGCAGTTTATGGGCTATCACAGGATGTTTACGAGGATCTTTATAGTTCCTTAAGGGTAACAGTTTGCTCGAAGAAAGAGGCAAAATACTCTCAAGAGCAATATACTTCCTAAGAGGTAGTAGTCCGGAATGTTTGGAGTGTAGAGTGGTACTTTTGATGCCGGACAGTGACAGAAAAGGTGTCCTGGCTCACTGTGCAAATAAGAAAATTGTCTTCGTTTACAGGCTGACAAGAAATACTTAATTTAGGGCCTCCTGTGTTTGCATGCAATTGCAGGTTTGCTTTTGCTTTTGTCAGCAGCAAATCTTAACTACTGCTGTGTGAAGGCTGCAGTGGAACAGCTTCCTTCTAGTGCACCTGAGAGGGAAGTGGCATAATAGAATTCTTAAATGTGGATTTTCTAAGGTGAAATATTTGTATATTTATTTGATAGTGCAATTTGTGGTGATGTGTACACATACCAGTAGAAATATATTTGAGATGACATGGAAAATGAACTTAACTGTGTCTAACACTCAGTGTGTCTAATGTTACCTGCCCCATAAAATTCCAGAAACTGATGCCGAGTTCTGGAATGACTGCTTCAGAGACTCCTGCCTTGTAAATTCATGGAACAGGATGGCTACTGATGTAGTACATATCCAAGCTAATTGGGAGCTTTTGTGGTCTAGAGGTAATAATATAGGTAGAATCCAGTAGGAAGCCTGTAGTCAGTTGTGTTCCCCAGGGAGCAGTACTGGGTGCAGTCTTACCCAACTTGTTTGTGAATGACCTGGATGAAGGGATGGAATGTACCCTCAGTAACTTTCCTGACAAAACTGAGGGGAGTGGCTGACACACCTGAAGGCTGTTCTGCCATTCAGCAGGACCTTGATAGGCTGGAGAGTTGAGCAGAGAGAAACCTAATGAGGTTCAACAAGGGTAAGTGCAGAGTCCTGCACCTGGGGAGGAATAATTCCCAGGTACCAGCACAGGCTGAGGGCTGACCCCCTAGAGAGCAGCTCTGTGGAGAAGGACCTGGGAGTCTTGATGGGTGACAAGCTGACCATGAGCCAGCAGTGTAACCTTGTGACCAGGAGGGCCAGTGGTATCCTGGGGGGCATCAGGAAGAGTGTGGCTAGCAGGTAAAGGGAGGTGATTGATCCTCCCCCTCTACTCAGCCCTAGTGAGGCTACATCCGGAATGCTGTGTCCATTTCTGGGCTCCTCAGTACAGGAAAGACAAGGAGCTGCTGGAGGGGGACTAGTGGAGGGCCACAAAGATGATTTGGGGTCTGGAGCATCGCTTATGAGGAAAGACTGCAGGAACTGGGCCTGCTTAGTCTGGAGAAGGGAAGACTGAGAGATCTCAGTAATGCATGTAAATATCTCAAGGCTGGGTGGGTGTCAGTGGGATGGTGCCAGACTCTTTTCAGTAATCGCCGTCAACTAAAACACAAGAAATTCCACCTCAACATGAGGAAGAACTTCTTTACTTTAAGGGTGGCAGAGCACTGGAACAGGCTGCCCAGGGAGGTCATGGAGTCTCCTTCTCTGGAGACATTCCAAACTCACCTGATGTGTTCCTGTGTAACCTGCTCAAGGTGACCCTGCCTTGGCAGGGGGGTTGGACTCAATGATCTCCGGAGGTTCCTTCCAAACGTAATGATTCTGTGAATAAGTAATAAGGGGGTGTGTGTTATTATATCTCTGTTAAATGAAATACGCTTTAAGCAACATTGTTTGGTTTTTATTGTCAGTATAATAGGCTTTTGCCCACAAAATTTACTGGACAGACTATAGAATCAAATGTTTGGAGTTTTTTTTGCCTAACTTAAAGACAATTCAAGTTTCATTGTCTGAATCTGCTGCTCTGAATTAATAACATGAGTAAATCTAAGAGGTAGTAATTTCCATATCTCTACTGTAAATTTAAGACTCTACATAATTTGATAAATTTGGTGAGGTATTTTATTATCTGGTTGGGACTTTTTTTGTTTGGGTTGGTTTTTTTTGGTGGTTTTTTTTTTCGGTTGGTTTTTTTTTGGCATGTTATTAAAGGTCAGAATAATAAGATATCTTGAGACTGTGTCTTTTAAGTATATAGAAACCCCTGCTTCTCAGCTATTCTGCTGTCTGGTCATGCCAGAGATCTAAAATCAGCATGCAGTCATTAAGAAAGCTCTTATGTTGGTTGTAAGTGCTACAAAAGTATCAGGCTGATCTAAATCCCTAAGTTTTACAAAGACAGTTAATATGCTGTGAAAAGTAATTTCATTTATGGACATGAAGGGCATTTCCTGCCTCTTCTGTTTCTTTTAGTCTTCGCATGATTTTTTTCAGGTGATTATTGAAAAATTCAGTCTGGTGGGAGAAAGGCTCAATAGCAAATCACTGAATGAATGATTTGTGGCCTACAAAACTAAGAGTGTTTCAAAAAGGAAAAAAAGAGATTCTGTCCACTCTTTTTTGAGAGCATCTCATCAGTGCTTTCCCATTACACTTCTGAAATTACTTTTCTGGGCCTTATTTCAGTACGTAATATAAATAAAATAGATGGCTCTGGCTGGGAGGTAGAGCCATCTTGTTTACCTTACAGAGTATGAAGTTAACAATTTTATAAACTTCTTCCGGTAACCTGCAGTAATGGGTAATTAATTGTAGCATTCCTGAGATTTCAGGTTTTCGCTAAAAATAAGCAAATGCCAAGGACATAGTACTCTTTCAGTATCAGATAGCCTATCTTATTTTATGGACCATATGGATGTGTTCTTTCTTACAGAGATTTTTTGCTCATTTCCAGTATGGTTTTTCATTAAGGTCACTGGCATGTGTGATTTTTCTCATAATTACAGTTGCATACTTGTCATAGTTAATTGCTTTGTAATAGTGCAGATAGTTTACCATACTCTGATATTTCTTCAAAGCTCTAGTTTGTGTTTTTGTTGAATTTTACTTTTGGAGACATGGATGTGTTTCAGGGGGCTTTTGGAACATCTTTTTTTCTTTAAAGTGAGTTTATTATTTTTCAGTAGAGGCAAATACTACGACAGTGTTCTATGGTTGTTGCTACCCAAACAAAAAAAGAAATTATGTGATAACTCAGAACTAAGTTCAGATTTATACTTTTTATTTCTCTGTATGTTATCTTCACTTTTTCTGCCCTCCTGTTTCAGCTTTTCAATACAATCCTCTCATAGCATGGGTTTGGGTTTTGATACTGATAGGTTTCTTAGGTTTTTTTGTTTGGTCCGTGTTTTTGGCCCTCACTGCGTCACAGTTTTTCACTTGCTGTGAGGTGAAAGGTCCGTGGGGTGGAAATGAAACCTGCAGAGAATGTTACTCTTTGATTTCCAGATTGCTTGATAGGATTTAAGCAGTAAAATCTGTAAGACAGCAAGGAGCACTATGTAAGAGTGCCACAGGCTTCACTGAGTGCAGTTTTCTGTAAAACATTTCCTACTTTGAAAGCTTATTCTCTCAAACCTGCCTAAGTTTCCTGAGCAGAAGACATTGTGCTTCATCTGATGCTTGCTGTCCCACAGGCCCCTTTTTCTGCCAATAAGTTAATCTTACTGTGAAGGCCTACAGAAGGATGTTCTTTGTTTTGTCTTGGTTCCATCTTTAAAATATTTAGATTTCTGTAGGATGTCAGTATTTGTGGTTGGTTTATATTTGTTTTTTTGCTCTTGCAACCATTGTTAGACATTTTAAATTGTGAAACAGATGAACAGCTAAAACACAAATATTTTAAAGCTTAGAGAGTATTTATTTTCTTTGTCTGTGTATCTTTCTCTCAAAACACTCTACATTGTTACAAACCAAAGGAATTCCATAGACAAACACTTTGTTTTACCAGATGGGTTTGTCTGAAATACCCAGGGTTTTGTTACATTCATTTTATTGCAGTTGTTAGCAGCACAGCAGAAGTAATGTTCTATCCTCCACTGCTGTAGTGGTTAGGACTTTCCTAACCTTGGTGCTGCCATAATGTTGCTATTCCTACCCTCTCATGAGGTTGTGGTTTGGCAAGTGTGTTTCAAGTTACACTAGCCTTTTTTGCTCTAAATCTCTTGTGTGTGTTCATGGGCTACTCTTACATGTTTTATTTGTTTTACTTTTTTATGAAACTTCAGCACCTGAAACTTTCAATAGAGATGTGAATACTCAATTTGAATGACTAATTTTCAAAATATGTCAGTAAGTTTGGGATGAATGTATATATGCTGAAAAATGCCTGTGTGCTTCTGATTGTTTACATTTGATTACATGCCACTTTAGCTGTTTTATAGTAATACTTACAAATATGTACTTTGTCGTATTTTGTGAAAGAAAATGCATCTTTAAGTGGTCATATTGTTAAATTAACCAAGAAATGAGTCTTTACTAAGAGATAACAACAGCTATTTTTGAAATATAGGTTATAGATGAAAATCAGATGAGACAATGTTAGTTACTTTAATGAAGCTTAATACTAAAATCCACATAGTAAAAGAATCGATTACATTGGCAAAAAAACCTCTACAGAAACTGAATTTAACAATAATTGATTCTTTTGAATCATAAATGCAGCTTTGCTAAGCAGATAAGAGGGAACACTTTTCAGTGCAAATTAACATCTCTTAGTATGATAGATGAAGGAATATCTTTTCCAGGAAGAAATTTTTAAAACGAAAAGAAAAGTTTACAAAGGATTTTGTGTGTGTGTCTGTGTATGTTCACACAGGCTAACTTTCAATGCAATGTCTGATAGTTTTCCTTTGAAAGTGTAACAGGGAGCCATTGCTATACGTCGCATTTGTTGGGGCTGGTTTTGTTTTTAGCCATCTTACTGGCAGTATTTAAACTTCGTGAAGGTGGTGAAACTTTACTGGCTTGAGATTTTAGCCTTTTGAAAAGAGGAGGGGCAAAAACCTCAAACTCTTTACCTCTTATCCAAACTTAAATTACTAGAGAATAAAGGAAAGTAAAAGGAAAGGAAGATGTCGATAGCAGAAGGTTCTGCAGTGAGTATTGGGCTTGCATCAGAGGAAATTATATGGTAGAAATGTATGGGATGTCAGGAATTCCCATATCCTGAGAATGTCCTGTGTTGCTCTTCAGTTTGCTTTCTGAACATCTTTGCTGTCAAAGGCAGTGCAGCTGATAATCTGCTCCTCACACAAGCCTTTGTGCAATGATTTGCAATTTAACAGAGCTTTGGCCTGTGTGTCAGAGATGTGCTTTTGCTATCATGTTATAATTCGTTCAGACTTGGCCACCTTTTAAGTCTTTCTGAAAATGTTTGGCTGTGTGCACACTCAGCAAAACCCTCTTCGTTTTTTATCCATTATGTTGCCTGAAGATCGCCTACACTGAACACAGTCTGGCTTGGAAATGGATGTAACGATGCCTGCAGATGTTTCCTACTAACATGATCCTAACAGCAGAGGAAGCAGTCTCCTTTTCAGTGAACAGATCTCCTCGGCATAGAAATAGACATCCTTAAAAAAATGCATTTGTTTGTTAGTTTGTTTTGTGCGTGTTTTTTGTTTGGCTTTGAAGTGACTGAGTTTTGTAACCAGCTCCTTTTGCTATGGAGTGGCTGGACCTGGAGCAGCTGAGGCTCGCTCTGGGGAGACCAGGTGGGGAAGGGGCTGCTCACCAAATTGCAGTCAGCTGCGGCTGCCTCTGCCGGCAGACAGCTAAGTGCTCTTTCTGCTTCAACTCCTTTCCCCTCCACCTCCTTCCTCCTTGCTGAGTTTCATCAGCCTTTTTATCTTTCTCTAACATAACCCTGTGCTGTGCTGCACAAGGATGACTCTGTGCCCTTCCTGTGTCCTTTCCATGCCTGTCCTGCTGGGAGCCCATCACCTCCTGCCTGCCAGCCTGGGACAGCAGCTGCGAACTGGCAGAGGGACAGAAGCACCACCAGCCTGGAACACCCTCCTGCAACTCTTGTTTAGCTACCGAACACCCTTGTGGCTCATGATGATGTTTCTCTGACAAAGTATTCCTTGATTTTGGGGGGAGGGGGGAAAGGAGGAACCTGCAGGCCACTCAAGAGACTGGCTCTGCTTTGGCTGAGATTCAGAGAAAACCTAATTTCCCCCTTCCCTCTCCCATATGCTTTGTATATCAGTTACCTTCCAGCATCCATGAGTAGCTGGTAACACTGGGTAGTGCTGGACAAAATAGGCAGTTGCAGAACCACTGTAAGTCCAAAAAAGGAGAAAAAATACCCTCAAAAATTAACTGTTGTCATCCCACCTTGATAAATGCAGTAAGTCAAGGAAGCATGGCACTCTTGAACTGTTTATGTCCACTCTTGCTATTGCTTTATCGGATAGTCCAGACTCCCACACATCAGGGGAAAAGTGATTTTATTATGGTCCACACTTAAATGCCAATATATTAGGGGAATCAGACTGGCTTTACTTCTCTATCTGTAACCCTGCTGAATTCTAGTTTAACACCAAGCATTGCAGAAGGTCGTCTCAGAGAATGATTCCTAGAGTTAGCCATAAACTCCCTTGGGCAGTCCAAAAGGTATTGCACAAAGTTTATCCAATAACAGCACCCATATTCAATTCAGATAGTATTTTGGTTGTGCTGAAACTAAGGAGATTAGCAGTTTCCCCTGATGAATGGCTGTTCTTGTTCCTTACTCTTGAAGAAAAATGGAATTGTCATTTTTAATCTAATCATCTGGAAGTTTCCTCTTACCCCAGGCTATCTTTCTCATCATTGTTTTGAAACTGTTAGAAGGCTATCATTTCTTGTACCTGGTCATAGAGTCCAGCCTTCTGATTTGGAAGTATGTTACAAATAATGTGTAAAACAAGAGTAATTTTTGCATCACTGAGATCATTGCAGAAATTATCATTTCAGAGCAGAGACTGCAATCCATAGGAACATTTTTGCAAAGATTTTACATAGCGTGAGACCCTAAGCTTTATGGCAGAGGTACAGATATGTATATTGGAGCTGTGGTTGTGGCTTCCCAGACAAATATTCAGACCTCTCCACAGTGGAGGATTCTTTCCCTCCAGGGTTGATTCAAGGACACAGGCAGAGCTCTCCCCATCAGGGCTGAAAGCAGCAGTTAGCTGAGAATCCAATTGTCACTGTCCACAGTTTGCTAATCTGCACCTGATACCATGGATCCAGGTACCTTGTCTTTGGGTCAGGGGGAAAAAAGGCAAAAGTGCTATATAGTGTGATCACATGCATCACAGAATACTAGGGAATAGGGTTGGAAAAGACCTTTGTCATCTAATCCATCCTCCTTCCCCCCAGACTGCTCTGCAGATGCTGTTGTTGATTCAGTCAGAGTGTTTTCACATGCAGAGGAATCCATCAGGGTCACTGAGGAACACCTGTAGCTCTGGGGTTAAAGAATGTGCCAGCTGGTAACTGTTGTGTCAGTGTGCAGGAAAAAAAGCAAGGAACTGCAAAATGGAGGTACATTTTCTCTGAGGGTCATCTGGTGGAACAGAAGGTGTTTTAGGCAATGTGATAGAGTCAGAATGCCATCTGCTTTTGTAGATGCCCTCGGGACATCAGAAGTGTTGATAACTCTAGCTGGTCAAGGATGTAGTGGAAAAGAGTTTTATGAGCAAATTTTTCATTGAAAATAATGTTCATGTCTCTGGAGATGCTTGGTTTGCTGTAGAACATTTTTTGTCTGTGAGAACTACAAAATGGGGGGCATTTTTGTTTTCAGTGTCTGGCTTGAGTTTACTTGCTGAAGTGTTTGGTTGTATCAGAACATTATAAGGCAGCTCTTGGGCATATAATAAGGTGGATTGCAACACACAGCAGTGGATGTACATTATTTTAAATGGACTGTACTTCACTTTCTTTGCTTAGGAGTCCTGGTTATTTGCTTTGTTGTGTGGTATGACTGTACAGGGCCATCAGTGCTAGCTCACTAGAGAGCATGTGCAGAACAAATGCTTTGGCTTTTGTAGTGATATCCTACCAGGAGAGGCGGTGTTTTTGGAAGGAAAATAATTGTTATAAGTTGTTGTTTCCAGTTGCTTTGTGACCACTGACATGTAGTTTTTTAAGTTACCAAAGCAGAGTGAAATCGCTGACAGACCCTTTGAAAGGGTGATCCGGAAACAGCACAGGCCTAAATTCAAGCCACTGATTTCCCTTTACCACATAAAGAAAACATATTTTCAATTAAATAATTTCTGTCTTTCAGCTAAGCGTATGTGGGACTAAAGTTATGATCAATTTAAATGTAGCATATACTGCTGGGTTTGTTCTGCTTCAATTTTAACCTTCCTCAAGGACAATCCATTGAGTTAACTGCTGTATTAGCATTTGCAAATTTTATTGTTTCTTATGGACTATGAATTCATGTTCATACACCAAAATAATTAAAGCTACTACATTAACTCCAATAGTAAATGCTAAAATTATATTATTCCTGAATGGATATGGACAACATTCCTTTTAACAATAGAAATTGCAGCAGAAGTAAAGCTTTGAACAGGGAAGAATAGAATCCTCTTTACAAATTACTACAATTTATTAAATACACATCTGACCTTGTTTTGAAGCAGTATTTTTACTTCAGAACAGTTTGAGAACTGTTACATAGAAGGAGTAGATCTCGAAACAAAAGAACCACCTGTTTAGGTTTGTTGTGTTTCTGGTTTATCCTCGAGCCAAAATCCATTATTTGCTCACTTCTGCATGTGATTAATTCCTACTTCATGGTCATCATACTGGGTTTTCATATGTTGCAGGGAACATATATAAGCTAGATGAAAAAGAAGGGGAAATTTTGAACTTTAAACCTTAACCATCCTTAAAAGGAAGGGAAAGGCTTTGCTTCCTGGCTGGTATGCACAGTGAAAGACTTGTCTTGGGGAGATGTAGTTGGGAGAGAGCACCCAAGGTGGAACAGTGTGAGTCTTTCTCTGGAAACAAAACTGTTTCATGGGCTGGTAATCACAGAAACATTTAGGGTGGAAAGGGCCTTTAAGTTCGTCTTAACCCAGCACTGCGAAGTTCACCATTAAGCCGTGTCTTTAAGTACCAGATCTGCACGGGCAATGTGTTATGACATGTGGAAGGAATGTGTTTTGCCGTGAAATCTACTATTTACCATAGCTATTAGTTTAGGAAAACCTTTCCTAACAGCTTTGGAGTCTGTATCCTTTGCACTGTTTTGTGTCCTTCAGAAGACTGACAAAGTTGGTGACTAAATAATCCCAAATCGGCTTTTTGAGTACATATTGCACTAATATAATTCTCAGAGATGTCAGGGCACTCTCTAACAACATTTTCTGAGGGCTTACTGGAGCATTTGTTAGACAGATTTGTGAGGCCTCAGCTTGAACTTTAGTCCCTTTCCTTCTCCCTTGTAGTCTACTCTAGCATTTATTGTAATCAAAACTCTTGCTGCCTGGACCTAGCAGGCAGGGAAGTCCCTGCTTGTGAAGAGGAGGTGATGAATAGTCACACTTCTCTGACTGTCCCTGTTCGTGCTTCATCCCACTGCAGACTGTGGCAGCCTCAGCGGATGTGTGGCTTTACCTCCCACCTCCCACTGTAGCTCGTGTCTCAGCGGGACATCCTGTTCGCATTTTCTTTCCTGGGAAAACTTTTCTCATTCCTTTTTTTTTCTCTAGCTGAGCACTGATAAACTACAAATTGATGGCAGCAATGAAATGGCTCTGTGTTTCTCTTGCAGATACCTGCAACAGTTTGTCTCATGATTTTTTTGGGAGAGTTTAAGGAGTTCACATCACAGGCTGTTTTCTACAGTAAAAATAAACTAGTCCACAGATATGGTCAAAAGTACAAGTCACATTATGTTTGCAAAAGTAGTTCCCAATCGCAGTGTATTTTGTAGCCACGGAACTGAAATATTAGAAGATAGATTCACAGCAGGAAGCAGGTTTTAAAAAGCTAATTGTTATTTGCTAGTCATTAAACTGGAGAAGAATGTGTTGCTGTTATCTTCAGACATGGTGCTTTTCATGTTACTCTGTTAATCCTGTCCTCATTCCCCTACCTCTTCCCAATGAATTCCTGGTCAGCAGCAGCACACGGGAACTGATCAGGCTGAAAGTTAACCCAATGCACCCCGCAAAAATGTTTGGCTTTTTCCTGCTGTTAAATTAGTTTTGTCAGTTGCTGTGGGGATTCTGGCATGTCTTCATTTGTTTATGTCAGTTTATTACTCATTTCTTGACACTTAGTCAGAAGTTGATATTGCTGTCCAAATAATGAGCCTGTCTCATGATAACGCTAATACTTTTGCCCAGATACTCAGCAATAGTTGAACTGTATTTAATTTTTTTTGTAAATTTGGTTGAGGATCCCATTTGTCTTACTCAATATTGGGGAGGGGAAAACAAAGGAGGTAAAAACACAGGTGGTAGTTTTTAACTGGCATTTGGTTGAATTCTGGAATGGTTCAGCAGGTGCATCAGCGGATGGAGGGATGGTATTAAGGAACCCAGCTGCCTTGGGTCTGGGTTAGGCAGAAATACCTGCTATGAGTGACTTGTTTCTGATGTGGCAGACTATACAAGGAAGAAACGGGAGTGAAAGGAAACAGATCTTACTTTTGATGTTATGTAAACTAGATTAATACTTAAGTACCTCAAAGTAATTCAGTATGTGCTGCTTGCCCAGGTTGCAGGAGTATGCTGAGGCTTATGGAAAGAGTGATCTTTCTCAATTTTCCAGCTAAACAGAATGCCAGTCTGCTGGCAAGAGCAATCAAGCCCAAGGACATACATGCAGCAGACTTCCTCCTTGTAGCAGGAATGAACTTGGTTACTGTATTTTCAGAGTTGGTCTGATGTGAGCCGGGTATGATATGATTGTGCTGCTTCTTGCTTACCTGGTTTTGTCGAGTGAGAAGTGGAGTCAGGAGGGGAGTAATCCCTCTTTGAAAAACAAAACCCCCATTAATTCTTTTAGACATTTCAGTAAGTGTATAATTTTGTTTAAAAATCAATGAAAAGGATGATCCCACTGCAACATTTTTCTTAATTGTGGTGATTCAAAAGAACAGTTTGAAAATACACTTTTTTGAGATTGATGGCATTTTAATTGAGCTGTAGAGGGAAATATCTGATGGTGTGATATCTTTTGTGATGTAGCTGGAGTGGAAAAGCCATCAACTATCGTAACAAAAAAAAGACAAGGTGTTTATGATTGCAAAACACCAATATGTTGATGTATAGATAAGAACAGAATGGAATAAGCAATACCTTTTGTTCCAGTTAACTGTTAATCCTAGGGCAACACATTAGTGATATGGCGACCTGTTCTGAGATCAAATAGAGATGCAGAGTTTCTTGTAACTCTGTTTATCAAACTGCCAGTGACAGAGAATGTCCACAAACCATCCTTGTATAATAACCCTGAAATCTTTGTTGCTACAAATTTCCACTTTTGACTGTCAGTACATTTTAGGATTTTTAGGAAGTAAAATTAATTTTGGATAGAAAATTTTTAGTTTTAAGCAGATTTCCAACTTAACAGAACTAAGAGTATATGTATGTACTGTATACATATGAACTATGTATAGAGTTTCAATGCTGAGCAGAATAGGGTTGCTGCTGTGATGAGGTTATTTTTAAATCCTGAAATTTACATGTAAGTATATATGACAGGAAGCTTCTGATTCATATTTTGTAATGGTATGAAACTGCAAAATATTGGTAAAATATATTCCAAGTAATGAGTGACCACTTGTAAAAAGATGAAATTTCTCTATGGTACCCAGTATGGCTCTCCTGAGTATTGCTTTGGATCTTCAGTCAGTTTTAACTGGAAGGACACTTTTGAAACTTAAGAGAGTCTTGTTTATACACAGAAATAAACTGAAGAGGTTTAAGGCTGCCTTTTTATAAAAGTGTTTCTTCCACTTATATTTGAAACTACATCACTACAAATTTTATAACCCAAGGTACCTTCCAAATTTGCTAGTCTTTAAGCAAGCAAGTCTCCGAGGTATTTCACTTAGTATGATACATTTCCCACATAGACTATCACATTTGTCTGTTTCTCCTTTTTTACTGTCAGTCAGCAGTCTTGTCATGGTCAATCCTTTTAGTCTGTCATTTGTTGTATGTGCAATATATTCATACCCATTATAAATATTTTTCTGGTTTCTTACGGCATGCTGATTTCACCACTAGTATTTTAATTGACTTTGTAGCTTACACTACATCTCACTTTTGGTTTTGGTCTAATTCTCTCTTTTGTTCTTTATCACTAGAAAAATAATTTGTGTTTAACATCTGTAACTATGAGAACTTCAGAGTTTTACTTTGCATTTCTAATACCCCTTCTTTATCTGTTTTAGCATCTCCCTGTATTCTTCCCAGTGTTCTTTACTTCCTATTTTCTTGTAAGTATAGCATATTCTCTTTTTCCCCTCAGTATCTATTGACCTGTTTAACCATGTGGAGTTAATTGAAGCTACATCTCACTCCTGAAGAAAATAATTCAGTTAATGTATTAGTTCAGTTTCATTTTTACACCCTCTCCTTATGCCTGGGGTATCTTGCTATTTGTCTGAAAAGTATTTAATGCAGTATCTTTTTACATAACACAGCTGTCTAAAATTGCACAGCATTCATCTTAGTAGAAATAAAATTTCAATTCCATTCTGTTTGTTTAGTGGTTGGAATCTGACATGAACAGGTGGGTCCCTGGCAGGTTTCAGGAAACAACCAGTCATGTAATTCATCTATCATTCTGTCTTATCTATGACATGTTTAAATGGTTTCCAAGTTAAAATTGAGTTCACAATTGTGGCTGCTTATGTAGTAGTCCCATTATTTTTGTGTACACGATCTTTGCTTTACTCAGTAGTAATTCTTCTGTCTTTTGTGTAGTGACTCCGCTTGATAATTTTGGTTTCTCTGTGTGTTCTAATGGATTGTTTCCTAAGGGAAGATTCAGCATTGTAGGCATCTACTGTACCTAAAAGTGTTCAGACCCTGTCACCCATGAACCATATCTTAGTAAATATAACTCTGAGCACAGCTTTATTAACTTCCTGCTGAACATGTGAGACTTCAGTGCTGGACTTTGGAATTGCAGCAGTGGGAGTTGTAACAACCAATGGAGATTTCTATTTTCCTATTCCCTGCTTTTTCAAATTAACAGGCTGTACATCTAAGTCCTTCCATGAATTTGCAGCAATAACGTATTTAAAAATCTATGAAAATGCTCAGTAGGACTCCTGTGAAAAGATGTCCTCCTGCCTACATCACTAAATAATCAAATAAACAGTACTTTCCTACTGCCAGCTACACAAACTGTAAAATTCTCTCTGAGGTCACTGCACACTTTGATTTAAAGTATCAGACATGATACACTTTGTTCTTGGCTTTTGTGTAGCAACAGGCATTATGGTACCTAACTAAACCTCCCTTGGTTTTGGTAGGGTTGGTAGTAGTTGCTAAGTCCTACTCTCTGAGACAGACCTTAACTGGTTTGGCTTTTATGAAACTTGTTTGGAAATTTGCCTCAAACCACATGCTTTTCTGTTGCTTGGTTGTTTTCTCTGCCACAGATGTAACTTCCTAATTTCTTGATTTCCCCCCCCCCCCCCTTCAAAATTTCAGCCTCCTAGTGTTAGTCTTTGTAATAATTTAGAAGCTGTGGTTTCATATTTATACATTGGTGCTGCTGAAACAATATGTCCCACTTAAATATCACGATGTGAATTCTGTTGCTTCTTTAGCTGTCTCTTCTGTCTAGCAATAGTATCATTGTTGGTACTTTTATTTTAATCTAGATACTTATAATTTCTGTAAAGAAAAAAAATCCAGTACTTCATAATAGCAGATTCTTACAGGAAAAAATAGCTTTTGGGGATTGGGACCACCTGTAACTAATAATCCTTGCTTCTATATTCCTTGCTTTTTGTAGCCTGAGGGAAGCCACTTTGGCAGCTTTGAACCATTTTCTATGTATGGCAGCATGTGTTAACTACTTAATTAGTGGTTTATGGACTTAACAGTTCAAGTTTTTTGTCTGTGAGATTTTTCCTTTGATAATTTGTTGATAAATATGACAAGAGTCAATGAAGTAGAAAGCCTAAGGTCTGACATATAGACATTTATTGCTTTCCTCAGCAATATGAAGAGCACGCACCCAAATAGAACCCCGTGCATGTGATCCATCCTGCTGCGTAAGGGCAGCTCACTGCCTCCAGCCCTTTCAGCTGTTGGCTGAGATGCCTTCCCTGTTCACTGCTTTCAGCTGTGGTTATTTCCTTGTAATTTATCATGGGCATGTTTTTGGGGTGGGGGGAGAGGGTTTATTTATTTATTTATTTACCACTTTATTGCAAAATTTGGTGAAAACTTGTTCTTATGATGGGCATTTTCCCTAGACTTGCGGCTATTGTCATAGAATGGTTTGGGGTGGAAGGGACCTTTAAAAGATCATCCAGTTCCAACCCCTCTGCCGTGGCACCTTCCATTGGACCAGGCTGTTCAAAGCCCCATCCAGCCTGGCCTTGAACACTTCCAGAGGCAGGGCATCCACAGCTTCTCTGGGAAACCTGTTCCAGGGCCTCTAGACTTGTTCCAGCAGATCCATGTCCTTTTTATGCTGGGGGCCATGTTCAAGATTTTTGCTGTTTCTGCAAATCCCACGTGTGGAGAACCTATACCATTTGTACTGGAGTCAAGATGTGGGGCAAAATGCTGTGAAGACAAATGCCTCCTGTGTGTTCTAGTAATTGCCTGCAGTGATACAGGACAAAGCCTAATTGAAGGAGGATGCCATATTTTTTCTCAAGCAAAGCATCTGATCTGAGTCTTACTCTTGGTAGTCTCCTACTGTTGACTTTAGGACTTTCTCTGAGGGTTTTTTTGGTTTTGTTGTTTTGGTGGAGTATTTTGTTGTTGTTGTTGATTAATAATAATAATTATAATTTTGGATATGCTCCGTGAGTTCTCCAGTTGAGGCAAGTCCTCATATATGTGCTGATCCTAGCTAGTATAGCCAAAAAACACACAGGAGAGACCAGATTCAGTTTGAAAGCACAGGTTGTCACTTAACTCCTTTCCATCATGCCTCCTTTCAGCTGTTGCTAGTAGATTGTATTCAGAATATATTCCTCTGCAACAGTATAAAATGGCAGATTTGGCAAGGTAATATTGTTCTGAGTTACTTTTTCAGTTCAGAGCATCTGACTATCCAGCACCTGTTGCATGTGATACCCAAAGATACTTTTCATCATCGTGCTTTTAATGTGGGCTTATTTTTCCAAAACGTGGGGAGAACTGCTGTAGAGATTGCTCTAGAAGCAATTTGTGAATGCCTCTTTAGACGTGGTGTAAGTATCAGTTGTGTATTTTGCCCAAAAGTAGGGTCTTTTGGAAATCTTTTTAGCTCCAATCCTTAACTCTTCAGTGGAGACTACTTTTCCGTTGAGTACCTCTGAATTAAAAGTAAGAACTTACTTGGCATGTGTCTTTCTGAATGTTCCTCAGAGGATGCTAAAGCTCTGTTTACACTTCTCCAAGACCTCTAGTCTTGTTTTCACCCTGTATTCTCCCACAGGTGCCAATGCCCAGCTCTTGATTTTTGTTCTACGCTCCTTCAGGCAGCAGAAGTGGTCAAGGAGTTGGCAACTCTCTTGCTTAAGTGCAAGGCTCAGGACTAAATACCCCACACTGCAATGTTTAGTTTTTCACTTGATGTTTTTGGGAACCTCTTCGAAAAGTCAGACTCCTCTTTTGCTCTTCCCCTTCCCACCCCAGCCAGTTATTTCTTCCAAGGTCAGTAATTTCTGATAAGAGGGTGCTGCTGCAGAACAGTTTGCCTGTGTCAGTAGCAGCCAGCAACATTATGTATTGCAGATTTCTCAGATATAAAGTATAGCTGGTGATGTTAGGGCACACAGCTCTGTGCCCTTGTGTAGTGGAAGATGGCTTCAGGTTCATTTGCCACCTCTTAATTAACCTCTTGTTGAATATCCCACAGAGGCTGAGATAGCTTCTATGAATAGCAGACATCAGATAGTGGCTGGAAAGACACATGTACCTTCTTGAGGTAGATACATAAAAATAGAGGTGCTTTTTTCCAGCAGGGATGCTCATTCCAGCATTGTGATCTCAGGGTTTCCTGAAAAGTTTAACACATGCACATCAGTGTCTTGAACCTCTGAAAGTCCCGAGCCTTCTCTTGTCTACTACTTTTCTGCATTGAAATGCCAAGTGGTTTGGGGGGCAGTTGTGAATGGAGCTCTTGCAAACTGTTATTGAAAGTCTTGTCTGTGTGATGAGAATGAACCTGTCAATTAATATTCACACTTGTTTTCAAAAAGAAGGTAAATGGAAGTGTTCTGCCAATATAGTAGTGTTATACCCATCTATTTAAATTGCATTCATAATCTAACTAAGATATTTTACAATGTTTTAATGTCCTTACAAGCATTATATAATGTGTACCGTGGCACGTATATGTTTGTGAAACTACTGGGATGTCTTTTGGCAGTATCCGTTCTAGACAAAGCCTTACATTAGGACACTGATATCCCACAAAAAGAGAGTCATTTTTCACATCGCTCTAGGGATTGGATTAAATTGCGGAGAAGTGCTCTTAATATAGAATGTGTTCACCTCAGGAGTTAGTGTGAAATAGCTGGGTATACTTCAAGTTTAAACCTTAGCCTATTTCGCAGTAGCATTCCTCTGTAGATGAGCCCCGAGAGATGTCCTTGCTTTACTCTCAAATTTTAGAGCATTTTGAATGAATGCTGTGGTATCATAACCTGCAGCTCCAAAAATATCAAGATAGAAGAGTTTTCCCTTATGAAATGTTCCCAGTATTAAAAGACTTCAAAAAGGAGTCTGTAACCTGGGAAAGGCTTTTCTTATTTGTACTTAGTAGTGAAAAAAAGAAATGAAACTAACTCTTTGCTTCCCACATCAAGTACTTTGATGCATGCTACTGTGAAATATGGCTGGGATTTCTTGACTGGAGTAATACTGGAAGCACTTAGGAATTTTTTTTTTTTTTTTTCCTTACAACCATTTAAAATGGTGAGAACAGTCATGTGCACTGTTTTTTATTTGTCAGTAGCATCTTGGCTATAGATTCAGTGGAAGACAAATCACTCCAAAATGAGGCTAAAGCTGCAGTGGAAGGGGAAAGGAAAACAGTTTTAATTTATCTTTATGTGTGATAAAGGAGAAAAAGAGTTTGCTTACCTAAGGAGTGTTTGTTTCTCAATTTTTGGTGAAATAATAAGAATGGAGATGTATTTGGAAAACCTTTTCGAGTTGTTAGGAGGGGGACATTTTCTTTCCACTGTGAGACTCTGGAAAGTTTGCTTAATATGTTGTGCATAAAAATGCACAGTTCCTCTTCAAGGGCAGTACAACTTAATCATATTCCTTAAGAGATGTTGTCAACTTATGTATTATTGATGTTATCCTTGTTGGTTTTATAAGCATGGTCTTAGCAAATCTTAGGTCTAGTGTTTTGTTATTCCCATTTTTAACATATGTAATTTTTTTTTATTTCCACTTATACTATATAAAACCATCAGGCGAAGATAAACCTGTTTAACTCAAGGATGAAGAAATGCCATTTTCTCTTGTATTTGTTGCCTACTTCCGGTAA
The DNA here is from genome assembly GCA_013397725.1 of Rhagologus leucostigma. Lineage (NCBI taxonomy): Eukaryota > Metazoa > Chordata > Aves > Passeriformes > Rhagologus > Rhagologus leucostigma. Next base: position 2,329,123 of record VZTD01006115.1, on the reverse strand, counting down.
TAGAATTTTATGTTCTGATTAGTTGCATTTTTGGTTGGCATTATGAGTTTATCTTCGCATGGATGCTTATGCTCTGAGAAGGAAAGACATTCAAAAGCAAAAATAATTAAATAGCCTATAAGCTGCTAAAGTCCAATACGACCAGTAATGCTGCCCTATTCCTAACTATTAAAATAACATATAAATATATTTGATGTTCTAAGTAATCAAAGAAACAGAGAAAACTATCTACACAAGGGGGAAAAAAGGCTGCTGTAGACCATATTACTCTAAATGTGACATGGCAGTCAAGATTAAAAGCTAGTTTAAGATGGAAAAACTTGAAAAATTGAGTAGACAAATATTACTGGGGTACATATGTGTGTTTCTCTTCTCATGTTAATTTTGTCCACAACAGCAGTGTCCTGTAAGAAATGTAGGTTTAATAGGAGCAGTGTTTCCAAGTGAGATTTACAATTAACACCTATATGAAATATATGGAAAAGAGTAGGAATTAAACAGCATGAGAAAAGGACATTTTAGGAGTTGAAGGTAGACACTGACAATCAAGCCTGCCAGCCACTGCATGACTGCTTGCTGCTGAGTTGTAGTTTCCTATTGCTGATGTTCCACCAAGTTCTAACATCATAATTTGCCAGTTAATCTGTTCTTAAAACCTACAGTCCTTGTTGTATTGAAATGTGACATATTTGCAAAAACAACAGACAGTGGCTGAAGAACATCTAATGGTTCCCTGTGTAACTATTTCCTTGAAACAGAATCAAAAGTGGTTAACTTTATTTAGCAAGGATAATGTTACAGCACACAAACACTCCCTCCCTTCCCACAGTAAGAGTTTTGAGGAGGGTATCAGCAGCAGGGTATTGCAGTGATCATCAGCCTATAATTTGAAGAAATATTGTCCTTTGCCCACCCCCTCTCCTTCAAGGCATCTTTGGGGATGCCCATTCTAATGCTGGGGTGTGCACAACTTATTGCTGGTTGCACTGTTGGTTTGTGCTCTGTATTAATGTAACACCACATTCTGGAAGGAATTAACTGTAGTTACATCTTTCTTACATAAGTGACCAGCACACTCTGAATGCTGTTTCAGAAACACAGAGCAAAGCAGCATTTTAGGTGAAATGTACAGTAAATTGAGACTTCTTTTTCTTGCAAATATTTATAATGACATTTCAAAGTAAGTGGAACTTTTGTTTGATTTGAAAATGTGCTATTAATATGCATACTCAGACAAAAAATAGGCACGTACATAGGAGGTTTAGAACCCTCATTTTTAGTTTCTCTAGTCTGTGCCAACACACTACAATTCTGAGCTATTTTCTGTGTAATTGCTGAAGAAGAAGTGGAAAAAATACTGGAAACTTCTGTATCATGTTTGCATTGTGGTATCGCTGTCTGAAATTCCTGTCTCATGTGAAATATTTGATGTAATGCAGAATTAAGACTGGAAAAGCTTAAGAGTGTTTACAGTTAGAGATTGCTAATACATATGAACATGTAACAAAACACCTCTGTAGGCAAAATATTAAATGTGAGGCAAGCTGCACTGGACAACTAATGTTGAACTCTTGTGGATTATATATACAGGGTACAATGAAGAAGTGAAAGTATGGAAAGGACTTAGGGAAAAAATTTAACTTACTTCTAGCACCAGTTTTTAATAATTTATTTTTTTGTTCACTGAAAATTCAAGTTGTTTTTCCCATCAGTTTTCCACATCATATTGTTCTGTGTCTGGTGCTTGAGTTGTAATCAGTTACAGTTGCAATTTTATTTTTGCAGTTAACACTTTAAGACATTGCTGCTGGTGGTGTTTGTTCATTTGCTTATTCAAGTGGGATGCTTCTCATTAACCCCTTCATCACTTAGTGTAGGAAAGGACATAAGTGGTGCAGGATGGTACAGGAAAGACATGAGAGTTCCTGAAGCTCCTTGTGAATACTGCAGTCTTCTCTGAAAATACTGAGTGATTTCATGATTAAAATGAGAGCTGGTTTTCAATGCAGATGAACGCCAAGCATTGAGGACGGAACAAAACAGACTTACATACCAAACTGTGCCTATAGCAAAACATAAAACAGTGACTGGTTCCTGGCTATGTGTTGCTACTCAGGAAAAGGGCATTGGGTTTGTTTTGGATAGTTTTCTGCAAGCAGCTGTTTGGTGGTAGTTTAAAAAAAAGCAAACCAAAACTCCATATTGAATATTGTGTCCCATTTTGGGCCCTGTTCCAAGAGTTAGTAGAAGAGGAAGAAGTATGGAGAAGAATGGTAGGCTTGGACTGGCTTCTGGAAGAAGAAAAGGGAAATAAGATTGGGGCTAGTCAATCTGGAGAAGGGCTGTGATGAAAGGGGTGAAGAAAGCCAGCATGTATGTTCCAGAACTCGCTGCCAAGAGGTACTTTGGAACACAAGCCCATAGTGGTTTCAAAAGTAAATTGGACAATCCTATGGGGAAGAAGGATTTAATTCCGTGGGGTTTGGTGCAGCCTATGATTCTGGGCATGCAAATTTTAGTAATTGCTAAGTTTCTGGTGGCTGGAGTTAAAGAAAATACTCAGACAGTATTGTTCACACCTCCCATGTACTTGTGCTTCTTCCTTAGGCGTCTATTCTAAGCCTTTCAGAAGCAGCATACTCTGTCAGTCAAACCTCTGAATTAAGAGCACCAACACATGTGTACCCAAAAAGAAGTGTGCAAAAGAAGCTTGGCTGGTTTTAGGGCATCTCTTTAGATGTGTCCCCAGTATTGTTGCAGGGAGGGGAGTATTTGTATTCAAGGTTTGCTAGGTAAGCTAAACGGAACTTCTCAGTAATAATGAGGCATGAATATCTTAGAGAGGTGCTTGGGATTTTAACTTTAGATTGTTAGGAAGTTTAGTGTAACTTGTTTTGTTTTTAACAAAAACACCTTTGTTCTGCCCCTTTTCCAAAACCCGTGTTTTGTGTCTGTCTTCCTTTGGATAAGACCAGTTCCTTTCTCATAGCTTTAGTCTTTTTCCCTCCAGGGGCAGTTACATGAAATTGCTGACTGTTACCAGGTTTTGGTCAGCAGCTGCAAGACAGAGTAGTCCTCTTAATTTCCTTTTGCATCTGTATAGTGAAGCTTTGGCTTTGTCCAGTACTAGTACTGTCTTCAGCTCTGAGATCACATTGTTAACAATTTGCAGGTGGAAAGGTTTTTATATAACTATAAGCTGTTTGTTTATGCCTTAAACAAACAGTTTTTCATTAGCTGACAATATTCAGGGTAAGCTGCCTTTTTTCCAAGTCCTTATTTATTTTTGGAAGCTCAGTTTGAAAGGAGAGGGCTATGGTGTTTTATCTGTGATATGCTTTCTCCATTAATGTCTTAAAAAGCAGAACTGCTTCTGGTTTGTTACAAAACGCTATTTTAAAATATTACAATATAGTTGTAATTATGCTGAAGATAAGTAACCTTAATGCAAAGTTTTCATGTGAGGAAATCTATAGCAATACAGTTAACTTTCAATTGCACTTTTTTATTTTTGTCCCTATTTGCTGCAACGTGTTCAAGACTGAGCAGCAAAACCACCTTTGCCTGTGTACTTACAAAATGAAATACTGCTTTATGTCTCTGAGTTGTGCCTTTGCTTCCAAGGACCGAATGCCAAGAGAAAGAGCGCCCTGTGCTGTCAGGTATCCAGGGTCCCAAACTTCCACTGGTAATGACAAACATTAACAGACATGTTTTAACTCTTTCAGTGCCATTTTCTGATCTGTGCCAGCTGGCTGAGTCTCCCTGTGCAGAGTTATGGTGTCTAAAGCTTGACAGATTTTTTATTCCAGTCCAAGTATTCTAGAAGTGTGTTTACATGATTGGAAAGAGGAGACTTCTTCCTCTGAACTGCAGCTGTCCCTTGCTTGTGCTTTGAAACTCCCAACTATTGATAAGTGTAGACTGGGTTTATATAAAAAATCAGAAGGTCTCTTGCTAGTTCAATAAGCACGAAAATTGGCCTGTGGTGTTTACATCTTGACCTCTCTTGCAGGAAGTTTTGTCTCTCAAAGTATATAATCATTGTCTCTTGCATCTGAAAAGTAATTTTTGGTATTTGTGTATGTCTTTGGAAGTATGAGTCGTGGGAAAATACAGGCTCAAAGGTCTTGCACAAGTTTACTGACTCCTTGTTTTGGCTTGGTCTAGTCTATCCTGCTCTCCCAATTCTCCCCGTATTTTGCTATGGCTAGGACAAAAGACATGAAAAACTTCGATCAGGGTTTAAAAATCAGAGGTGATTTCAGTTGTTTTAATTTACATTTCCTATGGAAAACCAAGCCAGTCGTACCATTTCAACTTGTGTTCCTAATGAAATATGGGGCAACATTGATGTTCCTGCAAATTACCTTTCAAGATAATTCTTTTAAAGGAATGTAATTGCCATAATACTGTTTACAAGGGAAAAGTATTGAAAGCATTCCTCGTCAGCTTCATATTTAGTATACACCAAATTTTTATTTATTCTGCTGAAATGAAAAAAGAATTTTATAAGCCATGGAAAATTTGGGAATAAATGTGAAATTTTTGTGACAATATAAAATACTAATTTTCCATTTCATTTTGTTCATCTCTGTCTCTAAAACTGATCACAAACTGAATGCAATTTCTTACTCTTCGCTTTAAACAACTGAAAAATTCTGAGTTGTCTTTAACTTCGTCACAAAAAATGAGATGGTGAGAGGATTAAATCACTAATACAACAAGAAAGACCTTGAAAAGTAGAATAAAATCTTACTATTGTATAGATCTTTAATAGACAATTTGCCTAATTAATAATAAAGTATTTATAATAAAATACTTATTTTAAAATATTTGATATAAAAACTTCATTTATATCCATAGACAGTTTCTGCAATATAAATAGGAAAATGTATAATGTTCTAAATTTTAATTAAATTTAGTCTCTTTTCTTATTGTCTCTCTCATACTTCATATGAGTCAAAGTAAGCAACACTTGAATACAGTGGAAATATCGATATATTGGATATTCCTGCTGCTTAAGTGAGCCTCTTTAATGTCTTCATTGGGCCCACAAGTATTTGAAGTATGTTGTACTTAAAACAAAATTTGAAATAATTTAATTTTAAAATACAAGTTTTTCAGAAAGATAATGACAAATTACAATAACATTTAATTAATAACTTACTTATACATGGTTTAACTCTACTTCTTAAGACATCATATGCATGATGTTCTGAAGTACCTGTTAGTGAGATAAGGGCAGTGGCTTTCCAGAAGATTTTAGTCTCAGAGCTCAATTTTCAGGAGGTCTTTCAAAACTTTGCTGTCTTGGACTCTAACACACTTTCCCAATATTTTTAACCCTCCTGTCCTATGCACACTCCATTACTTTAGTATGACAAATTCTGTGGAGATTTTGCATGGAGACCTAAGCATACAGAGGCATTATAGATCTGGTATGTTCGCTTATTTTCTCTAATGAATGGTAATTATTTGGTATTATGTTTCTAATGAGGACTACAGAAAAACCTGTTCCTTCTGCGACATGAGGAATGGCCTGTTTACTTGCATGCCTTCAAACTCTCTCTGTGTAAGGGACTGGGAACAAGACCAGCAAAACTTAATTGTCTATTTGCCAATTCCAATAGCAAAAAATGTTTAACATGAGAAAGATCTCATTGTCTATGAATCCATTAAAATATGCATCACTGCATGGATCTTGTGATCCTCTCAAAGAAGTATAGTGTGTAATTCTTCATTTCCATTTTTCTTTAAAGACTATTATACTTTTTATGATCTTGTCAATCAAGTTCTTTATTTGGTTTATTCTAAGTGTCTTTTTCTTCTTTACAATAACTTCTGATGTTTGAAACAAAAGGCTTTTGGTTCTTCTTAGCAATGTTGATGCTGTTAAATGACTTTAAAATGTTGGAAAGGGAGAAAGCAGATCCTTAACCCACTGAAGTGCGTTGGTATTAGGAACTTCAAATACACAGTTCTCCCCTTCTAAAAATAAGTATATGAAAATTGGTCTGTTTGGCTTGTTCTAAATGTATATTCTCAAAACGGTAAAATTCATTTCTTAAATCACTTTGTCACTTCAATTTTGCTCTGTGCACAGTGTCTATTTCAGTAACTTCCAGGGGACTGAGTTTCATATTTACTGTGTGTTCTTAATATGAGTTGCATGTTTTCATGTGTTTGATAGGGATTTTGAGATGGGTGAGCTAATCAAATGTAATTGTTCTTGTTTAAACTATTTCCAGGTACACCCACCTTTATGGAAGCATTAGCAGCCAATGGTACAACCAACATCCAGACATCTGTAACAGGAGTGACAGCCAGCAAACGAAGGTTTATTGATGACAGGAGAGATCAACCCTTTGATAAAAGGCTACGTTTCAGCGTGAGACAAACGGAGAGCGCGTACCGGTACAGAGACATTGTTGTCAGGAAACAAGATGGATTCACACACATTTTGCTATCAACAAAATCATCTGAAAATAATTCATTAAACCCAGAGGTCAGAACAATTCTGATTTTGGGAGGGGAAGGGGATTTGAAATCCTTGCCTCATTTCTGGCTGTTATTCAGGCACACAAAACACGATACAGGCTCTTACTTGCAAGATGTTATATGTACCGTTGACTTTATGTGTCATTCACTTGCTTTAAAAACTCCGTTATCTGACCATGTTGATGTGTACTGTCTTTTATAAGATGTGCAGTGATTTACAAAGTGCAACTTGAAAAAAGGCTTAGCCTCAATTAGGATTCTTTCTTTTTCTGTACTGGTTGCATATGCCATCTGCTGTCCAAATTACAGAAATGCTGAATGAGTGCTTTAGTTACAGATAACATCTAATAGATCTTTCCTTAATGATTTAATTATCTTAGTCTAATTACATTTTTGAAATGCAAAGCTTCTGATACATTACCTTTCTTTTTTTTGGATAATGAAGGAAGTTAACTTTTCTAATATGATGGTTTAGTGGATCCTAAGGAAAAATTAAAGATGTTGAAGGGTCTCAGGGGGGGAGGAAGAGAAGAGAACAACATGCTACTTTGTAATGATGGATTAAAATGTTTCTTATGAAATTTTTATTTTTCAGGTAATGAAGGAAGTCCAAAGTGCACTGAACACAGCAGCTGCAGATGACAGTAAACTTGTGCTGTTCAGTGCAGTTGGTAGCATTTTCTGCTGTGGTCTTGATTTTATTTATTTTATACGACGTTTAACGGATGATAGAAAAAAGGAAAGCACTAAGATGGCAGAAGCTATTAGGTATGTATGATTACCTTCAGTCATCTGATAGGTATTCTTCATCATGTGGCTTGGCTTGTTCTATCTTTATTTCAAAAACCTCTTATTCAAAAAAATCTCAGACATTCACCTGTTACGTTATAGCGTGCAGCACTTTTGTGCTCCCTGTCCCTTTCTATTTGGGTTAGCATTTCATGCATGTTTAATTTTAAAATTTGACGATGAATACTGGGAGAATTGTAATACTCCTCCAGTTAAAACCAATATTAAAATACTTCAATAGCCATAGGGTTTCAGGAAAACAAATTTAATACACTGAAATTCAAGATGTGTATTGAATGAGTAAATTGATTTAGTACGTTCAGAGCAGTGGAATGATGGATATTTTAGAGGAGTAGGCTAATACTGGTGATCATCATCCCAACCTAGGGATGTGTTAGGTACCAAACCTAACATTTAAACAAAATAAGCTGAACTACTACTAAGTAGAAGAAAATATATGGAAAAAAGTATGGATCTTGGAGACATGTTCTAACAATACACACAAGTACGTATCATTTGAGCGCTGGTTTTGAGATCCTGGTCTCTTGCATGCTTCCTAAGTATCTATGTATATTCTTTCATATCCCGGTCTTCTGTTGTTGTTCTCAATGGTCATGTTTCTAAAAAAAAGCCGTGGACAGGTAAAGCCTGTTTCATTGGAGGCACAGTTGGTTCGTGGTTTTTATCAAAGGAAATTCTTCAGTCATTTCATGTAAAAGTTGCTCATGCAGTGACTTCAGATGTGGCCAGAAGCTCTTAGCACTGAGCCTCTATCACTATTTCAATTTTGGCCCTTCCAGAAACCTGGTTTTTCACCAAATATTCATTGTTAATAAAATGGGCAAAGGTAACTTAAAAGACTTGTGGACACACACCCTCCCTTTCAAATAAGATATTTTTCATATGCTAGAGATGGTCCTCTCTGGGCTATTCACACTTGATTAAAATTATATAAAGTCTCTGGATGGGATGTTTGTATGATGACTTGCATGAGATGGTTCCAGGTTTGGATTTGGTTTTTTTGCATTTAGCTATTTCAGTTTACTAGAATGAGTTAAGAAGCAGTGTGATAACCTTTAGTGCTGAATGCAGTATAGAATAATTGTCCTGTTTTGCAAAAATACAAAAATATATAACACAGGGAGCAAACTTTAAAATCACCTGTGTGTGTATTCATACACACATGACTATTTTTTCCTAAGAAGCTCTTGGAGGCATTACGGTTTGAGAACAGAGAAGCACCCATATTTTGTGAGTACTGGAATGGATTGTCAATTTTGTTGACAATGAGGATGAGAATATGGCTATGTCACTTAATAGCATAGTACCCAGAGCATTATTACCAACCAAAAGAAGGGAGATAAGGAGGGGAAATTTACAGGTGTGTGATATGTGATAATAGAGCTCTACTATGTATGTTTGTTCATAATTTTAAGAAGCAGATTTATTTGTTAAGAAAAGCTGTCTCCCAGCAGTCCAGAAACTCTCCTCAAGGAAAATCATTAATGCTTTGCCCATCTTCATTTACACCTTATTACTGTCACTTAAAAACATAGGTAAATACCTTACCCCAATGCTATATGTAAATACAGTGATGACCAAGCAGGGCTGTGCCACAGTTGTGGTGCCCAGAGGTGAGGAAAGGCTGCATCCTTATCTGAGAGAGCTGTGAGGCACATGAATGTACCAAAAGTGCCATATCAGCTGATGCTTGTAGCAGGGTGTTAAATCTGCACCTGCTCAACTACTGTGATGTGTTGGGCTGAGAGCAATGCTAGGCTTTTCCAGAATCAGGAAATGGTTGAGGTTGGAAGGGACATTTGCCGGTCATCTTGTTCAACCTGCTCGAGCAAGGTCACCTAGAGCAGGTTGGCCAGGACCATTTCCTGTTTTGTTTTTTTTTAATATCTCCCAAGACTGAGAATCCATGACCTTGCTGGCTGCCTGTTTGGTCACTCTCACAGTAAGAAAGTGTTTCCTACTGTTCAGAGGGAACCTCCCATTTTCCAGTTTGTGCCCACTGCTTCAATGGGCACCACTGAAAAGAGCCTGTGTCCTCTTTGCATCCCCTTTAGGTACTTACATGCATTGATGACATCTCCCTGAGCCTCCTCTTCTCCAGGCTGAGCAGGCACAGCTCACTCAGTCCCTGGGTCACCTTGATGGCCCTTTGCTAGACCATCTGGAGTCTCTCTTTCACTGAGGAGCCCATAACAGCACCAGGGCTAAGCAGAGGAGCAGGATCAACTCCTGCAACCCTCAGACAACATTCCTCCTGAAGCAGTGCAGGATACCACTGGCCTGCTTTGCCACAAAGGCACACTGCTGGCTCAAGTTCAACTTGGTGTCCCCTGGGAACCCTAGCTCAATTTCTGCCAGGCTGCTTTCCAGCTTGGCTGCCAGCATACATTGGTGCCAGACACAGTGCTTTGCAGTTCCTTTTACTGAGCTTTAAGAGGTTCCTGTCAGCTCATTTCTCCAGCCTGTTGAGGTGCCTCTGGATGGCAGCACAATCCTCTGGTGTATCAGCCTGGTTTTGTATCCTGGGCAAACTTGCTGAGGATACATCAACCAAATCATCAGTGAAGCTGTTGAACAGTGGTGGACCCATCACTGACCCTGTGGGGTGCAACACTTAAAAATTACTGGCCTGTGCCATGAGTCACCACCCTCTGGACCAGCCATTCAGACATTTTTCAGCCCACCTCACTGTCTGCTCATCCAGCTCATACATCAACAGCTTGACTATGAAACTCTTATGAGAGACAGTGCTGAAAGCTTCACTCTGAACTCTGTGTAGACAATATCCACCTCTCTCCCCTCATCCACCAAATAACCACGTCATTGTAGAAGGTTATCAGGTTGGGTTTGAAAGTGATGTTATTGTGGAGATGAATTATTATGGAGTTTTCAAGGGCTGGTATATTTTACACTCTCGATATATGTAGTGAGCGCATGTTTCTGTTTCTCTTCAGGAATTTTGTGAATACTTTTATTCAGTTTAAGAAGCCTATCATTGTAGCAGTAAATGGCCCAGCCATTGGACTTGGAGCATCTATATTGCCTCTGTGTGACGTGGTTTGGGCCAACGAGAAGGCTTGGTTTCAGACACCATACACTACTTTTGGACAAAGTCCAGATGGATGTTCATCCCTTACATTCCCTCGGATAATGGGCCTGGCTTCTGTAAGTAGCTTGCAGGGTAGGGGCTGGCAGCTTCACAATTCAGTTGTGATAATTTATCCAGTGTGATTTCAAGACTTTTTGCCTTGCTGTGTTGTCTTTTTCTTAATTTTTTTCTTTCTCTCATGAAAACCTTTCATGAGAAGCCACCCTTTATAGCTTTTCTGCTCCATGCTCTTACAACTTAGTCTGAACCTGCATGCACGGAACAGAAAGCTGGCACGGGACTTAGTCCCACCTTTGACCCTAATGGTGCCAGAAGGGTGGTGTCCTGTGTACCAAGACACACCTCCCCTGCTGCTGCCTAGTGAGGACCAGCCATGGGTGTGTTGCGTTCAGCACAGCACCAGAGTGACACTCGGTGTCACTGCACAGCAGAGCGCTGTGGCACCAGCCAGGAGCAGTCTTATGCCAGTATGCAAATAAGTATTTCGGCTTCCATGCACTCCTAACAAAAAGCTATTTAAGAATCTCTTACCTACGTTATTTTCATGTTGCTTAGTGGTTTTTCATGCTGTGTTCTTTGAAAACTTAGACCCACGTCCCATTCCAGTTTGGAATCTGTGAAACAAGTGCTTGTGGCTACACCTTTTTTCCAAAACTGCTGTTTATTATAAAAGCCATTTGTTTCCCTGTAGGTATTTATTGATTTAAAAATATACGTTTCAATATATTAAAACACCAGTTTTAGAAGATCTAATAGCTAATTGTGTCAATCTGGATTTAGTTATTAGAAGAGAACAGAAAAGGTAACTAAAATAGATTAACAGTTATAAGAGTATCTTTAATATCTTAGCATGTTTCAAACTACTGATTGTTCCTTTCCCTTTTTATTTGGTCATCCATCCATTCATCCATCCATTCCATCCATCCTCGTCCTTTAAAGACTTGTGGTTGTTACTTTTCATTTCTTTAGAAGTTGTACAAAAAACACGAGCTCTTCCCTAGTGTACTCTTTCATATGTGTTTGTGAATGCTCTCATTCTTAAATAGAAAGATTTAAATTGAAAGCTTCCAGTGGTAAGAATTCCATAATGATCAGTGCAAAAAGGGAAAGAAATCCACTGTTTCTGTATTATCCTTGGCTCTCTGCAGCATAGCAGTGTCTCTATGGGACAAAGCTGAACTTTACTCAGCACATTTCATGAAATATGTTCAGAATCCATGCTGAAGACTTTGATAAAAAGCATGCTTTTTGTCTGGAAAAGAGCGAGAGAGAAGTCAGCAGGAATATGTTACAAGTGAAATGCAAAACATTCAGGGGAAAAAATATACAAAACAAAGAATTAAGGTCTCTGTGTGCATCATAACATTTTCTACGAAGGTATCAATTCAGCAGTAGTGTCACCCTTAACTCTTGTAAGCCAGGCTTACAACGCAATGTTGTTAGCTGCAGCTATGTAAAAATCTTCCATTGCAAGATTAGTGGAAATATCTTCCGTGTGGGGTCAGTCACCTTCTGTGAGTGAGCAGGTCTGTCTGTCATGGATGGGTTTCTTTTTCACAAACATCTTGAACCGGGGGCTTATTACAGAAAATTTGAAACCCAAACCTTAGGATTCAAAACTGATACCATCTTGGAAATACCAAGAATTTTAGAAGTGTTCTGAAACTTGACTTTTGAGTTTTGAAAATAATCTGTGATAGACATTAGAGTGATGTCTGTATGGGGAGATGTTGTATTTGCCATGGAGTTCTTGCTCTGGTTGTCTGGTCTGAGGTATAAAGCACAGGAGCTGTGTGATCACACATCACCCACTGGGTTTCCCTGCCAGTCCCCAGCATGCTTGGCAGTATTTCTTATGCTTTTCTGTCAGTCATGAGGGATACACATTTCCATAGTGCCTGTAGTCCACATCACAGCCAGGATCTGGGGTGGTTCAGAGGCCAGCTGCCTCCTGATCATAGTGCAAGAGAGCTGAAATGCCCCATGGCCCCTGGTGCCTGTGGGCTTGCACAACAGGACCCTGGTGAGCCTCAAAGCCTTCACTGGAAGAGAGTCCAGAGGTCCCAGTGAAGTTCCTCTGTGGAAGGAGACATTTTCTACTTGAAGTAGAAAATGAAGGTTGCTAATGAGAATCTTATATTAGTGAAATATTTTTATCATCCTCATTGCTATTGCTGTAGTATATTTCTTGGAAAGTAACCACCAAGTGTGTTAATTTTTACAGCAGGTACAAGGCATGATTACGATTAAAGCTTGTTCAGCAGTTGGTCTCCAGCATATGTTGTGTATAGATCAAAAGTGAAGATGCCAGAGCAAGACATTTCCCTTCAAAACCTGTCAAGTGAGAACATTAATGGGAATGCTCATTTCTTGTGAGATTTTATGCTAATGCTGTGTTACAGCTGGCAGAAATGAGATAACTGCACCCTTCTCACTTATGGTGTTTCATGTTCAGGAGAACTCAGCGGTTGCAACTAAGTTTTAGGGTAAAAAAAGGTTTCCTAGCATTCATTTTTATCCTTGCAAAGATACGTGTGAAGAATATGTAGACCTGACCACCTGGCTTAAATGTTTGCCTTTCCTAACTACTAGTTAGATTGACTTCATATTTTGATATTTCATAGAAATGTTAAGTGGTTTTTTAAATTACTTTGGAAGAATACTTTTTCCCCAACTGCGTAGGAAAAATGATTCCTTTTTTAGACAACCATGTGTACATCTCTGATTTTTAGCTAGTATTTCAGGTTATTACTATTCACATACATTTTGGAAAATGAGAAGGAATGGTTAATGAACCTTGTATATTGATTTTTTGTTCACAGAAGGCAGAACTATAGGGTATAGAACTTGATCATAGTGCAAGAGATTTGGGTTTTTATAAACCAATATGTGTGAATCACAGCTTTCCATAGTAACTGTGAAAGATGTGCTGATGGTAAAATCAAAGTAAAATATGCTAGGAAACTGGTTGGGTTTTTTCCTTGCATTCCTAATGGACTGGCAGTCAGGAGGCAAACTGCCAGTAGAACCCAGACTTTGTATTTCATTACAAAGGAACTAATAAGAGACTGCAGAATTTCCAAATTGCTTCATGTGTAAAATGGCAATACCAGGAACATGGTTCCACAGTAATTAATTAATTATTTATTAAGTTAATAATTAATTATTTGAGATCCTTAAATCAAAGTTGCTGAAATAATGATCAAAATTTCCAGTATTAGAAAACATTAAACAACTCAGAATTTTTCCCTAAAAATGTTACACCTGTCAGGTTTGTGTTTTAGAATAGCCTTATTTCCTATATTTCAAGAGGCAATAATGAGTTTGTCATATTTTTCAGTGGAAATAAGTCATTAAGAAACAATAACACTGATTTTTTTTTTTTGAGGTTGACTATTACTCTTGTTTTTAATTTCCACTGGCTGTTTTCATGCAAATGTCACTGCAAACAAAATTTAACTGTATAATAAACTTCACTAAAGCAAGAATTCAAGTGGTTGTAGGACAAAGCTTTAATGGGGAAATTGGTAAATAGTGAGGTGCATGATAATTACAAATCAAAAACATTTACAGAACTAGAGATAGCATCTTGTTGCATAGAATGTAGTACACGATTCTGTACCTTTAAACCATGTGCAAGTTCTTTTAAATACTGGGGGTTTTTAATAAGACTGCTATATCAGATTCTGAAAGGATTTATCAGTTCAGTATTGGACTCTTGGAGAAAATGTGAATGTTTATTTTCTATGAATTTGGTCAGAAATTGGAATGTATTGTTATAAAGGGCAAGCTGATGTATTCAGTGCTGTTTTACAGATTTGCCAGGCATTATAACCTATTCCCACATACACAGATAACCAAGTCAGCAATACTGCAAGAAAGCCAGAACTAACAAACATTCGTGGCCAGGAAATGACAGAAGACATTTTCACATTTAACCCTTAACCATAGACATCCACATTTCAATAACTACTGACCTGGTAGTGGTCAACAACATGGACCAACCAGCTGTAGGCCAGTATTTTCCTTTTTTTAATTAAAACTTGGAAGAGCTGTAATAAAACTATTTCAAAAAGTGCAGGCATTTTTCTTATTTGTTTTGAACATTTTTCCTTTGATGAGTTTTGTCTCATTACATTTCATACCAGAAGTAACTTTTTATCCCTTCAGGCCAATGAAATGTTGTTCAGTGGAAGGAAGTTGACGGCGCAGGAAGCTTGTGCCAAAGGACTCGTCTCCCAAGTGTTCTGGCCGGGAACATTCACACAGGAAGTAATGGTTCGAATTAAAGAACTTGTCACATGTAATTCAGTTGTAAGTTTCCTTTATCTTCTTGCATTTTTATGATTAGATGAATAAGAATTAATCTAAGTAGTATTAGACTTCACCTTTTTGTCCTAAAACAAAAAAAAAGAGCCTTTTCATGAAACAAGGACTGCATTATAATACAGCAGTGGTTTTTGACAGATTTTTATGTATCTTTCCGGTTTGGGGTTTTTTAGGATTCTTCTTAAAGTTTCTGTCTGACTCTTCTTAACTACAGCGTACTGTGGCATATGATAAGGAACATAAACCAGCATGGGATTTTTACGATATAATTCGGTATTAACGTAGTTGCTGAAGTCCAGCTTAGTCTAATTGACAATATGAACAGTTGCCCTAACACCTGCAGAGAAGCACAAAGTCTTGAGTTAGCTTGAGTTGTAATTTAAATTACCAAGTAAAAAAATACAGTCTTTGACATTATGTTGGACTTAGTTTTATGAATAACACCTAGTGGTTGTGTGCCCTGCTGGCAGTTGCACAAGATGGTATCAAATAGTGCTATTTTTAACTTTCTTACAAGAAAAGGTGCAGTACAAATTAACTGTTCTGTGCATTAGAAATTTTGGATTTTAAAAGCACATTATTCATTTTCTAAACAGAAAAAACAAATTAGTTTTTTCAGTGTATTTTAAGTGCTCAAAAAATCAGGATTTGCCCAGTTATTAGAGCAGTTTGGGATAACAGTGTTATGATTAGCCTTCACCAATAGAGAATTGCACTTTTCTGTAGTTGTAATACCATATATTTTTTTTTCATAGTTATTTTATGATTTCATTATTTTCACACTTTCATGCACTTTTAAATTGTACTGGTATAAGCTAAAGGAAATTTTGTGTGATACTATAAGAAAGATGACTGTGAGGAACATTTCTTACAGTCATCATATGTCCATGAATTGATAAGCTTAAGTTGATAATCAGCTTCAGGATTCGTCCATATAAACCTTTTATCTACCCATAGAAGCACATGTGGTGCTCAGTTCTTAGGCAGTACTAACCCAACTCCCCCTTTTTTAATTCTGGCCTAGGTACTTGAAGAATCCAAAGCTTTAGTACGTAACATCATGAAGGTGGACTTGGAACAAGCAAACGAAAAGGAGTGTGAAGTCTTGAAGAAAATCTGGGGCTCAGCACAAGGGATGGACTCAATGTTAAAATATCTGCAGAACAGAATTGATGAATTCTGATGAGATGCCCATTGACACTGGAATTGTATTTCTTGGACATCAGGGCAAGCAAAATATGCCCATCTAAAAAACCTTATATAAACTAACCCCTTGCTCAGCTTGGGAACAGGAGTGGACACACACCCCCTCCCCTTTTATTGCCAAGGGGTTTAAAAGTACTGTATCACTTAAATTTGAACAAAACTCCTTTCTCCCTGATTGTTACATGCAGATATATACACACACAAGTGTATGTGTGTGCATATATCTATATATGTATTTTATATATATATATAAATGTAATATGTGTGAGAGTGTGTATGTAGACACACACACACAAGCTAAAAAACAATAGAGTGCACTACCAAACATCTCTTTAAAAGCTCTAGTTTTTGTTATCTTTGGCTAGTACTGTATCAAATAGAGAACGAATTAAAAAGTGAATGGTGTTGCATTATTTTCTGTGTGGCAGGGAAGTCTGGAATAATGCTTTTCTTTTTCATGAGAATACAGAATTGAAACGGGTATTAGCCAGCCCTTGCTTTCTCTGCCCAACGAGTCAGCTTAGAGAAAAGGCATTGTCTCAGAAGAAGGTTGAAATACCTCAAGTCATGGAACATTCTAAAATTTTGGGGCAACTACACCCTACTATGCTTAAATCACACATATCCCCAAAAAGAGAGTGTGCTCAGGATTAATGCTAAGGAAACACTCTGTTATTTTTTGGGGCGGAGGTATAGAGGGGTGGGAGGAAGGGGCAGGAATATGTCTGATTCTTACCCAGACAGCATGAAGAAACCACTGTCTCTTAGGGAAAGGGAATGAGGGAGAGCCAGAGGGAAATGGAAGGGGGAAGGAAAACAAAACCAACACAAAAGCTTGTTTTGCAGTATTAGTGAATCACTGAATATCTTATGTATGAATATCCTAAGTTATAAGTTAGTTTTAGTGGGTTTTTTAAAAGCCTCTCTGGGTTGTTCTTTTTTTGTTTGGTTTTTTTTTGTTTGTTTGTTTTGGTTTTTTTTTTTTTAATAACTACATAAGTGCTTCTGTTGCTGGGTGAAAATACTACTTTATATACAGTTTGGGTTTTGTTTTTGGTTCTTTTATCCTATTTGCTGGTTTAATTGATGTATTACACCAAAAATGCATTTTATGTTCATAAATTTTAGGTTCACTTAGAATATATTATTTAATAAGTTAAAATTCTTTTGGCACACTATTAAGTAAAAAAAAAAAACCTCTTTAAAAAAAAAAAACTACCTTATATTAGATGTTTAATGTTCTTTGTCTATGCTTTTTTTATTATTTGAAATATACACTATATGCAGTATGGTGTAAAAGAGTGCCCTGTGTAAATAGACCTATTTTGCATTCCTTTCAGGAGTGGTTATTGATTCCTGACTGCAGATATCTATTATTACTTGGGTATCTGTGCTTGCAATCTTATTGAATGTATTATGAAGAATGAAAAAGAAATCAAACCTTATTTTTGTACAGTTTTGAACTTTTTACTTGGAACTGACCCACCTCCCCTTCCCAGTGGAGAGCTGTACAGTGTGTAAATCTGCCTTTACCTTGGATTGGTACAGTATTTTTGCATCTGTGGGACCTACTTCTTTGTTCTAGTAGTTTGAACTATATATAAACTGTACAATCTGTAAAGTTTTTATAGAATAAATATTCAGCTGTGAAAACTGGTTAAATAAAACTAATATTTCTTAACACATTTTAAATGTTGGTTCTCTCAGAGAGTTGTCTTTTTCAAAGACATTTCCATTCTAATTTTAAAGTAAACTTGCTGAAACAGATCTTGCAAATTAGAGGCTTTAATATTTATGTTTTATTTTGTTTAAAAAACTCTTACTTTCCTTCAAATTAAAACTTGAATATTAATTTATTGGTGCAAATTTTACAG
Source organism: Rhagologus leucostigma (assembly GCA_013397725.1). Lineage (NCBI taxonomy): Eukaryota > Metazoa > Chordata > Aves > Passeriformes > Rhagologus > Rhagologus leucostigma. Next base: position 2,311,294 of record VZTD01006115.1, on the reverse strand, counting down.
CAGTTTTCTCTTACAGGAGGTAGATAGGGAAAGAAGAGAGGGAATTATTCTACTTTTAATTATTTTGTTAGAGTTCAAACGAATGCTCAGTCAATGTTTCTTTGCAATCTCTTAAAAATACACTGTTTTCCTTACAATAGTGGGGGGTAAGTTAGAATTCCGTGGTTGAATTTGATTTTAGTGAAAAGGAGAAGAAAAGATACCTTTAACTACACGTTCTGTAATGTTAAACCTCGTGGAGTTCGACTCCAATTTATATAAAGATCCCTTTCTGGCACCTCTAAGGGCATAGTGTTGTTCATATCTATATCAGCTGGGGGGCTATTTATGCTTTCTTTAAACATGAAAGAACTGTTACAGTGAAGACATTTAGAATTAAATCAATTGAAGGTACAGGCAGTTCAACTGAAAAAATAATTCTACTTCATTCATTTTTTTTGCGTTGCTATCAGTTGGGCTGTTACGCTGCCTACAGCTTGCATGATAAAATTATTGGTGACTGTTTAAATTCCTGTCTGACTGGAAAAAGTCCTTCCTTCAGGCCCCTTCCTATACACTGTCAGTAACTATTGTAAGGCACTATTAACAAATGGTGTTCTCATGCATAAATATTGCACACCTTTTGTCCATACGCTGGACAACAGGAATACTGCTTCTTCAGGAAGATACTGTGCCCTTCTTTTCAGTATGGGTCAGTAAATATCTTTTGCTGTGTGTGAAGGTTACTGTCAAGTCTAGTTCAGTCTCTGCAAAGCCATAATAGAACTAAAACAGAAACATTGGAGACCTCTAATAACAAACAAGAAAGCCTCAGAGATCATAAAAACTGACTTAAGACATTCTTAAAATGAGTGTTTTCAAAGCTTTTCTTCACAGAAGAGACAGGTCTTTGTCACGCCTGACTCATTGCTGATGCTTGTACTGCTCTACATAAATTTGCAGTACTGCATAGATGAGCTAGCCTGAAACATCAGGTTTAGTCTCTGATGACTGAATCCAGCCATAGTCACAAAGGTTCTCCCAGGCATGGGCAAACTGTGCAGCCAACATTACTTCTAAAGCTCCACATTTGGGGTCACAGCCTCCCAGAAGTAGTGGTACTTCAAAATGGCTCTTCTGTGTTAATTCTGGTGTGAAGCTGGAGGGTTTTGGAGCAGCATGACTTGTTAAACCCAGGTACAATGCAAGAATATAGAAACAGTGTCTTTCTAAATGATGCTTGCGAGAACTTCCATAGGGTTTTTTTTTCAAACAAAAAGTTTTCTGGCTTTTCCTTCTTCAGGCATGAAGGCAAGTCTCCTGTTTGGGTGCCAGTGTCTAGGCAATAGCTAGTAGAATTAGGAATAATGGTATTGGAATATAAAATTCAGCCAGTTTAACCTTGCTCGTTGCTGATCCCTGCGCCTCCTGTCAAGACTATCCGTTATCCGGATCGTGTCACTACTACATGATTTTCTTAATTCCATGGGGAGCATAGAGACAATCTGTGAGGCAACTGGCTGTGTTGGTGCTGAAATTTAAAAGTAGCACAGGAGCCTTGATAATGCAGCATAGGAGTCCTTCCATGACATTCAAGTTCTCTTTCTGAAATAGGCAACAGCCCAGGCGCTACCCAAACCAGCAAATTAACGAGCATTGCCACTGGTCTGAACTAAACACTAAGGCTTTCCCCACAGAATTTCTATCACATTCAAGTTTATTTTTGGAGGTAAATAAGAGAGCTTTTCTCCTGATGAGGAAATTGTAGCAGAGACCCATGGGCTGAATGTACTTGGAGCTGTTTGAAAGCCACCTGTGTGCTCTTAATCCCATCATCTGCTGATACCTTACTTTGAGCAAAAATAGAAAGCAGAGCAAGGTCTTAACTCTGGGTAAGCTAACTTACAACAAAAAGTATTTTGGGGTAATCTGAAGATCTAAACCTGCTGGTAGAGATTTTCCTTGTTCAAACTCCCTAATTTGCATGAGTCCAGGATTTGAAACAGTTTCTCTGACCAAGTCCTCTACTGGACTGACAACATTGCTAAGAGACACTTCTCTGTACTTCAGAAGCTGCACCATTATCATTCTGGAACAAAGGTTCAGGGGAATTAAATTACCTGCTTAGGTGGGATTCGTTTCTTAAAAGTCAGGGATACTTGAAAAGAATAGAAAAAACATGTAATATTGGGCTATAAATTGCTTAACTCTACATGAATACAGTTCATACTTTACCCAAACAGTGGATAAAATAGGACTTCAACCACCTAGGGAATGAGGCAGCGAACAAAACATTTCTGGTCAAAAGGACAGGTCAAACTTACTTCAATAAATGGAGCCAATGCTCTACACCTAGGTTTGTTGCTCGAAGTTAAGGCACTTTCACATTCTTCTGGGACACGACAAGTATGCTTCTGGGAGTATGAGGAGAGAGTAGGAGGGAGGAAATGCCTCAACTCAATTACAGTTTGCCACATGATTTTCCATCCTAAGGAACTGCCAGTAGCTGTCAACACAGACTGTTACAGAGCTTGCAACAGAGTCGGAGTTGGCAACCTTCAGTCATGCAGCACAGGAGCTCAGTTCTACTGGAGATGGCACACTGGTGAATTTGCCTTTCCCAGGAAAGAAGTATCTGGAAGGAGAGCACCTGTATAGTACAAGAGCACCATGGTCCTGCCTTGTACTGCCCCTCAGCTTTCTCTAGAAAATACTTCACTCACAGGTCTCTGCCTTTTATTTCCCTACCTGGGGGGGATACGACCAACAAAGTCACACACCAAGCTTCCTAACAAACAAACCCCAAATACAATTATCTCTTGAGGTACTCACAGGATGGAAAGTGGGTTGATGGGTGAAGATATTGAAGTGTAATGCAAAATGAGAAGATGGTGATGAAATTCCAGTCCTCCTCATCCCTCCTGCACAGGGAAGAACACAACAAATAAGCAGAATTAGAAACCACCAAAAAACCAATGTGTAGGAAGTAAAAGGAACTATAGGAAGAAGCAAAGGAGTGGCAGCTATTCTCCATTAAGTCCTCATTCTTATTGTGCTCAGTTCTGGAAGAACTAGAATCAACAAGAACACCAGGTGGACATAAACTGTTCCACACAGTCTGGAGGACATTATCAGTACCTGTGTCTAAACTCAGATTTTGAGTCTCAGGCCCTGGTCCTCATAGGGGACTTCAACCACCCTAATTCCATCTCCTGGAAGGACAACACAGAGAAGGGAAGGCTCAGGCAGGCTCTCATCAATGTAAATAAACACCTGCCAAGCAGTACAAAGAGGATGGAGCCAGGCTCTTTCCGGTGGTGCCCCGTGACAGCACCGGGGCGGTGGGCACAGACTGAAACAGGTTCAGGCTCCCTCTGAACAGCATGGAACACTTTCTTAATGTCAAGCTGATTGAGCACTGGCACAGGTTGCCTAGAGAGGCTGTGGAGTGTCCATCCTGTTACTCGAACTTCTGAACATGGTCCTGGATAGACAGCTCGTAGTGGTCCAGCCTGAGCAGGGGTAGGTGGGACCAGATGATTGCCAGAGGTACCTTCCAACTTCTGTCATGCTGTGAAAAAAAACCAAATGCCAACTTGCATTCATTTTCCAACTCTCCAGTCATCATCACAAACCTCCTCTCTGGCTTGGACTGCAGGGTCATCAAGGTTATCAAGCTCTGGATCACTGCAGGCTTTAGTCTTTGAGAATCCAAATTCTACTGGATGATACCAAATCACCCAGAACAGGCATAAGTACAGCTCTACTCATGGGAGTGTACCTCATTTCAGGTAACACAGGGGTCATCTTTTACCCTGCCTTGAAAAAGCATAAAGAGAAATTATTAATGCAAAGAAAAAGAAATTTATTTCTTCTAGGATAAACAGGATTGCAATACTTCACCAAAACAAATCCATGCCTTACACCTGAAACACTGCTTTGGCCTCAGCAACTCCTTGAAATTTTGCATTTTCTTTCAAAATTCTGCCTCAATCAACGAAGCTGAACAGTTTCCCAGCCAGGGCAGTCATGCTGAAGCAGAACCACGTGGACCACCCAAGAGGAAGCAGGTAGTGCAAGCCTTTAGGGCCACCGTAACACATCTGTACCACATCCTCTGGGCATAACTTAGTGAACACCCACTGTACAGCAGCTGTGCAACTCTGCAGAGTGAGAAGTCAACTCATAATGCTCTTAATAAACCGGTATTTCCTAGATGCTGCTTTCCAAGACTCATAACCCTCTCCAGCAAAATATTCTGGCTGCCAGACAAAACTATACCATTTGTCTCAGTAGGAAAAGGCACTCACTGAAGCCACCCCCAAAGTCACGTGCTGAGTAAAAAAGCTGCTGACAGTAGCAACTTTTGTGAAATAAGATGCTGCTCCTTACAAATACAAAATTTTTGGAATTCACTGAGCTTGTCAAATTAGGCTGAGATCTTTAACCAAACAGTATTACTAAAAAAACCAAAACAAACCTAAAACCACCTGGTATGCCAGCAATAACCAAAACGAATACTTCTAAAGAGATTGTGCTTGCACTATGTGATGTAAAGTAAAAATGACACAATAATATCATTTTCTTTCCATGTTCAAATGTTAAAAGATGTAATGTCCCCATATTTCTTTCCTTCTCTCCACTGTACACACACACCCACTTATCCTGCCTTTATGCTCAGAAAGATTGGTGGGGGTTTAAGCTGGAAACTTGATAAACCCAGAACTTACATGCTGGAAGCATTATTTTGGATGCTAAGTAATAGTTAACAAAATTAAAACAGTGCAAAGCTGGGAGTTCTTAAACTGAATGATCCCTTGAATCAAGGGGATCAAAACAAGAAAACAAAGGGAAGCCACTGTGGCCACTAGAAATTCTTCTGCTTGGTTCTTGGTAGGACCAATGGTCAAAATAACTCTGAAATTTTAACTCTGTTATCTCAAGAGTTGGGCTGTAACACCCACAGAATGATTTCTGAAGAGAGTATTATGCTGTATCTAAGAATAATCGAAGTCACACTTTCATTTGTTAATGTTTCTGAAGGAATTCCATGTTGGCAGAAAATTACATTCTGGATGGAGAAGAAACAAGTCCATGCATGCAAGGGAAGAAAAAGAAAAAGGTCAGGACTTGACATCAATTTTCTTGAAGAAAAATAAACCACACCAGCCAGTGTGATGGAGAAACCAGAGGCAACAATTCCATAATCTTTTGGACATTTTGGATAATCTCTTTCAGCTCGTAAGAACAGGTTTAGTTTGCCCTAGAATCATAAACATCTGAAGTAATTGATATTAGTCCGTGAGGCAGCAGAATTGGTTCCAATGCCTTCAACAGAAGATCTTTGCAAATTGTTAATCCTAATGATGTAAAGCAGGAAATTTGGAATCTCTTACAACCCACTTTCAGAATAAACACTTAAAAAATAATTTGGATCCCTGATCATTCTGAAAGGTCCTGGCACCAGAAGATGGGCTCCTGCATTTAATAGAGTTCAGGTTCCCCTAAACTGGATACCCCTATGGTCACACCAACCATTCAGATAAAGGCAAATGCACTTTTTCACATTCACTCAATTTTACATTCTGCTACAGGTTCAGACATCATAGCTCAGCAAACAGATTTTTCACAGACATTAAACAGTTTAAACATAACTGGTTGAAAACTTAGTTTTCAATGAGGAAAAGAAAAAGCAGTAAACACACAAGAATTATAATAATGAGGTACCTCAAAATCTGAAAATAAGTGAGGAGTTTCTGGAAATCTGTGGTTAGCCTACATTTAAAATGCCATTCAGCTCCCTCACTGCACTTCCTAGCAGCAGGACAGGTCCACCCAATGCTCACATGGTAAGTCAATGCTTTGGGAGCAAACCTCCCTGAACAAGAGATGTGGCACATCTCCTTTTGGACAGTTCTTGACACACAGGCATTAAAACTACAGTTTTGCCTCTGAGCTGGGACAGGACCCGAGGGAATGGCCTGAAGTTGTGTCAGGGGAGGTTTAGGTTGGATATTAGAAAAAAGTCCTTCACCCAGTGGGTGACTGGGCACTGGAACAGGCTCCCGAGGGAAGTGGTCACAGCTCCAAGCCAGACAGAGTTCAAGAGTCCAGACAATGCTCTCAGGCACAGGAGTCACTCTGAGATGGTGCTGTGCAGGGCCAGGAGCTGGACATTGTGATCCTTTGGGTCCCTTCCAACTCAGTATCGATATTCTGTGATTCTATGATTCTAAGCAATACAGCAGTCTGTAGTGCTAATATATATAAAATAATTAAACAAATCAGTCATATAAAAATTGTCCAGAAGTTCCTGAGAGGGTTTGGTTGGCTGAAAATAAATGACACTTCAGAAATCCTCAGCAGGGTTTTGTATCCCAAGAAGCTGGTTTGAACACGGGATTTTCCCTCATGGACAGTATCTGGCCAGCACTACACAATAACCTGACACACCATCATTATTTCCCCATCTCTATTTCTCCCTAGAGCCCCTGTAAGTTCATCCTGATGAAGAAGCGCAGCTGTAACCCGAGAAGAGCTGCAGCCCCAACAGCGAGGGCCCAGAGGTGAGTTATCGCTGAGGCACAGCCGCCCGGCGGCACAAGGCACGAGTGAGATAAGCGCTGGATTTTCCCTCTCAGGCCCCCGCCTCAAACTGAAACCACTGGCATGGACGAAGGAGAATCAGAGCATCCCACCCCGAAACCACAAGTAACGCAGGAAAGAGGCACAGCTCCTCCACAGGGATAACAGCCGAGACTGAGGGTCTTCTACGTCCATTGTTCCTATCGTGCACAGCAGGAGCTCTGTTTGAGGAGCCGCGAGGGGCCTGTGCCTGGACTGCTGCCACACTTGACCCTGAAAATCACTGATGATAAAAGAGCAGAGTGCAGCACTGCTCAAGTTACAGACTTGCCCCTTTTCCTCACCAGATCAAGGCACTATCGACGCCTCACAGGCTTGGTCCCAGCTCACACCAGCAACGCGAAACTGCGCCTTCCAGTGTGCTCTCCCTGATAACTAAAGACATCCACACCTACACCCTGGACTTGGAAAGGAGTTATCCAGGAGCCTGACAGAAGAAGTGGCTTACTCCTTCTGGAGATCGTGGTGCCAGACTCAAGAGTGCAGTAAATGCTGCCCTACCCCAGGTGCCCTCAGACCATGGCACTTGCAGTCCAAAGGCTGCTGGGTGGCCAACATCTGCTGCCAGCTCTTTCTCTTTGATTCATGTTTTGTGGAGGGGCATCGAAATATCTCGGAAGCATTCACTGACCAACTGCCACAGAAACAGTGCGGTCATAAACGAGGAATGATGCAAATGCCAAAGCCTCTCAGCCTCCGAATTCACAATATATTTAGAAATTCTGTTTTGAACGGTAAAACTAAAAAACCCAGAGCACTGTGGGTCTCCTAGCAGCAAGACCTGGCTTTGTAGGATGGGGATTTGATCCTGTGGAGTGACACTCTGGCTTGTTGCTGCCTCTGATAGGATTACATTTATCAGGGAGCTGGAGAGCCTCTGCGACTCTGTGTCTCTGTGGGAACCCCTAAGGGGAAAATCAGGGTCTCCTCAGAACTGACAGGAAAATTTAAGACTTCTTCGAAGAAGAAAAGAAGCAAGGCAGAAGAAATCCGAGGGAAGAAGTGGAACTATTCCTAACAATCATGATAATTGCAGTTTTGTAAGTTGTGCTGGCTGGGTGCCCAGAATGGGTAAAAAAGCCCCAAACCAGTTTAACTGACAGGCGTATAACCATTTGCACAGCCCTGCAGCAAAGCAAAATGACCTCCAACTTCTCAAAAATCTTAGTTATAGATTTTCCCTCATACCTACTCTTTTTTTATTTGAGCAAATTAATGAACCTAGGCTTTAAGACAGTAGTGAAATTTTATATTTCACTATGAAATATAGAGAACCATGAGATTTAGACACATAACTGTCAGTAAAAACAAACAGGAAATAAAGCTTGCTTAAATTTTTAAAATCACTTATTTAAAATACGTTTAAGATACATAATAAGCCAACTACACACACACAATGCATAACATTCAGCAGATCAAATGTATATTCTGCATGGATAACTCACCCAATAAGTTTACAGGCTTTTTCCCATTGTAAGAATTTTAGCCACATTTTTGTCTCTGGTGTTCTTTTTTTAAAGCTTTCTCTAACAAGCCACCCAATTACCTTTGTATCACACCAGCTTTACTCTCAAGTTTCATCCCCCTGCAACAATGACCTACCATGGTTGCAGTACAATTTCTGAATTCAACACTTGTGAATATAAGAAGTGTTGGCAAAGCTGCAGACCAGGGTCTCCTGGCACAGCTTCAGAAGCTTCGCTTTAAAGGTTCTTGGTGCAAGATTGCATATGATGGGGAAACTTTCACAAGAAATTCCAGGAATTCTAGAGGCAGATATCAGGCATCCTCCTTGATGTCCTCTGTGGTAAACCAAAACCTTAACTTTTTTTTAAACAGAAGGTGGAACAGTGAAATTATTTTGCACTGTTATTTGATCTGCACGGGCTTTTCCTGCCTAGAAAGAGTTAATCCATACAGTAGTTTTCTTTCTTTAGCAGGAACTACATATCCCCTGATCGAATCAAAGAAAATATAGAATTTTTTTAAATGGTGTCCCTGAAGTTTACTGAGGGAAGAGGCAGGAGCCACATGAAACAGGAACCCCTGTAAGGCACTACATTCTTCCTCATCTTTCAGATCAGTACAGTATCTGTCCATGGATTGAACACCCTTCATTCCTCTCTGCTGTGCTCCCTTTGTCCAACCACCCTTGAAGCAGAACTTCACCAACACTCAGACCAGCTTTTGACAAGGACATGTAAACCCTTTCCCAGCTGAAGAGGCCAGCAATATCTGGAAAAAGAACACAGGTGCTGGAGGAAGCCTGGAGCTTTTCTGGTTTGACCTACCCAGAGCTGATACTATACAACATTAGAGAAACATTAGAGACATTTAGGCTCTTAATTTCCCATTCACCCTGACATGAAGTAGGCTTTGAGCACTGTTGGCTACGATCTGCCCAAAATTATATTTACTACCTAATTTAAATAAGTTTATCTTTCCTAATGATCATTTTGTATCAGGAGAGAATAAGCAGCCCCTCAGAATCCAGTTCCTTTTTCCTTGGGCCATTGTAATATACTGGTTTCTCAGCCATCAATGCCAGCTCCCCACATGCTCAGAATGACATAAATCACAATTTTATCTAATCTGCATCTTTTCTAATAAAAAGAAAGCCTATTCTTGTCCTAGCATTATGTCAGTATTTATCTTTGAAGTCCCCTGGAGCTGCATCCGATTCACACCAGAGTACAAAAACAACGAGCACAATCTTTTGGTTGCCTTTATTCAAATCCTTTAGTCTGTTTTGCTGTTATCCATCTTTCCCACAAACCCAACTCGATGCCTGCTAACACAATGCACAGTACCCTGGCTCAAGACTCGCTGTTTATGCTGCTCTGGACACGTCTCTTTCCCTGCCCCCCCCAGCATCTCCATGCTTTATTTATTCTGCTGACTTGTGCCAAATGCTGAAGTCACAGTCTGAGTTTTTGGTTAACTTACACCCCTAGCTCTTTTTCCTATTCTTACTGCCTTTCCTCACAAACATTATCAGGTTTGAATAGCTCAGTCTTTTTCATACCTGCCATATATTTACATAATGGACAACTGTGGTTTACTTTCCTTTGCCCCCTTCTCATGAAAACCTGGCAGCTCACAATGCTCCATATCCTTGTGCATTTGCATATCATCAGGAATAATCTGGACCTCACAGCGACGTGGGGGTTAAGAAATATGAAGCTTATTTTGGCTCTGTTGTGATTCTGAATCCTAGCAGCCAACTTGCCTCTTTCAAAATGTCATTTTTCAACAAAACCCACAGGCTTTTAGACTCTAACTCATCCCAAAAATACAGGCAGATGAACAGGCTCCAGCCAGCTCTCACTTGCCATGAAGCCAACATGCTAATAGAGCTCCATCTTTGCTTTCAAAAACCTCATGACAGGGTAATTAACTTAATAGTCCAGACTTCTCTTGGGTCAGCTTCAATTCCCTTCCCAAAAAACTTGCCCAGGCTCTTGACAGCATCTTGAAACTGGTTTTCACTGTCTCACACTGTTACTGCTCTTGACAGTCTGTTTCAGGATTTTCCCATGTCCCAGCCTTTTCCATCACCAAGGCAAGCCAGACGCTGCTGGGAGAGGAGAAAAACAAGGAGTGATGGATCCCCTCGGTAATTCCCCAGTACCTCCAGAACCTGGTAGGGAGGGCATTATCCTGCTGGCAGCAACATCCTCAGAACAGCTACAGGAACACAACTCAACAGGCTGCTTGTTCAGCTGCAGTACCGTGGGGCAAGGAGAACATTTCTGATCATTCTTTAAAAAGGCCAATCAAGTTTAAAAGCACTGGCTTGGGTGAAAGACACTGCAATGCATTTCCCTCTTCTCCAGCCTCCCTTTTCCAGTTGTAGCAAAATCTTTTGTGCAGCTTTGCTACTCTTCTCCATGACTTCTTTTTTTTTTTTTAAAGGAAGCGCTGGAAGGCAGAGATCGTCTGTTTTCACACATTAGTACAGCACTTGACATGATGCTGCTAGCAGGCTATGGCATTTCGTGTTCAGCATGAGAACTGGTTAAAAACTGGGCAAAGTGCTCAGAAGTTGCACCGTTTCATTCTAAATGTGCTACTACCCATAGTGAATCCTTCACTGAGAACATCCGTAACGTTCAGGCAGCAAGGGTTTAGACAGCACGAATAAATTTTATACCCTCTGCAATAAAACTGACTGTAGTAATTTTGAGTTACAGACACAGGGAAACATCTGTGGAGGTCAAAAAACAAAACAAAACAACAAAACAGGCAAACTGAAGATGAGTGAAGTCAAGAGAAAGTGAAGACCACAAGAAGCTGCTACTTATTTCTATTTCTAAATGGCAACAGGATTCTTTGAAAAACCTGATTCCAGAAAAATATGCCCTAACTCAGGGTCACACAGAAGAACTCAGAGCTGATGAGAGGACTCAGCTCCAGGGGCCACTGTCATCAGATGATGCCACCCACAGCAGTACTTACTCAGCCTACATGCTTGCAGGTGGATTAACGAAAATATTTAAATGCCTTTCACAGGCAATTATCAAGAGGTTTTTTTCTTGCCATAGTTGTACAAGGGCAAGAAACCAAAAGAGTTTGTACAGCACTGATCAGCTTCTTGATTTTTTTTGCACAGATTCTCGTATTTGTAGATTTTCTCTCAGAACAGGGCAGTATCTCATCTCATTTGACTGTGAATGGAATAAACTTAAACATGCTCGGAGATATTTGGCATTGTAACCTATTTGTTCATTAGGAAGAAAAAAACCAGATTCTTACCAAATTCAGGACACTGTGGAAGAACCTAGGAGTTCTTTATGCACACTGCAATCAACCACCTAAATATTCTGTTCTCTTGTGACCGTGGGACTCTCAAATTGTTTGGAGATGAGCTTGCAGAGAAACACATCAGAACCTCGTCTTATGTCTGGAAAATACTGTATATCTTTCTAAATTGTTATTCGAAAGATTCAAGGCAAAATTTTTCATGTTTAGTCTGTGTCCAAGACCAATTTCTAAATTCATTTTCTTCTTTATCCTTTTAGCCTTTTTTTGCTGAAATTGAATTCAGAGGTAAAAAGGGGGCCAACCACAACCCTTTTAGAGTAGTAGCTGTATGAGCTGGCACACCTTAAGAATCCGAGGTGCTTCTACCATGTCCTCACAAGTTACAGGGGCAAGCATCTATGACATTTTGGACAAAGTCTGGTTCATGAAGACATTTCTGTGCTATTGAAAAAGCTTCAGCCAAACATCCATCGTATGTTACTACTGCAGTTTTCAATTTTTAGAGACAGATGTCAGTGAATCCAGGAGGACTTGAACTTCCTGAACCAACTCACCAGTGCATATTGGAGTAAGACAAGAAAGAGCTGTTCCAGATTATGAAGCAGCAAAGCAGCCCTGCATGGGGCAGACCTACCTTCTGACAGTCATGTTAAAGACATTTTCTTCACAGCTCACCACCCTGGAGGTCCTCAGCATATAATTCATTTGATCAAGCCATGCATTAGAGAAGAAGCAGAGAGAACAGCATCTGGATCTAAAAACGTCTCATGTTCAGTTGAAACTTCGCAGCAACTCCGCTCTGAGCCCCCGGAGAGGAAAAGTCAGCACAGAATGTCATTCACAAAAGAAACAAATCTGTAGAATAAAAATTGGCTTTTCCACCCTGTCTACCAGCACCAGTGAAGAGTTTTGCCTAGAGCTTGTGTGCTTTCTTACATGGAAGCATCATGGCTATGCTCCAAGCTCCCACTTCCATAGGAGCTATACGAGAATAGTTCCCACGGTCAACAATACCTTGGGGACTTGAAAGAAAGCTACCAGAATTCTTCATTATTTAAAAAAGAACTCACTTCTCTTCAAGGGAAGGCAGAAAGGAGAGAGGTTCTCATGCAAAGTAACAGGGCTGAGGTTGGGCTGGAAGCCCTTTCGAAGCCACATCTTATATCGCTTCCTGAAAACGTGTTCAATCCCTGCTGAATCTTGCCCCTCTAAATCTTCATTGCAAGGCACGGAGCTCTGATTTCACTCTAATTTAATGAGAGGCTTAATGTCTAAATGTTTTGAGCGTTGCTTGGGGAATAGCAAAGAAAGCCTGGCAGCAAGAAGCAGAGAAAAAGGAAAGAAAAAAATAAACTCTCTGACCCTGTGAGAAATCAGGGAACCAAAAAAGCATCCTACTGATTCTGCAAAGTTTAAGGGACTTCGATCAACAGGGATCAAAATTTGGCTCCTAAACCTCATGTATAATCCCCAAAATAAAGGTGTGACTGCTTCCCACCAAACGCATCAGTTTTTGCCTAGATCACATAGAACTGACATGCTTATAATGGGAGCCATAATTAATAGTGTTTCAGTAAAACAATGTACGGGAATTTAGCCATGTCTCTCAGCTCAGCTGAAAGCAAAGTCCAACAGCTAAAAATCCCAGCCTTCCTCTCAGGGAGAACAGAACAATGAATCTTGCTGCGGAGTGACATATTCCAGGCAATTACAAGAGCTGCAGACCTCAAAGCCACACTTGGAGCATGACTGGAGCATAAATAGATTAGCAACTGCTAAGGACTGCTCTTCCTCCTGATTCATAAAGCATGTTCCCACTTCACTTTTGATGCCCTTAATGATGCACAACCATTCTTTTAATAAGAAAAGCCATTTCACATTTTTATAAATATCCCAAATGCTTCATGTTACCCTTAGTTACCCTTCATGCCTCTGTTCTCTGCAATGCTGCTCACTAAATGGAGCCATGTTTTCCCAGCACATTACAGTCTTGCCTTGAGCAGAGTAAACCCCATCCCATTTCCTTCACTTACATCACCCTCCAGGCAGGTAGAGGAAAAATAGGAGTTGTTTTGCCCTGAAGCCCTGGTCAAAACCACCCTGCTCTGATTAGCAGTCTTCAGAGGAAAATGGATGTGGCAATCACCAATTCCAGGTTCTGAGGTAAATTCTGTGAACACTAAATGATAACCTACGGCTCTCTCAGAGTGCTTTGCAAAGCAAGTAGCTTGTCTGAGGCTGTTGCATTGAATGGGAAAGTGTCAGAGCGGCACAGAACTGCCGAGCTATTTGTAGAAGGTCACCCAGCAATTGGTTACCAGGGCTACAAGTAAAACCCAGAGGTCTCTATCACAGCCCTTCAGGCACCGTTCTCTTTCTGTCTCAAACTGTCTGTCCTCATGTCCTGTCTCACCTGCCCTCCCCAAAAAACACGACCGAAAAAACCTGCACCAATTTTCCACTTCCACCAGTGCAGGCTGCAGCAGAATCCAGAAGAGCACTGTAGTCCTTCACACTGTCTCCCAGCTATGTAGGTAGCTCACTACTTAGCACATCCACTTTTCTGCACCTCTGTTCTGAGAAGAAGAGTAAATGCACTCTGTGGGGCTGGGTATCCAGCCTGAAGGCTGTCAATGCCATTGGGGAATTAATTGCCTACAAATAAGCACCACAATGATCTGCTTTTTTAAAATCATCAAAACTCTGTAGGGACTGCTGTTTTTTACAGATACAATCTGAGGCTGCTTATATAATTTTAAAGACTTAATTAATGGAACTTGCAAACCCATATTCTGAATTGCTAAATGCCAGCTCTTCCTACTGACCTTTAAGATCAGTGCAGGCCCAGAGGTTCCACGAGTCTCAGACTGTGATTCCGTAGTATTTAACATGAGAGATGCGAGTCATGCCATCCTGTACAGCAGCACAGATGTCAGTGACACCAGGAGTACACCACCACCTTCCTGTCAAATCAGTCAAAAGTACATGATACGGCATTTAAGTCAATTATGGGAAAGCAAATTATACTCGATGAATGCAAAGCTCAAAAATATGTGAGCACATTTAAATCATTTTATGGGGCTACAACGTCTTGTTCTGACACCAGGAGCGCTAAAGACGGATTTAGCATCTGACCAAAAGACAGGCACAAGAACCAATGTATCACTGCTGGGTTTTGCATCTGCTCTGCAAAAGCTGACCATCTAAATTCTTCATTCCCTTCAATAATAAAGAAGAATACTCTCTTCATAAATAGTAATCAGCGTTGTCCAAATGACAGAGTAGTGCCCAGTTCATTAAGGATTTTATTCCATGCCAAATTACAAAAACTTGAAAATTGCTGTGTAATAGCTCTAGCTGCCTGTAGAGTCTCAAGATAAAGCCTTTTAAAAATGCATACTCTTTCTGGCAGCACTGAATAGGGCTAAAAACTTCAACAGTGACAAAATTAGAAATACTTGTCTTCATGATAAATCAATAAACGTGCTGTTATTCAAGAGTAACCACGCAACAAAAGTTAGTCCCTTTGCATTCTCTGTAACCCTATTGATATATGACGCAGAAGGGCCGTTGGTATCTATAGAACCTGGACATCTGCCTTAGGCATTAGCAGCAATAATATTAATAACAATATTTATCTATATTTTACAGAGGGGTGGGGAAGGCGCAGAAAAGCCTTGCTTAGGAAATTCTTCAATTACTCAAGTCAAACACATCCATATTCTAATAACTAAATTGTTCTAAGAAAGCCAACTAAAAGAAACTTGCCTTAGCCAAGGCACCCTGCACTTTGCTTTCTAGAAAGCTGAAAACTGCTCAAGTCACTTTAGCTCCCCCTTTTTGCTCCTGTATACAGCTGCATTAAAATAAGTATTGTTCAGTAGTGCTCGAAGCTACTTCCAAGGGTGAAACAGAGGCCACTGCTTTATAAGAAGTTGCCTTAGTTTATAGTAGATATTTCTGAAGTTCTTGTTACTATTCAGAAGGTGGTGGTTATTTAATAGCCCACTAATTTAATTAGTCTCCAGTTTCGGTCTTTAAGCTCCACTCTGTGAATAAAAATGATAAAGAGAAACAGTTCAAGCATGTTCCAGTATAGCTGCCACATCAAGACAGAGTCAATTGCATGCATTAATCTTTAATTAACAGCATCAGAGGAACTATAATCTAGTTGCTAGAGTACTGGACTAGCTACCAAAAGCCTTCATTCTAATCCCAGATCAGCCACTGATTTGCTATGCACCTCCCATGAGAGGGAGAAGAGAAAACACCCCTCTAAGTTTTCCTTTTCCTTTATATCTTTTGTCTGCCTTACCATTTCTTTTTGTAGTAGCTGTAGCAGGGGCACTCCCTGCATCACCAAAACTCCACCGTGGCTCTGCAGTGCTGGGTGAGCAGCCCAGCTGCTAATTGCAATTAACAGCAGCATCAACAGAACCTGACCTATCTCAAGATGGTTGTAAATTTTTGGCATTTCTATAACACTCTATAACTTCTCTATAAACCAAGGAGAGGCAGCCTGTAGCAAAGAATAATAAAAGCACACAAATCTCTTCCAACAAGAACATTATGGCCCCTCTTTGTGAAACCTTCCTTACTCCCATAACTGCTATGCAAAACCCAGGCTGATGATGCATGAACTTGGCTTTTTTTTCCAAGTTTACATATTGACTAGCCTCTCCAAAATGGATATTTCCCAGTAAATGACAGCATGATGCAGCCAGAACAGAGCTTATACTCCTCTTTCCCTAAGCTCTGTCACCTCCCTTTCAAGCTGCTTTAGATGAGCACAAGTTCTTGTCTCTCCTGTATTCCCCAAACCCCACCTGTGCCAAATCTTGCTGTTTTCCCTCTGCAACCACAGCAGCTCTGGAATCTGAGAAATTTCTTTTTCACTTCCTTAGCTCTAACTTTTCTGAGAGTCCCCTCATGCTAATACTCCCTTCCTCACACAACGTACTATCACTACCATTAGTCTCCCACTCTTGCTAATGGGATGCACACCTTTATGGGATACATACCTTTATTTCTCCAGACAGGTTTCTGATTCAGGCAGCATTTGCAAACCAAAAGGCAGATATGTTCTATTTAGAGTGATTTTGCATAACACATGCTATCCAACTACCTCAGCTTTTATCTTCCTTTGTCAACATGAAAAGTTTGTCCTCTATTTGTTCTACACCCACCAATCTATGAATATATATAAACATTTAGTCAAACTTAGTGTGCCTGGAAAAGCATGTGGTCTTTGTGCCCATTTCCAGAGGGTTCTGCTACCCACCAGCAACCTCTCAACAACATTCCCTCTCCATCCACCAGCAGAGAGGCAGGACTGCACAGCTCGGTAGAAAGGCTGAGGTTAAAGCAGAGCAATTCCCTAGCTCTCAAGGAGTGGCTTATCACTGTCTGTCCGCAGTCCAGGACAACAAAACCTCTACTTCTCACACAACCAGCTTGCCTCAGGTTTGTCTCTGCATTCAGATATTTGGCTCTCCTTCCCCACACTAGATAAAACACTCCCCAGAGGCAAAATTTTTTAGTAAGCACTTAGTCGCCTTTGATCTCAGAAGCAGCTGGTGCACAGCTGCTCCCCATTACTTTTGCAGCTCTCAGGAACCTTTTGCATTTTCCTGTCCTCCCTCACAGGCAGGCACAAAGGGCAAGAACATCACCAGCAACCATCTTTCATTCTCAGGCAAAAACTTGTATCTCCATCATACGTGCCCTGCACAATTCTTCCTTGAACTACTGGTTCAGTCTCAGATCTTCCCTCCTAACGGGATGCCCAAACATGTGAGCAATGCCTTCCTATTCCTCTTCTCAGCAAGGGTCTTCTGCATGATTGGGAGTCTCCTGGGGAGACACAGTACTTCATCTGACTGTACAGATGGTAAAGAACAGGCTGCTATACCTCCTCTCCAGAAAAAAATATTCCCTTGGGTTCAGTTTTTTGCAGGAGGTAAGATAGGATAGGAGTAATTTCTAGCCTGGTTTTTCTTCTCTGCAACTACAAAATCCAGCAAGCACAGGAAAGCCTCTCTCCTTAGACATGAGTGCACTACTGGACCTTGCTAGGAAGCATGGATCTGGTTAGCACAATATCATCTCACAGAGCCTAAGAGCAGACCAACTGCAGTGCCTATTAACAGCACAAGGTTTTTCAATTGTACTTTATACAGGTTTAAAGAAAACAGGATAAAGCTAGAAACCAACCCAGCATCTCAAGTTAAGTGATTCAGAGACAGTATTTTAATCCCTTCCTTAGCTGGAAAAGCCATTTGAAGCCACCAGCAGCAGACAACTATGGACTGTAGGAAGCAGCACAGCCCCTATAACACCGAGCTTTGAGAAATGCCTGCAGTCCGTTGCGTACGTACACAGGAGGTGAAGGTAACTACTGACCAACCTGCTGAGACTTCCCTAGACATCCACAAAAAAAAAAGAAAAATTAACCTTAATACTCACACGCTGAGGAGAACTGAGAGCTAAAATCCTTCTTCTCAGCTTGCCTTCCAGAATGGTCTCACTGAGGCAACGACTGTGTACCCACCAGCTCTTCTACAGCACCTACTCCACCAAAGAGCCCAACCTGCTCTTGCAACCAAGTACTCATTAGAAAACTCACTTCACCTGGTCCTGCTGCTGCCACTTCAGAGTCAAGTTCCACAGCTGCTTCTGGAACCACTATGGCAAGCAAACCCACCCATACAAGATTCTCACTTCTTGGTGGCTTTTGTTTCTCCCCAAGCAGTATATATTACACTTGTTTGTATGCCTGCATACACATTGTTGAGGAAAAGGTTTTACTAGAATCTGGTAGAAAGATGATCACATTCACTGAGCCTACAGTTAGTAGCTCTGAAGCTACAAACTTCAATTTTTCAAAAAAATGTAGGATTTTTAACTTTGTATTACAATTTTTGCTACAAGTGCAGCTTCCAGGAAAGCTCAAGTGAAAACTCGACCTTCTTGTCAAGAGGAAAAAGGAAGATACTTTTTGTTACTAGTTTCTTTTGTGAAAGTCCACAATGCCTCAACAGACACTTTCAAAAGCAGACTAGCTAACAACTCAAGCCATTCACACCAATGCACAGTCACGAAACACAGTGCTTGAGTCAACCATGTTAGGTATTGACTAGTCATGTGCCAAGTCAAGAATTTTCCCAGACACTTGTACCATTGTCTATTCAGTTTGTGATTGTGTGAGTCTGTGTCTGTACAAGTAACTTCTGCTCCTGGTAGCCTACTAGAAACATCTCATGGCAGCAAGATTTCGAGAAACAATGTCACGATTTAAAAAACTGTTTGCTGATTCATCAGACTTGTGTTTGTAGGACATGTAGCAAAACTTGAGCAAAAGGAGGTTATGGTTAGTGGAGGTGTGTGATAGACAAATACCATCTGGTAAATCATCCAGCATGATTCTCCTCACCGAAGAGAAACAATAAATAGATAAAAATAGAGCTCGGTTGCTTCCCATGGTCTTTCTGCTTTTCTGTGCCACTCACCCTGACATTTCCACTACAGCTTTTCCCCAATTTCCAGTACCAATCTCTCACTCCATCAAGTGAACAACTTCAATTTTAGCACTGCATTGGTACTTTAATGATACATACCCACTCCTTAGAACAAAGCCTAAATCCCGCCTTCCCCAAGCCACCATCCACCTTTCCATGGATTTCAACAACAGCAGCCTGGATTCTTTATAGCTGCCTATGCTGTCAGCATTACTACTTACTGTTAATGAAACCTGTTTCACATCAAGTGCATTGTTTGAGGGCATGTCCACAGCTTTCTTCCCAGAAAAGTCTGCAATAACAGCACAGTGAGACTCAGCTCCATGAGATGCCCCGTAAGCAAGAACCATACACCCCTTTTGGAAGCAGAGATTGGGTGTGTGTTTATGTGTGTGTGTGTGGGTGTGTAGGTCAGTTAAGAAAGCAAGCAACAGACTTTTGCATCACTGTCAGAAAAATATCTCTGATAACCGACTGTGATCTGCAACATCAGTGGGGCAGGTCAGTAAGCCTTCACTTTTTCCACATTTAATGGGTGGTCCTTCCACAGCCACACACCTTCTCCTCACCTTTATTCTCTTACCTCCTACCAAATCAGGGGGAACACATCTCCCCCTTTGTTTTTTTTTCGCTAGCATGTAGGCCGAAATATCTTAAACAGGGATATAAAGGTTTTGCAGATCTTTAATGTAAAGAAATAAAACACTTAATCCCAAAATGAGCTTTCCTGTCAAATATTTTAGCTAGCAATCTGTAAAGCTAACTTTCAAATTCCAAATTTGCTCCTGGAAAAGAGGACTAGCTACAGCCAATTCCTGAGAAAAACTCTCAAAAACTTAACTTTTCCTAAAAGCTAGAATTTTGAAGTTTTTCAGAAGGCATTGTACAACAGTGAAGAAACAAAAATCCATTCTTTTCACTGGCTACAAATAACAAAAACATGTACAGACTCTTAATACTTGATCTGTTACATAACTAGTTTTATAAAAAATATTTTATTCGTTTTCTGTCAGTAACAAGGGATTATTAGAGACCTTCTTCTGTGGATGTAGCTTTATGGAGGACAATCATCATGAGCTCCTACAGCCGTCTGAAGCCAGTAGTCCAGATTTCTAAAAATGACGAAGTTGTACAAGTTCTCTCCTCCTTTGTGGAAACCATGTTCACTTTCTCTCCAGGAAACAGGGCTGTCTGCAAAGCCATGCACAGTTAAGGTCAGCCAATACGCCAGTTTTGGTTCTCCAAAATAGCAACTGCAAGCAAGAAGACAAGATAATCAGTGATTTTAGTGGAATAGGCAGCACATTCAAGTCTACAGTATAAAGTAAAACAATCGAAGACACACTTTAGTGAAAATTTATTAACAGTTAAAAAACGCTGTTTCATCCGCAATAAATAAACTCTACTACAGTAGGAATAATCCTATTTTAGTTTTATACATGGCAAACCTGAAAGCTGTAGCAATTAGAAAAAGTTCCAAGTTGTAAAGTAGCAGTTCTGACTTTCCTACAGCATGCACTGTCTTTCAGAAAATTGAACATTTAATGAGAACAATTGCTGTCAGGGAAGAAAAAAGACAACGGAGGAAGTAACATAGTCGGGCTATGCTTGACACAAATACTTTTACCACCAGAGAGGAAACAGATTATGAATAATCAAAGCCAGATATTATCCACTCCACATTTTAAAAATGAAGGAGTACAGTACAGCCACGGTTTCTTAGAAATTCAGATAAAAAACAAAGTCATGACTAGAATACAGGGCAGGCTTTTTCAAATTCGAAGCATCCAAAATTGTTTATTACTTTTTTTATACTGATGTCAAGCTTCCAGCTCATTTCCTAATTAAAAAAAAAGTCTTCATTTATATATTTTGCTATATATATTTTGCTTCATATATATATTTTGCTCCAACTTTTGTATTTACCATACAAAAGTATTTAAAAGTGATTTCAAATATTAAGGAGTGTTTGAGTACAAGTGTTTTAGTAATGTGCTCCTGTCAGCCCTTACCACAGCTGCTCCAATAACTGAATAATCTTCTCAGGAATTATAAAGCCTGTGATTGTGCACAAAAAAGCTTTTTCCACCACTGTGTTGGGCTCAGGGCAGCAATAGGTTGATAAGAAGCTGGAGGATTTGTTGTCTCTGGAAGAAAAAACAAACAATAAAGCAACTAAAACAAATATGTTTTAAATATTCTATAGGATGTCTTATTAATCAGAACATGTACCAAACAAGTAGGATGTACGTGTATCATCTAAATTAATACCAAAGTAACTAATGACCAAGCAATCAATACAAAAGATCTCATGGTGCTGTGGGTTAACCCTGTAAGCACCCAAACACCACACAGCTGCTCATTCACTCACACACAGAATTGAAAGGGTAACGGGAGAAAATGCATGGGTTGAGATAAAGACAATTTAATAAGCAGAGAAGAAGTTCCACATGAAAGCAAAGCATGCAAAGGAATTAGTTTACTACTTCCCATGGGCAGGCAGATGTGCAGCCATCTCCAGGAAGGCAGGACTTCTAACTAACTTGGAAAGACAACCACAGGAACTCTGAACATTTCCCATCCACCTTTGCCCCAGCTTTTATTGCTGAGCACGTCACCATATCCCATGGTGTGGGATATCCCTCTTCTCAGCTGGGGTCTGCTATCCTGGCTGGGTTCCCTGCCAGCCTCCTCACTGGCAGGGCCATACGAGAGACAGAAAAAGGCCTTGAGACTGTGCGAGCCCTGCCCATCAATAGCTAAAACATCCCCTGTTATCAACACTTTTGGTCACAAATCCAAAGCACAGCACCACACCAGTTACTATGAAGGAAGTTAACTCTATGCCAGCCCAAACCAGTACATATAGGTGCCCCTGAAAACACAGATAAAGCCATTCAAGACTTACAACAAACATTTAACTGCGTAACAGACTTCCCACTTACAAAACAGTGTCTGTCTTAATTATTATTCAACTATTTCTTAAAATAAATTGTGGCTTTCCTTACTTAAAACATTTTTAAGGATCAAACAAATCCAAATACTTACAAGTTAACTTGATTCAAGACAGCACCCAGCCATTCAAAGAGCTCCTCTGTACTGCAGGACTCCTCTGGCTTTCCTTGTAGATCATTACTTTGTAACACTGGACACTGCAAGTCCCTTAAGGTGCTGAATGTTATTTTTGGCTTCAGTGCCTGTATTTGGTTTTTTGAAAAGTATGACATCAATGTTGATCCCTCTGCACCTTAACAACACAGTACCACAAACAGCTGTTACGAAACTACTAAACAAAAGAAGCAGTGAATACATGAAACATTTGTATATAAATACAAAAAAATGCAGTATGAAACTGCTTACGTGCTGTTAATCTATGGCAAAAACCTTGGAATCTTCAGCTTCCTTATCTTCTTGGAAATAAAAGTTAGGGCAAGATTCAGCAACTTAGCACAGCTCAGTAAATGTGCTATCTAACTACAAAGTGTACATTTGCCAATAGGAAATTCAAGTAGAATGAACTGGCTAAGTAATAAAATCAGCTTGTTAGAAAGAGGAACTCAGAGTGTTCCTGAAAAGGAACAGATAAAATGGAGCAGGAACTTCATCCCAGAACAGCTTGTCTTTTGGTCACATCGAAAAGTGAGCATGTGATTACAGATTTAAGAACAGATTTATCAATGATGTCAAGAGGAATTCTAGGGTAATCTGGAGCATAAGGACTGAAGACAGAAGAAAGGGGAGAGGGTAAAGAAATCAAAATACATCACAAATGTCACTTTATTAGAAGAATAAACACCCCTCCCCACTGATAACTCTTGTGGGAAAGTACTAGTAAGACATCCAAAATTCTAAAATCCTAACCTAGACGAAAAAACTTACCTAAACAGGCATGTTTTAAATTCAGAGATATTAACCAATTTGCTTTTGAAGCAGGAAGGTAATTGACATGGAATCAATGCTCCTACATTTCAAATTCCAGATAATGTGTGCTATTTTCATAAAATAACAATGGGTGTCTAGGAGACCAAGAAATAATACCTTACTCGTGAAAAGTCTGAAGTGCAGAGCGACATTTAAATACCACAGAAAAGGCATATATAAACAGCAGAAATTCAAGAACAGGGTAGAGTTCACTGTGGAATATTATATCTAAAACTCGCTATCAGAAAATAGGGACTGCCTACGGTCTATTAGCCATATTTATGTCATCAAGAACAATAATTTAGGAGAGTAGGAAAAAGAGGGTGAAGCTCATTTTTTTAAGTCATTCTTCAAAAAAAGACTGTTCCAAAGGGCACAGTGACGAAGACTGGCAGTCACTGGATTCTTCTTAATTTAGTATTTTTATATAGATATATTTAAGTCTGAAGAGTGCCAGAAGAGATGATCTTCCTTACTTTCTGTTGGCATTTGTTAGACTAACAGGTTCAAAGAATATATAATATTGCCCTAGAATTCCTAGTAAAATACAGAAGATCATACATGTTACACGCCTGCTGCATGTGGGAGCCTCAGCTATAGCCCTAAATGTAGGAAATCTCAAAGACAACAGTCAAGACCCTAAGAGAACAATTCCTCTAGCTACAGCATAGCTTTCTATGTCAACAGCAACCAGGCATATCATCAAAGCTTTTCAGAGGCCACTGAATTTCATCCAATAAACACGTAAAATTATGATAGAAATTGCAGCAATAGAAAAAATATTGTATTGCCTCTGTCATTAAAGACATGAGACACTCCATATTTCCTTTTCCTGTTCTTCTTGGTGCCAAAAGCACAATGCGGGAAAATTGCGTATAAAAACCAAAAATCCTGCAGTGCTGGCCACAGCAAGAAACACCAGTTATCAGCAGGAAGGCTGAAAGCAGAATGTTCACAGAGGACACAGAATCTCTTGACAAAACACAGCCCACTTTTTCCCTTCCAGCAGAATCTACACAATGTCTCATATCTATTAATAAAAACCTATAAAAGTTTTAGTTTTGTCAGTACTAAGGAACTAATAGTTTTTTGTGTGTTATGAGCACGAGATTCTTGCACAGAAAGGCATTCAGATTTAACTCCATATTCAGGAAATGATTGACCTGACCTGTTTTTGGGATGTAAGAAAGAGAGGGGAAAAAAATGCTATTCTTCCTCAATGCTGTTAACATAGGCAGCAGCAAACATAAGAAAAATAGTAGCCCTAGAGGCATTTTGCTCTCTGCCCAGGGTCAATAAATCCAAGCAAGCTGAGTGTGAAGATCTGCCACCTCAGCTAGATTTATGTCACCATTTATGGTAGCAACAGCCTTCACTGTGACTCTTTCCTGAAGATTACAAGGACGGGAATAGCAAGACTTTAAACAATTTCTGTATGACAAACAAGGAAGCATCCTTGTCATATGATTAGCACTTAGAAAGGGGGAGGGGAAACATGAAGGACTAAAGAAACATGAATACGGGACACTCCTAAAGGAGCTTGTAAGCAGCTTCCATTTCTCAGATCAGTTAACTCCTTCTCAGACTTGGTCTTGAAGAGCCAGGAAAATGGAACAATATAAAAGGGAGATGGGAAAGCATTCTCAGGGACCTTTCTAATATCCCTTCTCCCTAGTGTGGAGACTCAAAGCAGAACAACACCAAAAGCTACACATCTGTGACGAAGAAAACCATGTTTTTCAATACAGACACCTGCAGTTTTCATCAATTCTATGCAAATGCTACATATCCCTACATACAGCCTGTTCTGAGGTAATACAAACAACTGGGGATTTTGAAAAATTACGCTTGGAGGAGGAACAACACTTGAGTCCCAGAAGAAAAAATAGCGTAATTAGAGAACAGTAAATAAACGAATACTAGAAGATGATTTGAAGCAATACAATTTCTTATATATATAGCAACCTCTTACTTGGCTCCAACCTCAAACAATTGCTTTGAGAATAAAGTGATCAAACAGCACACCGTGTATCAGTGCACATGGCATGCGACAGAAACAGGGACTCTGTACAGGTCCTGTAACTACTGAGGAAATCAGAGTTTCCCATCTTAAGTATGTAACCAGATACATAACTTATGTGTATTAATTAAAAAAAAATAAGTGTACTGATAATGGTTATGTATGTCACAAATTTATAAAGAAGAGGCAGCACCATCAAATAGGCAAAGTTTTGCCAGAAAGCCTGGGCAAGATAGAGAAAGGAAATGAAGCAACTAATATATCTCCCATGAACCACTGTTGTGTTACTGAACTGAGATGTTCTGTGCACAGGAAGTAACACCCTCCCCACCCCAAACAAATAAACAAAATAAACAAAAAATCCCACCTATACACCTTTTAATCTAACTTTTCCCTCCACTGAAAATGCATTTGGACAATCACTAGAAAAGAACAGTAAACTAAAAACATTTGGACTTCATGTCAGTTGCATTTCAGTTTTACATTTAGTTCTTATTACCTGTATTATACCAAGCCAGTAGGAAGTCAAATTCTAGAGGTTTCTTTTCTTTCAAGGCCCAAAGCACTCTGTTATGTTTCTTGCTCTCAGGGTAAAAGCCAGCATCAGTCAAGTCAATCGTGATAACTGCAGAAAATGCACAATAGCTATTGGTACTCAACTGAAATAAATTTTATTATTAAATTAGAAGAGAACAAAGAAAACAAAGAACATTAAACTTCCTTTCTACATACACAGAATTTTTACAAAGTATTTGCTTATGCAAATATGACTCCCCATTGTGTAAATAAATATTCACCTCCTGCTGTTCTTATTTTGGTATAATCTGGAACTGCCTCCTAGTGACTAGAGGGACAGATTCCTCTCGAAATGGCACTGACAGAAGTCCCTGAACAGTGCCTTAAAAATATCTTGGTAATTAGGCAAGCTATTAGCAGAAAAAAAAAAAAAGCTATAATTTCTAACAACAAAAGTCATGTATACAGCAATGACACTTTTTCAACAGGCTGGTTTTTTCCTAGGTGAAATGTCCCATGGATACGTTATATTTATTTTTCAAATGGAAATTTCATGATACATTTTGACCATCAGAATGGTAAAATGATATCCCTTTTTGCCAAAATACTTATTAAAGATAACAAGTTTCCACTCCTGAACTTTTTATGTAACTATGCCTATCAACTGCTACAAGTTCCAATACATTTGAGATGGTATAGTGTTCATGTTTGGGTTCTTTTATTTACTAAAAAGACAAATTACCAAAAATCACTCAAGATGTCCTCTCTGCAGCTGTTAAAAAATTATGTTTTCCAAGTACTTGGTATATGGAGATTACCACTTTAAATGTGTGAAACATAGCACAATTCTCCCTTTTAAGCAAGCAGTCTCGCGTGAGGCTCTTCACTGATTTTGTATAGTGCACACATTTTAAACACCTCCTTCATCAGTTTAAAATTTTCTGACTTAAATCAGAAGGTACGCACACTATGCAGAGTATGCAAAAATTCTTGAGTCCTACATCCCTCCAGTACAAACAACACAATGAGAACCCCTGAAATTAAAAATTTTATAGAATACTGAAAAGATTATGTATTTGTGTCCTTAAAGCTGCTTTACTACTTGGAAAAAAGTCCTTTTGCTCTTCAGGCAGTCCTTGTACTTGCATCTGGAAAAGTATAACCTAGACAATAACTAATTTTAGTGAAAGGGAAGTTCCAACATCCTAACAAGTTGCTTCTTAAATAAGTCCCGTTAATACAAATCATACTTACTATATCTCATTACTCTTTTGCCTGAATACCGAGAAGGGCGACCTTGCAGTCCAAGTTCCTCGTAAGTATCCTTATCCACTGACAGAATTAGTTTACCTATAAACAAAACAAATTTTAATAGAACTCATCTTCTACTTGGTTCCCTTTGAAGTCTTTTGAGAACCGTATACCTTTCACAACGTTCGCTTCGGATCAATGGTATTACTAATGTAATGCAGACTCCTTAGTTCCAGTTAAATGGATTACCAGATTAATCCTTAAAAAAAAAAAGGTTGTAACTCAATTATCCTTTTTTTATCAAAGAGGTCTTATGAACTAGAGTAACAAAAGCATAATATTATTCCTGAGATAATAATAGCTTTTTTTACCATACTACTCAGTTCATTCTCTCCATCTTTCCTCCACTCATCCCCTAGCACTTGCTGTGTCATTAGCTGAGCACTACACTACACAAGGGCCTGATTTAGTAAACATTCATGCTCAACATGCACTGCTCAACTAAATAAACAAAAGCAGTTCCTCCAAGTCCAGTGGGACTACTCACACTGAGTAAACTATGCTTGTTAGCGATGAGCTGATACGTGCTGGAACAACTCTGCTTCTGTGCTCATAAACCAGATCTGGCCGCTGCTGCTTGGTACAGAGCTTCATACAACAGCTCTCTACCACAGTCTTTGGGTTCCACTGCACAACTAACAGCACAGCACAGAACACAAACAAATAAGGCTGCAGAGGAAGAGTTCTGTGTGTGTGACATCACCCGGAACTGTAACACTGTCTCTGCAATAATTGTGCATGCTTGTAACACCTGTATCACACAAACTCAATCGCTATTGAGTATCCATTTTGCCAGGACTGCGCTAACAGATACATAAAAGAATTCTTCCGAACAATCTGCATTTATTCATGCCCTCATGGGCATCTGTCATATTACAGCTTCTTAGGCGAAAGGGCAGACAGACCAGTTTGTATTTCTATCATATCTTATATAGTGTTAAATAGAAATAAGACAATGTAATTGAAGCTCAAAATAGCTTCATTTTCTCACCTCAGATCTGAGATGTTCTATGATGTCTCGTCATAAAACTGTGATGTAATTGAAATAGACTTTTAACATGTTACAGTCCTCAAGGAATCACAGAATCCTCACAGAATCATCAAATGGTTTGGGTTGGAAGGGACATTAAAGATCATCCAGCTCTAACCACCCTGCCATGGGCAGAGACACCTTCCATGAGACCAGGTTGCCCAAAGCCCCATTCAGCCTGGCCTTGAACACTTCTAGGGATGGGGCATCCACAGTTTCTCTGGGCAGCCTATGCCAGTGCCTCACCACCCTCACAGTAAAGACTTTCTTCCTGACATCCAACCTAAAACTACTCTCTTCCAGTTTGAATCCATTCCCCCATGTCCTATTACTACATGACCTTTTAAAAATTTCCTCTATGGTTCTTTTTCAGGCCTCCTTTAGGTACAGGAAAGTGCTCTGATTCTATCCAGAGCATTCTCTTCTCCAGGCTGAACAACTCCAGCTCTATCAGCCTGTCTTCACAGGAGAGGTGATCCAGCCCTGCGAGCATCTTTGCGGCCACCTCTGGACTTGTTCCAGTAGGTCCATGTCCTTCCTGTGCTGGGGACCCAGAGCTGAATGAAGTATCCAAGTTGGGGTCTCATGAGAATAAACACTCCATATTTTAAAACCATTTGTAAGCAGTGCTGATAACTTTCTTTTTTGGTAAAAATTCTGTCTTAAAGATCAGTAGGAAACAATGTTTTCAGAAAAATAATCCCCTGTAGCAATTGCAATTATGGTTGAAGCACTGACAATCTGACTATACATAAGCAAAGCTGATTTTTATTGTTTTTTAATTTCCTTTAGATGAAGTAAATAATTCAACAGCATTAATGAAAAAAAGAGGTAAAATTAGTATCTTTTACAATTCACACAGATTTCTAACAAGGTTGGCAAGTACAGTAAGCATTATTTTCCACTTTACATCCTTAAAAAAAAAAAAATAGAAACAACCCAGGCCACAATCGACATGTATTACTGAAACCAAGACAAATCCCCCATACCATTCGGTAGCAGAGCTGCAGTATTATCTTGATCAATTTTTGTCTTATAGGTAAGTGCGTAGCATGAACCTTTAACAGTAAAGCAGAAAAACATGAGATTACACAGCCTGTAAAGGCAGACAAGACAATAAAAACATGTCACTTCAAGATAACCAAACATGCCAATTACCATCTGAATCACTCTAGTGTTTTTATCAACTAACTTTCTTCCACCTTCTCAAGCAAAATTACATTGTTACTATTTTTATAAACCCTGTTCTGGCAATACTTTAAGGGACCTGTACTAGGGATAACATTAACAATACGCCCCATATGAAAACATTTTCTTTCCTTCCACCTGAGACTCTCCCCAGTCAGCAAATGGAAAACCCAATTTTTTTCCCAGATATATTTCTATTACCAGTTCACACAAAGACAAGGTAGAAAATGCTCACATTACTAAATAATTTTGTCGCATTACCTGCCACTAGTCAATTTGGGTTCTTAAAATACAAGTGTCAGATCCTGTGAACTCTGTGTACAAATGTTGTATTGCTTCCATAACACTACTGGCATAAAAAACATTCATAAGATTAAAGGAAATAAGAAAAGAGTCTCACATTTAGCAAATAATGGATCTCTTATTCTCCTGTTTCATCTACACGTTCTCTGTTCCCCTCTCTTTTCCTGTAAATTTTTTTTTGTCTCTCTGGCTATCAGCTGAAGGGTACAAGAGCTATCATAAGCCAAAGGAGTGTGCCCTGCTAGATGAAAACAGCATGGTCTGACTATGCAACAGCAAGTTGGCTGGGCAGAGGCTGTATCTTCCTTCGCATCCTCTTTGCTCCTACTGAGTAAGGATGAGCTGTCACAGTTCTGTTAGTGAAATATAAAAAATTAGGAAGCATATTTTTCTCTTGCCTGCTGTGGAACACAGCTCAACACAGCTCTGGGTTGAAGTATGAAGGAACAATAAAGGGAGAAGGAAGATTTCTACAAGAATCTGCATAAAGGTGAGAAGAAACAGGTGTGAGGATAACTGGAAGCCCACTTGATAGCTGGCTTTCAGAATTGAGATGGAATAGCAGGAAATTTATAAGGAACAATCACAGGAGTTTTGGAACCAGTGGGTGTAAACAAATGTTGTCACACACGACAAAGCAGAAAAAAGCATATAAACAAATTCATGCAGAATTTGCTTAGTGTTTTTCCTTCCCTTCCTTTAAAATACTTTTCAGAATAAATAATAATAAGACTATTAAAAATTTTCCTGTGCTATAAAAAAAGAACATTACTATTGCATTTGTTCTGTTCTGATTTCCTCCTTACCTTTCTTCACGAAAGCATCAATGAATTCATGAGCGACCAATTCATGAATGGGTAAATTCCTCACCACGTAGTACTCTCCAATATCTGCAATTGTGCTTTTCAGCACTTCAGGTAGCATGCCACATTCCGGGATCAAAAAAGACACCTATAAAGAACA
Source organism: Rhagologus leucostigma (assembly GCA_013397725.1). NCBI lineage: Eukaryota > Metazoa > Chordata > Aves > Passeriformes > Rhagologus > Rhagologus leucostigma. The sequence continues at coordinate 2,281,137 of VZTD01006115.1, read as the reverse complement.
CATTTGTAATATAAATCCTATCCTAAAACCTGTTCTGAAAAAAACCCCAACTAAACAAAACAACAAGAAATACAAAAGAAAACCTCTACTTTTCAAAGACATCAGTATATTATATAAAAATTAGATGGAAAAAGAGTAATATCAGACTATTGTCTTAAAAATGTATCAATTTTCATAGTCTCTAGGTACACCAAATACATTATTTAATGGGGTTTTTTGTTTGTTTAGTTGGTTGGTTGGTATGGGGGGTTTTTTGTTTGGTTTTTTTTTGTTTTGTTTTGGTTTTTTGTTTCTTTTTTTTTTGCTATACAATAGCATTTGATGTATTACGTAAAGATGTGATCTTATACAGCATGAGTTAACAGAAGACCTTGTTTCACATCATTATACATTTAGCTTGATGTCACACTGGGACACCTTCTTCAGCCCTTGCTGGAGTACTTGTTGAAGCAGTTGTAACTGAAAATGTAGGCTAAGCATTTCTGTAATCTTAGTGGAAAAGCAAAGACCAAAGTAGAATCTTTAATTTACCTTTTGCTTAAAACATTTCCTGTATGTTTTCCATAGATCAAGAGAACCCTGAAGTCTGGCAGACCAGGGAAAACAAGGTAATACACAGCAAGTAATACATTGGCAAGCAGGAAGCTTCCCAGGCAGCACAAAGCTCCATCCACTTGCTCCTCCCTCCATCCCTCAAAAAACTTCTTTCCCAGAGCTCTTGGAGAACAGGTGCGTATCTCCCTTGGCACATGTATTCAGGAGACTAAGGACTGACAAACGAGCTGCCTGCCACACCAGTAGAAAACTTTCTGATTAGCTGCTAAAAATTGTCTCAGAAGTCAGAAATAATTAACAATTAGCCCAGAGAGTTATAGGGAATGAGAAGGGGGTTATGAAACAGGGCCCTGCCTGATAGTTGCAAAATGCGCAATACCTAAAAATTTTCATAAGGAATGATGTTCTTTGATGTTTGGTCTTTGTACACTTTCAAGCCTAATGAACAAGAAGGGAGATTTAAACCATGAAACAGAGCACAGCTAACAAGCCCTAAGTGAAGTCCAGGTGTCTTTGTTAAAGTTTAGGGCTGGACACGCTTCAGTGATCTCAGACCTAGGGCGAGGTTAAGAAAGCTTGGGGAGAAGGATGTACCACTGATAGTGGGCAGAAAGAATGCAGAATTTATGGGCCATAAAGACATTTGGCAGAACTCTCAAGGTAACTAAGAAACTTAATAAACCCAGCAACTGCGCTGAATCAGCTCTGACTGGATAAGAGGGAATTCCGGCAGGCGGAGATCACGGCCACCGACTCACGGACCACCGACCCCAGAAACCCCCTGGCTCCGAAATAGAGAAAGACTGAGCATGCGGATTAATCAGCATGAGAGACTCATTAACCAACAGGAGATAGAATACTAATTAATAAGAGAACTATGCAACTTGTAGCCAATGGACACTAATTCCTTTGTTTGCTAAAATGTATAAATAGTGAAAAGTTTTGATAGGTGTTGTGCTTGATTTGTGGAAACCCCCGCCTTGCGCCCTGCGCGGAGTAAGCAATGTCTCCTTTCTAAAGGGGACCCTGCGCCTGTGTTCAGAAAGCTCCAAATTCGGCACCATCACCTCTCCCACGGCTCACCCCGCTGCTCCTCCTGCCCGCCCGGTCTTTCACTCCTGGAGGAAGGAAAGAGTTTGGGTATTTTTCCCATGCTACGGGAGACCACAAGCACAAGGGGGGCTAATTGGCCTTTTTTTCCCCCCTCTCCAAAAATGAGGCGCGCGGGCCACCTCTGGCAAGGACGGAGGAGCCCCCCAAAACACAGAGCCAGGCGCGAGTGGGGCAACGGCGACGCGCCCCAGGAGCGGCTGACGGGCAGAACCCCAGGGGACGGGCGGCGTGGGAGCCTCAGGCTCCTTTCCTTCCGTTCCCTTCCCTTCCTTTCCCTTCCCACCTCCCTGAGGGGATCCCGCCGAGCCCCCGGGCCCGCGCCGACCGGCCCCCCCGCGCTCGCGCCACTCACGCGGCAGCTGTAGGCGTGGTCCNTCCTCCTCCTCCTCCTCCGCCGACCGGGAGCAGCCAGACGCGGCGAGGAGGGCTGGGAAGGGGCCGTGCCGTGAGGTCACGTCCGCCGGCTCCGGCGGCGCAGCTGCTTCCGCTGTGGAGGCGGCGGAGCCGCGGTGGCCGCTGTCGCCTGTGGCCTGCCCAGCGCCGGTGGCCGCCCGGGGCTCTCGATCCCTGCGGGCTCTGAGGAGCCCCGGCACGAATCGGGCACCGACCTCGCAGGGCCTCGGTGTGCAGCTGCTGAGTGCGCGGTGGTTAAAGCACGGGGGTGCTTCAGTGCCCGGAGGGAGCACACAGGCTGGAGAGGGACATTTCCCAAGAGCCTGGAGTGACAGGACAAGGAGCAGTGGCTTCAAACGGAAAGAGAGTAGGGTTAGATTAGATATTAAGATTAAATTATTTGCTATGAAGGTGGTGAGGCACTGGCACAAGTTGCCCAGAGGAGCTATGGATGCCCCATCCCTGGAAGTGTTCAAGGCCAGGTTGGATGGGGCTCTGAGTAATCTGGTCTAGTGGGAGGTGTCTCTGCCCATGGCAGAGGGGATGGAACGGGATGATCTTTACTGCCCCTTCCAAGCCAAACCGTGTTCTGATTCCCGAGCAGCCCTGCAGGCTGAGGCAGGCCCCGCAGGTCCTGAGGGGCTGCATTGCAGGGCCCCAGGGCACAGCTCCTGACAGCCTGCTCGGGTAAGCAGGCCCTGCACGAGAGCCATGGAGTAGGACCTGCCTCGGATGTGTTGTGTTGTCTCACCGCTCCTTCCGCACATTGTATATTTCACACAAAGCATGCACCAAAATTCCGGCTTTTCCGCCTTCCTGCAGTGTTCCTTTTGCCGGTCCCCTCGCTTCGTGGCTTCCAATTTAATTTAAAACGGCACCAAGCAACTTTCTGGGTAGTTGCTGTTTCTGCACCCAGCACAGTCGCTACTCCAGCGCTTCCGGCTCGTTAGGCTGACTCAGCCCGCCTGGTGTCAGGGCATGTGCTTTGCGGTGCCCGTGTGCTGGAATGGCACCGGGGCGCTGCTGCTGCTGCTGCTCCGAGCTCGGTGGTTCGTGCCCTGCATCGCCTGAGACCGAGGGGAAGCTGCACCTCAGGAGGCCACTGGCTCGTTAACGCTGTGGAGGAGGGCTGAATTCTGCACTGCCTGTATAAATCAGATTGATCGGATTATTATGAATCAAAAAAAGGCCGTGTAATCACAGCAGCCTTCTAATTTAAAGCGTGCAAACGCTAATGGGGAAGGAGCTACATGATTAATGTCATGTTGTTATCACACCCGCGAGCAGAAGCCTCTGCGGGCAGACGAGCCTCGCACTGCGGCGATCAGAAAGCCTGTGCTACTAAAGGGGTGAAAAGTTCAAGCTTCTGATCAATAAGCCCAGAGAGTCGGGCAGGAAATTTCAGCTATATTCAAAGCAGCATGTGGAGGGGTTTTTATTATTTGTTTGATTTGATTTTTTTGGCGGGGGACTGCTTTTGTGGGGTGTGTTTTTAATGAGCTTCTCTATGCTAATACAATTTATGCTTTCTGCTGGGGATATGAATGGATGGGAAGAGAAATGAGGAAAAAATATGTCGGGGAAGGGTCAAGAGAGTCAAGATTCATGGCTGCATATTCATTGTTAAGTCAGTATTTTATGGATTCTGGCAGGAGTGTAGTTCACTGCAGCACAGTGGAGCACTGAAGGATTCACACCACCGTTCAGTCACTTTGGTTCATACGTCAGGCAATTAATTTTAACCCACCCTTACTCATAGATATTGGCTGTCCTATTATAGAGTATGTGTGTTTTAGAGAACTCCCTGAAGATACTAAGCTACATTTAAAAAACCCACTTAGAAGTCCAGTAATCTGTGCTGTAACATACAGAATTTCCCTATCTTTAAATGAGACATAAATCACATATACAGGTGTGTGTGTGTATGCTAATTGTTGGTTAATGACGACATTTCAATAGTGGTTGTTAAGTTTTATGAGTAATTTGGTATGGGATTTCTTTATATTGTAAAAAAACCAAACCAAACCAAAAAACTTTTAAACTTTAAATAATTTAAGGTGTAAAGCTATCACAATTTTCCCAAGGATTTCAAACCTGTGACAGGGTAATGCAGTTTTACAGTAATTCAGTTTCTGCATGCTTAAAGACAGTTACAGGATATAGTAAAGAGGAAAGGATTGCCTTGAGGCAACCTATGGTAATAGGTTGGAATACGGAAGGATCTCTCAGATACTTCCTGGGACTGGTGAAATTTGATTCTGATTTTGTATAAAATGACTGGTTTTGGAAAGAAAAGTCTGATCTTCACATTACGTACAGTATCTCTTTTTGTGAAGCCTAGCTGCTGCTTGCATGCACTTTTTTTCTCTATGGAAGAGCAATCTTAACTGCTGGATTTTCTGATTTAAAAACCAACATTATTAGAATACTTAGAGTTCTGTTAAATCAAATCTAAACAAGTATTTGTCACGGCCTTTTGAAATTGGTTTGTGTCTTTAAGACGAATCAAAGTATTTTCAGTCACTGTGTTTTCTTTCTAAAATAGTGTTGACTGCAGAAGAGAAGGAAGGAAGTTCTCTAAATCTTTTAACCTTGACTATTATAATTGGTACTCGGTAAACAGAAACAAACAGGTTCCTCTGGCGCTGTGTTCATCTAAAATTAATAAAATGCATAAGACTGAAAACCAGCAATTTACTTGATCAGTGTCAACTGTTTTCTTTCATGGAGGAAGTGGAAAGATGGTGAAGATGTGGACAGTGAGCTTTATACCCTGTTTTTTACACACTTGAGTGCATATATTCAGAGCAATGATGGACTGCAGAAAAGGTCCCACTCAGACTTGTTGTTCAAGGGGCTTACAGACAAAGCTCTGCCAAACTACTCCCCAAAGCAGCCGTTCAAGCCAGGAAGATTAGTGAATGCTAGCCATGGACTAAGTTGTTGGATTTGGTTTAAAATGCCATTAAAACCCTCAACCAACCAACCACCTGATCTGTTTTTCTTAGAGTTAAACCCCCCTGTAATCCAGGAAACCTCATACTCGCTCAGTTTTGTGGTATTACAGTGGTAGAAGAAATGAGAGGGATAATTCCTCTAACAAGGTTCTGGGGAGCAGGAGTGTGTTTCATCTATATTCAAGCAGGGTCATCACCTCCACTTGCCTCCCAAAGATCAGATTTTGTCAGGGCCCTGTATGGTAGTGGGGAATTTTCATGCGCTTTCTCTCTCCTCGTAAACAAATCAACTGTCCCTCACATTATGGCTAATACTAGGCACATGTACTCTGTTTTCTATTCACACTTCCTTGCAGTAGGTAACAAACTGTGGCCATGTTCTCCTGGTTGCCCCTTCATCTTCTGGGAAACATCCTAGGGAACACTTCCACACCCACCTCGACCTTCCATGGGCAATAAATATGTGTCCTTCTCCTTGTCCCATAACAAATGGGGAAAATGCTGCATTTTCCATTGCTGAGGTCTCCTCTCCTGGTGTGACAGATAACAGGCACCATTTACCCTCAAACTGAATAACCAATTAACACAATCATGTTAAACTCATTGTAGCAGTTTTGTTCTCAATCTGTAATTCCAGTTATATGAGTTGATGCGCTAAAGGATTAATTGTCCCTGCAGAAATTGTCTTGATAATATCCTTAGAACATTTTATTTCTAGTAACATTGGTGCTGCTCCTGGGATTGCAGCAGATCACACAGTTACTTTAATACACCATCATGAAGATACAGAATGCAATGCAAAGAGAAAATAAAACTAAGCGTTCTTTCCTGTCCACACCTTAAAAAAAAGAAAAAAAGGCAGCACAGAAATTTAAAAGTAGGGTGCATTTTCTCTTAAGATCATTGCAGAGTACTGCTTTCCTGTCACAACTCAAGCTTCCAGACTGCTTCAAGGAGAGTATTTGCCATTCCCACCAATAAATCAGTAATATTTCTTGTACCTGTTATTGTTCATTCTTTTGTGTATTACTGCATATTGTTAATAAGTGTTGGGATCGCAAAGCCACTGGCATTTCCCCCCACTAAAAGGTTTCTCTGACACCCCCAAATCATAAAAGGTCCTGTGCTGCACTTCACACCAGTTGTGTTTGGGGCTGGCTGTAGCTGATTCCACTGAGAATAGATACCAAAGTTTGGCCCTGCAAGTTTAGCACAGTAAAATTTCAATCATCCTTTTGCAATGCAACATCAGAGCCACATGGTCGCTGGTTTCAAGCGCAGAGAAGCTGGAGATGGTGCCAGCAGAGGAAGAAAGCCACAGGGAGAGGAGTCTGTTCTCTCAGCCAGCTGGAAGCGTGTTTCTCTGTGGCTGGGTGGCGAGCAGCCACCCTGCCTGCGCAGAGGTTCTCAAAAAGCGGTTACTGGAGTGCCTGGATTCATGATTTCTCTCTAACATTATCTAGGAAATCAAGCAACAGAAACTGTGTAGCAATTTAAAATAACCCAAGATTGAAAAAGAGACCCAAACCCGCAAATAAACCAAAAACACGTTCCCTGGTAAGCATAGTATTTTCAGCAGGATTTAAATGTTTAGGGCCCAGTGTGGCATTATCAAAAGTTTAAAATCAGAATTGTACTTTTCATTAATTTGAGCAAGATTCAAACTTTCAGTCTAGAAATACACTAAAAATATTTTCTCTGCCCTCACCTTCCAGCTGTGCTAATGTTAAACTGGCTCATAGGAACAATGGAAGCAAGTTTTGTTCAGGAAGTATCTAAAAGATTATGTGAAGGTTAACCATCAAGTTAATGTAAATACACACATATATATGACTATAAACACATGAGAGTGTATGAGAACCCAGGAGCACAGATAAGAGTAGAAACATAGGAGTGTGGATGTATGAGTGAGTTGAAGCCCGTAACTACAAACATGAAGTTATCTTTTTGCTCTGGTCCCCACGACTTTTAAAACTGGAAGTCTCCCAAGCACCCTTCCTGGGAGGTGTGCACAGTTGTTATGTAAGCAGACTGTTCTACTCTGCTTCTGGGTTTTTTTTTTAGGGTTTTTTTTGTCCAGAATGACTCTGAGGTCTTTGTATTTCTTCCTAAGGTTGTTGCTTTGTTTGGGAACACGTTAAGGAACAAGCAAACCTTTCTACACGCCCGGATTTTTGTTTTAGGCAAAAAATCCAGACAAGAAACTGCACCATCCATTAAATCAAGCAAAGAGCAAAAACTGGATCAGTGTAAAGACATGGCATCTCAAAAAAACTTTTAGACTTCACTGGTTGCCTGGAGGATTAGAGCTCTCTGCAGAACGTACTGAAAGACTGTAGTGTTGTATTTTTCCCCTCCTCTGTGTTTACCTTTCTACGTGGGTCCCCCCTTCCCCGCCCCTAGCCCTAACCACTCCCTCAGGTTTCTCCCATTGATTCTGTTACCCCAACTCCGCCCATGTACCACCCCTGTACCGTGTGACCATTGGTCCGTGTGCTCTTCCTGCGCCCTTCGCCCCGGGTAAAGGACCCTGCATGGCACGTGATGAGCTCTCTCGCATTCTACCCTGCCTTGGGGCAGCAGCCTCTGCCTGGGGGAACCATGCCATGTGCTGGCTCTCTACCTTTGGGAGCCATGCCATGTGCTGACTCTAGGCTTCTGCGAGCCACCATGGAATAAAAGATCTCCTGCAGCCATAATGCGGAGAGCCTTCTCACCTCCTTTACCGTCACCGTGTTGTGGGGCTTCAGCTTTCCGGAGGATGCGAGGGGCAGCCTGGAAGAGGCACGGGAAGCGGAACAGCTGCTCACCCTGAGCAAGCCTCTCTGCGCTCTCCGAGAAGGCTGTGGCATGCCATACCACCGCAGGAACCTCACACACCGCAACAAAAGATGACCACCTCACTGCTTTTATCCACTGCACTTAAATGTGAAAAATAAAGAAGGCAATTTGCATCTTGTTGCAGCTGAGTGACAAACCTTTATGGGTCTTCCTGTTCTGTAACATGAATCCAGAAATGATGACTACATGGATTCAGTTGTAAACCACAATCTTAAGACACCCCCCTGAACATATGGCAGGAAAGAGACATAGAATTTTGCAGAGTTATTAATCTTCAAATTTGAAACTAAGACAGTTTCAGAATTAACAGGCTTCAGAGTTAAATGAAATCACTCTGCATTTGGCCAAGATAAACTTTTTGCTCTTGGAGTGAGAAGGAAGTGATTTCTGCTGGGGAATGAATGCATCCTTCCAGTGGGAGAAATAAGAAATGCCATTTTTTCTTCATTTGCCAGAATAACTAAAAAACAGCATGTAAAATTAAGTGAAATTAAATGCAATCTTCAAGGACAATGGGTAAAAAAGGAAAACTGCAAAGGAGAGAAAATTACTCTTGAAATAGGTCTTTGAGGTAATTTAGCTTTTTTAAATCCATTCAATATTCACAACGCAAATTAATCCATTGCTCTTAACACTCTTGCTCAGTTCATCAGTTCATTAATCCCCCTTGGTTGTTAAGTTGCTCCTCCTCATGTCTCCAGCCTGATTAATAATTCATAAGATAACTAAGGGCTCAAAATATTGGTTCCCTAAGATTGGTCTGGCTAATCTTGATCTTGTTGCATTATCCTTAGATTTGCAAGTTAAATACTTGGATAGAAAGGGTCTGGGTAGCACTGCTAATCTGATTAGGATATAGTGGTATGTAGGGGAAAGGGACATTAGCTACCAGAAATCAAAGCAACAAGTCTAGTGGCATGAGTGGACAGAGATCTACTTACTGTTGTTGGGAGGAGGGTAACGTAGGGCAGTGAAAACTTTCTGTTCATTTTAACTGTGCTCATGCACTTCTGTTTCTTGGATGGGAGACGGAGCAGGGTGTGAATGGCACCACTTCTTCTTCAAGAACATCTTTATTTTGAAAACAAAGTGGCTTCTTTCAACTGAATTGTTTTTGAACCCCTTACAGTGTGACTTGTTCTTGAAGTATTTTCAAATTGAAGTGAGTCCTTCTGCTTCACTGAGTAACAAGATAAACAACTCAGTTTTGGCACCATTAGGTTGCACTCACAGTCTATCATATTACAGAGACATTAGAAGAGATGTACTGAATCATGGAAGTAGCAGCCTTTAAACGTCTCCTCAGTTTGAGAGTGAAAAGAAGTAAGAGACATGTGGGATTTGTCTTTTTGTTTTAGTTGGATATGAAAATGGAGACAGAAGAAGAGTTACAGCAGATTAGTAGTCCAGATACCAGCGAAGGAAACATATTTTGCTAAACTTATTCTTAAATATTTACTGTATGAAAATGTATTGAACTATGTATTATCTGCAGATGGCTTGTAAAAGGAACTGCTCTGAACTGTGCCAAGCCAGTAGGAACAAAAAGTCTAAGAGAACTTTGTTAAGGTTGCATTTCCAATTCATGGGGATATGAATCATAACATTCTTTAGTAAGGTTTTAATGCCATGATCACATACTATTTACATGGCTGGAGGACTTGGACTTCATTTTCTTCAAATTACAAAGAATGCAGGAAGGGAAAGCATGGTCCTGTCACGGAGGCAAGTGATTTTCTAGCCCAAAGGGACTAAATTTTATTGCTTCTCCTGACATTAGGCACCTGGCAGCGCTATGCAAATTGCTCAAACTAACTTGGCTATCTAATGCATATTGATAACTTTCTACCCCAATAACCCAAGCAGTCAGATTTCAGAGGCACTGAGTTCTAGCTGAAATAAAAAGGAGTGATGTGCTGAGTCCATGAAAAATCTTCTATTCTCATAAGCAATTTTGAAAGTCAAGTTGCTCACTTCCAAAATGAGCACTTAGAATAAAAGGACACTTTTTACCTTGACCTCTCTGCAGCTCAGCTCTCTAATGCTAAAAATCAGGAATACTTCATCTCACAGTAGTCTACTGTTTCTGAAGCACTTGAAGATACTGTGGTGCTGAGCACAATGGAGGATCCCATGACGAAATCCCATCACATCTCCAGAGCAGGACTGGAATACTGTTCAATAAGTCAGGCCTGCAGCTACACTTTGAGCCATGTGGAGGAAAGCAATGACAACACCACTGAGCAGCTGTCTATCTTGTGTGCTTAACGAGACAGTCCTGAAAGAAAAATGGCCTAAAAATGCATAATTAAAGGCTGTAACCTAAATGATGGGCTAAAAAAAAAAAAAAAAAAGGGCTGCATTAAGGTTATAAAGGCAATATGACTTCAGGCAATTTTTAGTGTATTGATGCTTGAATCTGTATTCCCATCATTCTTTTAACATGGATTTTTTTGTGGATATTTAATACTAGGCTCTGTTCTACTCTTTAGAAAAAAAATAATGATACATTGAGTTGATGAAATGCAGCATATTGCCCATTGAAATGTGGGCACTAAAAAAGAGTAGACGAAGTGTATTTTATTTACCTGAGTTTGCAGGACAAGGTTTATATGTACCTGTGTTTAAGACTGCTGTTGTTTAGCACAAACTTGGACTAGGTTCACGTCTTGAGAGAAATTGCCATGGGTTCTGGAAGGAGCAGTAGCAGACATGAATTGGTGCATGAAAGTAAGCATAGAACTTCAGTGGCTCTACCTAGTATCATCTAGCCAATCAGGTTTATAGTTTACGATGCTTATAACATTTTATAACATCAGCTTGGGGGAACATGTCTCCCAATCCCGCAAAGCAGTGACTTTGCTGAAATCATGTACACAGACACTTAGAACTAAATATTTGCTAAAATTATTTGTAAGCTTAGGTCCAATTATTTTACCTGACCACCAGGTAAAATTTGTTTGTTCAGCAATTCTTTGCAAATAGTAGTAATAATAATACAAACTTTTGTATGGCAGGTGCAGCAGCAACCCTGACTTCACGTTCACACACCTCCTCCTCCATCCTTTAACCAGCGATTCCTGCCTTCTCTTCTCCTCACCCCAGGCTGCAGCAGGTCACCTCTTGAAGTGTGCTAATGCACCCTTTCATGTTTGTTAGATTACTACCCTGACAGGATCATGTGTGCCTTGTCTTGAAAGGCTTCAACTCTGATTTGCCTCAAATAGAAAGTCCTGGCTTTAAAATGTTTCCTGATTTTAAAGTGTTAGAAAACGCTGTTTCCATTTGCAGGACAGGTGATCTTTTACATGTTATTTCAATTTTTCATTTTGTTGCTGGAGAGGAACGTATTTGCAATCAGATGAAATTGAAAAGCAATGACAATCAACCACACCACCAGATGGAGCTTCTTTTCTGCCTTTCCTGCTGAAGGTGCTGAAGCTGTGGAACTGAACTCATTGGGACTGTGGGACTTCAACTGTTTTTATAGTCAATGAAATAGAAAACTTTCTTTCTATTTTTATTTCTGGTGGTGCAGGACTAAGCATCCCTGCATTCACAGATGGCTATTTCAGCAATTTTTATTTGTATACTGTTAATGACAGCTATTGTGCCAGTCCTTTGCTTTCACAGGCTCTATCATGCAGTCCTGTTTCTTGTTCGTGCACTTGACAGTTTTCAAGTACGGGTTCACTTATTAGAATGGCACATAAATATTAAAGCAGCATGTATTTCTGCTCTTTTTTTTGTTCCTACTGTAAAAATTATTAACATTCTTTATTCAGCCCACTACATAATCTATTTTATTCACTGAAATTCAACTCTGAAGTCTCCTTGTGTGCTTTTAGCAGTACAGTATTGTGTTACAGATTCCCAGTCGCTGGCTTATATATACATCAGCTGAAGTTATGATGTTTGTAAGTAATGAGAATCGATATAAATGACTATGATAAACATTCTCTCTCTTTTACAGGATATATTCTATCAGATACCTGTTTTGCTATCTGGTATCATAGCTGAGCAATTGAGAACAGACTGTAACTGAGGCAGTCTTGGAAACTGCAGAGAGACAGGGTTGAATTTATTCCTTTTTTGACAGAGTGAAAAAACACACATTCAAGCCAACAAATTTTAATGTAGCATTTATACAGCAAGATTGTTTGGAAGCCTATTCCTGTTTTAACCCAAGAAATGGGACTGATGTACAACTTACCCAGCTGTGGCTGCTGGACTGAAAAGGTTGGCTTGCATTTGCCAGGAGTTATTAGAACAGGCTATATTGCACAACTCTGTTTTCCCAAGGGACAGGGAGGTATCTGAGCTGATGAGGTCAGGTTAGCGTTCCATTGTGCCACGTCAAACACAACTCTAAAGACCAGCAAGGTTTTGCCAGCCAACGTCATGAAGGTCCTTCTGACCAGCTGGCAAATTCTGTTGTCCTGGGAGAGACCAAATGAGTTCATGCCGCTATCGATTTTGAGTGAGCTACGCGCCTTGCTGCTTGTAACAAAGGCAAACACAAAAAGACAAAACAGAATTAATGTGGGTACAAGTTCGTGTTGTTTTCCATTTTCATGTTGCATTTCCAATGAGTAAAAAAATCTAATGCTGTAGAGGGGGGAAAAAAGGAGGGGGGGAAATCTAATGACTCAGACATCTAATGTTCATGTGCTAACAACTCAAAAAGGTGATCTAGAGAGGTGTTGTTTTGTCATGTTTTATATCCTTTCCAGAAGCTAATTTTGGAGGGTATGTCAAGCATTTGGAATTTCTGAGTGTCCTTAGACAAGAGGTAAACATCTTCTGTCTGAATAAGTTTCCTTACAGAATTTTAAGAAGACGTTGGGTTTTGTTTTCCAAAGGCAGGCTGCTAGGTGGCAGGGCAGGAGCAAAATCCAGCAACTTAAGAAAGAAGGCAAGAAAAAAAGTTAATTATTTTAATATCTTAGCAATAGTTTTGGGGGTAGAATGCCCTTTATATCAACCTACTCTGGATAAGATTGAGCTTCTTCCTCACTTAAGTCCAAAGCAGTATACTAGCATAATACAGGGCAAGAATTTGATCAAATTATACTTTTCCTAGATTGAAAAAAAAACGAAAAACAACCAAACAAAACCCCACATAAACACAGAGGTTTCACATGTGAGAACCCGGATCCTAGTGTTCATCAGAAACTTTTGAAAGAGATGCAGTTCTGCAGCTTTCTGGAGATCCACATTAAAACAAACAAAACCCATAAAACAAAACCCTTTTCAACTCCTATGCTGTGAATACACTTTGGAAGCTGAAACCATTTTTTCTCACTGGTAATCTGAACTTTTCCTTTTCAGAGACTGTTTATTTAAGTTAAATTGTTGAAATGCAACAACAGTCTATAAGGAAAGCAGGTTGACAACATGTACGTGGGAGGGGGTTTTTATCATCATATAATTTACTGATTAAAAGGCTGACAAATGGCTTAAGATTTTCAGTGTACCACATGAATATAAAAAGTTTAGATAAATACCTTATAAATACCAAAGGTATTAAACCAATCTTGACACCTTTATGAACCACAAGATCAAAGCAATACTTCAGAAATCTTAGTGAATGTAAAGTTTTTATGCAACATGATTTTGCCACAGTTAATGCCAATTTCATTCTGAATTTAGAATCCTTTGTGCCATTACCATAAATTTACTTGTCCTGAAGAATGGCCTTGATTTTATATGAGATGTAGGGAAATCTTTGACCTACTGAAATCAATGACAAAACTCCACCTTCAAGGAGGTCAGCATTTCACCCAAATGAAGGGACATACTTTGCCTTACTGTCAAAGACTTGGTATTAGAAATGGAAAAGGATATTCAACATCATTATAGGAAACACAGCCATTGCTGTAGTTCAGGAAAACTGAGGAAGTGTATTTTCATGTATTTAAAGTAATCTCATTAGGAACATCAGATGAAAGTCTGCTGAGACACAAGAACAACTACATGGCAGAGATCTCTAAAAGTGTTGCCTGAGAGACTCAAAGCTCTAAAGGGTTTTGCTTGCTGGACATCCTGTAGAAATTAAATTTAAATCTTTGTATGTAAGATTTGGAAATTAAAGTAATCGCTTCCATGTATTTGTTTCCATTTCAGTACCTTTCTCCTTATGGACCTAAGGCATGCCTTTTTGAAGTACAGCTGCTTGGTTTTCCTGCACAAAGGAGAAAATTAGGTCTAATAATCTAACTTTTGAATAATTTCTATTCAAATTGTATAGACCCTCTGAGTTTTGCATTCAGTGTTTGACCATCCTCATAAACATAGTAAACTGAAATACCATCCTTATTAGGAACACAGAGCAGCTACAATTCCATATGGAATAGGGAGAATCTTTTTTTTCTTTAAATAATTGAGGAGGCTATTAATATATCCTCACCAGCATTTTTGTACAAGAAACATGACTGTTAAAACTGGGATGAAGAGCTACATAGTTTTCAAAGCAAAGCAAGATTATTGTTTGAACGAATGCTGCTAGCATTCGAAAAAGGTGGTATTAATTTTGTGTGTGAACTGTGATAATCCCTGCCTATTTCTAAATCCCTGTAAATTGTTTCATAGGGCTTAGGAGTTATGACTCATTCACATTTTCTGTCAAGCTATTGTCATGGGAGATTTTCTTAGAAAACACATAAGTAAGAAATTGGAGAGATCTGGCGTATTTGAACTAGGTACATACAGAAGTTGAATACTTTCCCCTTGGACTAACTGGAAAATCTGCTAGCTTTGAGTTTGAAAGCTGAAGGTAATATTAAAAGTGCATTAAAAGAAATGATGAACAGTATTTGAATGGGTTTCTGTTTCACAGTGTGTGGTTGAGTTGAATCCACAGAATCCTCCAGTTACTTGACTCTGGGTGTCTGCAAACAAGTATTTTCATGTTCATTTTCTGTTCAAATGATGACAGCTTATTGATCCAAGCAGCTTGACCAATTTATCAAGCCCCATATCAAATATAGTTCCGAGCCAAAATCCGTGATCTAATGAGTCCTGAGAAATACATTCCCACACAATCATAGTGAGAATTGAAAAGCAATACCATGGATTGCTTACCAGTGATTTTTACATTCCTTTTTTTAATGTCATTTTCAGTAATCATCTTAGGATGCAAATGCTTCTGCAAAATGTGTGTGCTGATTGCAGGATGGGGTCAAGGTGGGCTGTTGTGAAACAAGAAGCAGGGAAATGAAAGAAAGTGCTGTGTTGATCCTGTGTGTAGTTGATAACCCTAAACATATCTGGTCCAAATTCAGGGAATGCAAAAAGCCTCATGGCTGCTAATAATGCTATCTCTCTTTTACTAGGAAGTCCCTCTGCTTTTATCACAACATTTTCTTTAATAGCAAATGTGATTTCTTTAAATAGCAAATTTAGTACTTCTAAGTACTAAATAGTACTTAGAAGCCTGAGACCTGGGTTGCACCATTCTTTTTAGGAGAAGCCATTTTAAAACATGTCAGAGAACACTAAATGCCTCCTTAACTAATGTCCTCTGGCAGGGTTTGTTGTGTAGTTGAACATCTGTTCTAAAGGTTTACCTGATTTTAAATTACTCCTCTCAAAATGGTAGCAATTGATTCCCACTTAAAATATGAGTTTGTGTGCTGTTAATTGCCTGATTTTAATTATTTTCCTACAATATGGATTCATGTTGCCTTAACTGCTTTTGCTTATTTTCTATGAATTGTAGTTCTTTTTGCAGGCCTGTCTCCCAGAGTTATGGAACATATAAGAAATGTGTATTAATTGCTACCCTATTACTTAACTTTTATCAATATTTACAGTTGTTTTCTCTTTTTGCTGTCCCTTATTTTGCTTAAACCTTTCACATTACTCTGAAATTTCTAGTAGTCCAAATGGTTTTGCCTTATGAGCAAATGGCACAATTTTTTCCCTTCGCTGCTTAAAACATTTGTTAATGATTTGGCAAGCTGGGATATCTTCCACATGAGGAAGTAAGGGCTGGTTTCTTCATTTCTGCTTTCCTCGCCATAAAACAGATAACACTTCAAGAAAGTAAAGTAGCAGTGTTTAGTTTAGGTAAGGGTTCTTGAACATATTTTAAGTACTAAGCACCCTTATCCTACACATCATCTATTCATTTTTCTTCCTTCCAGCCTGGTAATTTGAGGTGCCACAAGACTCAGACAGGTGAGTGAGGAGGTCTCACTTCCAGGCACAAGTAAGAAAGTGTTTGCAACCTGTTTTCATCACAGTGAATGTTACTTAACAGGAGAGTGTTTGGGAGAGACCCAAAATTTCCATCCACTGCTCTGCTAGAGACACCAGCAGGTTGGGAGTGATGATGAAAGCAGGTGACACCAGCACCTTCGCTGCCATGTCCAGGGAGAGGACAATGGTGTTCCTCCTTCCTGTGCTGCACCACAGAGCTCAGCTGAGTAACTCAGGACCACGGTCTGTGGTTTAATGCCATTAAGTTGAGGCTGGTTGGTTCAGAGAGCTGAAGTGGTGGCACAGCAGCTCCCTTGGAGCAGACAAGGCAAAGGAACGCTCCCAGGAAGGGTTTAGCCAACAGCCTGCCAAACATGGCAGCTCCCAGCAGAGCTGGTGATGAGCAGCTGACGGCAAACTGGTGTTCATCACGTTTTTCATTAGCACAGCGGGCACCAGCCAGGATGTTTGTCCTTCATTCCTGAGGCCCTAAACCCAACGACAAACGTCAAGTACTCAGATTATCCAGCACTTCTAAGGAACTGCTCGCTGTTCAGCGCTTCCATCAAGGTGTAGCAAGAACATCCGCACAGCAGTGTCTGCTAAGAAAACTGTTTGGTGATGTTTCTGCTGCTTTGACATTCATTCCTCTGCGAAACCCAGACTGCACACTCAGTTGAACTGCAGTGTATTCACTCACACTGGGAGGCTGCTTTTTGGCAACCAGACTGATGCTAAAAATAAAACAACCTATGCAAAACAAACAGAAAACCTCATTGCTAAATCCATAGTGGGAGTATGTTGCTTCAAAAAGCACTGGGTTGTTTGCCTATGCTTTTTGCTGTCTCTTCCATGAGAAGAAGAATGGAGGGAAGTTTAATAATGTAGTATTTTTGCAGTCATCCATGCAAACAACCCCAGACAATAGCTGTGGCACGCACAAAGTATAGAACCAAGTTTGGAAACTTCTCAGATATGGACCTCATCCTACTTAAAAAACATGTCATTATAAGGATGCTGTTTACTATGCGTCATGCCTACAAAATAAAACTGAGAGGAATTCTACTTCTCTTTATTTATTTAAGGAGCAATGCCTGTATTTTGTTTTCCCTTCTTGATTTTTTTGTCTTTAATTGCAAACTTTGGAGATAGCCTGACCTTCTAAAAGGGTGTTTGTGCACACGTGTATGCCTCCTGAGCCTTTGGACTCGATTTTACACAAGTAACAGTTCAGTTAGTACCGGGTGTGGGTAAGAAATAGAGATTTGCTTACAAAACATATTGTACTTTAACAAGTTAATGCCTTTGGAGTTTTTTTACCTTTGGGGTTTTGTCCTCGAGCTCTGGTCTCAAAGATTTTCTCTGCAATTAGGATGGCTGGAAACTCATTTACACAGAAAAGCCGGGGGTCTCACAATCTCCCAGCAGCAGACAAGCGCGGCTCACGGGCAGCACCCAGCCCTTCCTAGGCCCGGGCCGGCGGGGAGGGCAGCGGCTCAGCCCCGGTCCCGAGGGGCCGCTCAACTCCCACCACCTCCCGTTCCCTGAATGGATGGAACTCCTCGGTGATGCCAGCCTGGGGCTCGGGGGCTCCTGCTTAATCCTGACCCTCCGGGCTCTTTCTTCGGGGAACCTCCGACGGGTGGAAGCCTAATAACGACGACGGTCATGATGATGATGATGATGATGATAATAATAATAATAATAACAACAATAATAACTTATAGTAATAACGAAACCTGCTCCAGCAGCCCACGGCCGCGCGTTCTCCCCGGCCTGACTGTGCGGTGCGGGGCGGCGGGGGGACGCCGGCGGGGCGCCTGTCCCCACTGCCCCTCTCTCCTCCAAGCCCGTAAAAGACGAAGCGTTGCTCGCTGCTCGCTGCTCCGCGCCCTGGTAACCGCGGCCCCCGGCGGGCGGGAGGACGTGCGGGGCCGCCCGTCGCGGCTGTTTCCGCGTTGCCCGTCCATGGAGGTCCCGCCCCCGCCCGCGGCCGCCCCAGCCCCAGCCCCAGCCCCGCGGGGAGGCTCCGGGGCAGGCGGGG